>CATIWC010000934.1:0-317212 GCA_948472305.1 Vicia faba
CAGGTTTTCAGAATTATCTTTTATGCTCCATATTCGGTAGCTTCATTCCAATAAAATATACATATATAAAAATTGCACATATATATAATTTGATGATATAGACAACAACAATTACAAAATTTATGATACAAGTTAAAATTCTACAAGCTAAAATGCCTAAAATATTCAAATTGAATTTACATCTATACATCTTTCTATCTTCGAGAATTCTCATGAAACAACAACAACATGAATATCTTAGCTCTATCTTCTACACATGTACCTATAAACCTGGAAAAAAAATCAAATGATCGAAATTCATAACATGATAATATTAACGTTGCACTTTAATTCGAATTTAATTTATACTCAAAGAAGCCAAATCTTGCTTCTAATCCACGCGGGCGCACAATGTTATCATACATAAACCTTAAATTAAAAAATGATTAACATTATACTATATTCATTGAAATGAGGGATTAAATTGTTCATTTAATTAAACAAAGTTGATCAGAGTATACCTGATGTATATACTGATAACACCGAGGCCTAATTCCAAATGCCTAAAAACTTGCTCCATATCCTCTCTACCAATTGCTTCAAGATATTCAAAACTAAAGATATATGCACTCATAGGTATAAGGCGGGTACCACCATCCAGAATATCTGTAATTCCTAAATATGTCCGAAGGCACGACCTGAACTGAGCAGTAGTTTTTTTGTGTGCCACAGTCTTCAAAGCAACATTCTTTTTTTGTGTGGAAATATTGCTAATTGCAGGCGCCTTAACCCCTACTAAGTTGTGCAGTCTCTTTAGCATGAATCTAGTTATCATATAATTAGTTAGGGGAAGTATAAAATCACAAATTAGCATTTCTCATAGCATAAATGTCATATAATTGTGTTACCTCAAATGATGCAATTGACTCGGTATCCTGCCTAATCCCCTTATCTTTTGAAATGGATTTTGTGGGAGTCTAACATTACCGTGTAAACAAAATGTAAGTATAATTTCCATAAAAAATTTGAATAGTAAACCATTTTAAGCATACCTCATTATCTACGCAAACGAGGCTTGATGGCAATGCAACAAACGATCCTATTGCATCTGCCACCAATGTTGCATCCGCCACATCGTCAGGTAGTGGTAACAACGCACCCCCCTCTAAAATGACGTCGACCGATACTTTCAAAAATCCCTCTGGGAGCGGTCTATGGTGAAGCATTTCTCCCGAGATATTATACACTTTTCCCTTGCCAACCATCCGATAAGTCGGTGTCAACAAATAGAGTTGACACCGGGAAATGCCCTATAATTTAATAAATATGTTTATTTAATTAATAAACATGGTTATATAGTTAATAAACATGGTTTTATAATTTATAAAGATGGTATATAATTACCTCGGGAATATTTTGTCCAAAGTTACCATTGATACTAGCTTTGTCACTAGTATCTTTAAAGCCCGTAGCTTGATCGATTTCCTTTTCCTTTCTTAGCTCATAGACTTCTTGTTGTAACTTTTCCAACTTCTCCTGCAGTTCTTTATTGCTTGGAGATTTTGTCTTTGTTTTTTTTCCAAGGATGTTGGAGTGATCCCAAATCCCTTACCCCTCACCCGACCAGAATACTCACGAATATCTAATGCTCGTGAGAGTATTCTCCTGCAATCAGTATCTTCGTCTGGAGGTATAGACTGGGAAAGACTCTCCTGAAATTCATATAATTATTGTAATTAAAGAATGATATGTTAATAAAATAATGATGTAATTAAATAAATAAAAGTATGATGTAATTAAATAAATAATGTTATACTTACACATCTCTCGAAAATTTGTTGAACTTTTTCTTCAATAGCTCCATCCTTACACACACGTGCTTCCTTCCACAAAATGTGTTCCAAAATAGATGTTTCAGAACTATTCTCTTTTGTTAGCTACACATTAAGCCAAAAAAACATGATTAAATATAAGCGTGTATATATTATAGATACTTTGCAATTTATAGATACTTACAATACATTGTTGTAATCGTGCATATCCCATACGACCTTTTCTGTATGGATATGCTGGACTTAATGCTCGTTGTCGATTTACGACACTTAAGCTCTCAAATTTTTGGGTACTTCTTTTCAATTTAAAAGTTTCCCATTCTTCAGCTGTAATCAAATCAGCATATTTCCTTGGAAGCTCTGCCTCAACAAAATTTTCATCTGCATCCCTTAGAAACTTGTTTGACAAGAAAGCTCTAAACCCTCTATGTAGTTTCCCGACCAATTTAAGAATATAATCTCTCCTTGTATCCTCAATGATGAACGACCTCTACGAAAATCATAAACAAAGTGCGTTAGTATAAGTAACCGAAAATCATAAACAAAGTGTGTCATTAAAAACAATTAACATCACATATGGTACCTGTATCTCACTCCATATTTTATCTTTAGCGTCGTCCAACACTCTTGCTCTCCAATCTTCACATGTGATTGGAATTTCTCTTCTTACCATGGAACTGAGATAACTTGTCAACGTTGAACCGTTAGGCTCAATGAGTTGGCCTTCTTGGCTCCAATGCACTTCATATTTTATGCCTTGGTCTCTATCCCGTATTATTCTCTTCATTATTGTTATTCCTCTTCTATATTCCATTTCCGTTTTACTAATGGCCTTATCTCCACCATACACATAATCATCACGTGGGTGATCGCCGTTAGTAGCCATCTAACCTGTAATAAACATAAACATAAACCCAATATAAAAGCGAGTCAGAAGCGAGTCAAAAAGTATATATAAAATGACAATGCCAAAAATTAACATAAACATAAACTTAAATGTAAACACAAACATAAACATAAACATTTTAATATCCTACCTCTTTCACTAACATCTATTTCTTTTCTTGGTTGGAACATGAATTACTTGCTTCTTAATAATGCAGACGGATGAATTTATCCAAATTCCCTCATTATGATCATTTCTGATATATGATTCATCCGCTATAATATTCTCATCTTGATCATTCATAATATACGACTAATTCCGTCTAATACATGACTCATTCTCATCATCAATACCACCTTGGTCTACACCGTTATCATCAACCACTTTGTTAGAAAAAATCACTATAGACCATTTTGTACTCGCCGGGTCAGTGACATAGAACACTTGTTTAGCTTGAGAGTCTAGAATAAAAGGCTATTCTTTGTACCCCTCTCTATGAAGATCCACTTGCAAAAATCCTGACATATCCATTCGTATGACACCACTACTTACCCACTTGCAACCAAAGATAGGAATCTGAAACTTCTCGTAATCAAACACCCAAATATGCTCGATAAGAATCATAAGAATCACAGGCCATGTGGTATGTGAGATACTTTGAAGACCATGAAGGTTCATTCCATCAGTAGATAAAGCCAACCGAAGGTTTCTTGCTTCTTCTCCAAAATCAGGATAATCATTATCAATTTTCGACCACTATGGTGAATCTGCCGGATGTCGATACTTTCCATCAATAATTCTTTCATCTGCATGCCAAGTAAGGTGTCTTGCATCGGTTTCACTACGAAACATTCTCCTAAATCTCGAAATTATAGGAAAATACCATAAGACTTTTGCTGGAGACAATTTTTTCTTATATCGAGACAAACCGCATTTAGGGCACTCATTTAACAAAGCATATTCGTTTAGAAACAAAATGCAATCGTTTGGACAAGCACGTATCTTATCATAGCTCATGCCAATAGAGCACAACATTTTTTTGGCCTCATAGGTTCGATTAGGAAGAACATTATCCTTCGGAAGCATATCTCTCATAAGGGCTAATAACTCTATGAAACTTTTATCTGACCATCCATTGCCCGCCTTTAAGCTAGACAACTTTAATACCGCAGACGGTCTTGTGAATTTGGTGCACCATTTATACAACGGTTTCTCTGCATCGCTTACCAATCTCTCAAACATTTTGGGACAATCATGAAGATCTTCTTCAAGTGCATCTGCAATCTCTTTGACTCGATCAAAATCGTATATATCTGTGTTCTTGTCGTCTGAAGCATAGGCCGTACTACTTTTCTACCCCGGTTCAACGTTGTCATTACTTTGTTTAGAGGAGGTTTTTTAAATCCCGCAATTTAAAATAATTTTCAAATTTTTTCCAAACGATTATCCAAGTGGCGTGCTACGTCAGTCTCCGTTAGTGAGAATTGACGACAAGAATTAAGATCGTAGATGAAAAAATTTATGAAGACCATTATTTAAAGAGAAACTTTAGAGAGACCAAAAGTGAATTTTGATATATTTATAAATATCAAAAAAATATATTTAACTCTTATAAAATAGACACTAACTTTTTTTATTAAAATGACATTGAAATCCTCTTTAAATTTTAGTGACAACTATATGTATGACATTTACCGATTGTTGTTTGTCGGTCATTAAAAAATTTCGTTGCTATATTTTCAAATTAAAAAGAGTGTGAGTGTGTCATTTCAACAAACTTTAAGGAATGAACTTTTTCTAATTTTTAAATGAGGTAAAAGGAATTTATCGTGGCTTTTAATTTAAAGAGAGAGAAGGACAATTTGATTTGAAGAATGGGTCATGAATGAGTACGGTACTTATGCTTGACGAAGACTTTTCTTTCTTTGTACAGTCTATTTTTTTGTACAATGCTTGACGTTGACGAAGACTTTACCTATTTTTGTTTTAAGATATAAACTTATATTTAAATGAGGACATTTTTATGGTTTTTAAATATTTTAACTAATTAAAATGTTCATGCTAACAAGTGTTTTAAGAATATTAATTAAGAATACTGAAAACATGTTTTTGAAATAACAACTTTAAAATTTAAAAAAAAAAATCAAATTCATTATTTTTTAAAAACAAATTTATATTTTAATTTATTTAATTTATTTATAAGAATACTCGTTAGCATAGTATTACAATTTGATGTTATTTCAAATTTTAACATTGAAGTTTGACACCATATTTCAATAGTGTAAAAAAACATCATTTTATAATGATCATGTTTTGAAAATGTTAAAATTTGACATCACATTTCGATAGTGTAAAAAATAACATTTATAATTTTATATGATTTGAGAAGAAAAAAATTAATAATTAAAATTATATATATATATATATATATATATATATATATATATATATATATATATATATATATATATATATATATATATATATATATATATATATATATATATATATATATATATATATATATATATATATATATATATATATATATATATATATATATATATATATATATATATATATATATATATATATATATATATATATATATAAAGCCCATTTTTTTCCAGTGTTTTATTAACACTGACGGAGCTTGGTGGGAACAAAGGTGGGTTATGACATTGTTGTTGCGGTATAGCGGTAAAAAAAAGTAAATTATTAATTTATCGGATGATATTTAATTTATATCGTATTGCGTTCATATATATTGGTTATATCGTATCGTGTTAATAGAGATTGGTTATTAATTCGCCGTTCGATAAATTTATCGTTAATGAGTTTGGAGATAAATGAGTTTGAAAGTAAATGCGGGAAATAAAAGTTATACACAAGAAGAATTTCATCATTCAAATAGGATAAAATTCTCGAGTTAGTATTTCGTCTACCCCATCAAATACTTAAACTTACTATCCAGTTGTACTTAACCTTAACTACTCGTCCATATCATCATGTATCGCTCACACAAAGGTCATTTCTAACACAGAGTGAGATATCAACCGTGCCGCTCCGTGTCGACGATCTCTCAGCACAACACAAAACCACACAGACACATTAAGAGTCGATACCTAATTGATTACTAAGCCTAAATCCATCTCTAGAATCTAAGCCCAATAGATATTCATCATAAATCTGGATTCAATTTGTCCATCTCTGCAACGACTCAAACCCAGACACTTAGCAAGCTTACAAGGATAAACATCAATAAAGATTTGTAAAGAAAGTTTCATACAACACCATGAGCAATAAATATACATATAATCAAGGTAAAGTTACATATAAAATCCAACAAATAATGGTTACAAAGAGAGGACGAGGAGAAGAAACCAGATTTCCTGCGGTGTCAAACACGATCAATCAAGCTCACGATCTCGGATAATTCATTTGCAAGCCACAAATGTTGTTCTCTAAGCTCTAACTATTAAAAATGAAGGTGATGGAATTTGGGAACAAATATCCCAAAAGCCATAACCTAAAAATGAACTAAATTTGTTTTTATAAAACTCAACTCAGCAGATCGCGCTAAGCGGGCCTGGCGCGCTAAGCGCAACTTCATTATTTAACACATCAAACTGACCTAAACCGCGCTAAGCGGGCTTCAAAATTTTGGTTCTGCCAAATTGTCCAAACGCAAGCAACACGCTACACAATGTGTTGAGCGCACTCGCGCTTAGCAGCCTTCTGCGTGCTAAGCGGGCTCTCTAGACAGGACGTCCAAAAACTGGTATTTTATTTCGAAAACACGCATCCGGAGTCGTGCATTCGACACCTTATTCCTCAATGCTCCAAAATATAACAACTACCTACAAAATGAATGGAAAAACATCAAATAGTACACTATTTACACAAAAACACAAATAAACACAAACTAAATGTGTTTACACAAAAGTCGAGTTTATTCAACGATATTTAAAACAAAAAGTCGATAAGTGCAACAAAAAAATATACAAAAATAGCTAAAATTTGCACTTATCAGACACCCCTCAGTTTTTGTTTCTTCATATACTAGTATAGTGCAGCAACACTTACTACCATGTTTTATAGAGTATTTTTTTATGGGAATTTCTTTCTCCACCCTTACACCTTTTTAATTATTTTTGCCGAAATTTCATTTTTACTTCTAGAATTCGAGGATGTATCTTCGAACGCATCAAATTTCATTTTTTGGGTGATTTCGAAGATGTATTATCAAAGTTATGTAATATCATTTTTTGGGTGAATTCGGAGATGTATTTCCGAATATATCTAATGAACAATTTCGAAAGTATATTTCCTAAATAAACACTGACTGATATGCAAAATAGAAACATTGAAACATTGATATTTAAACATAAAGAAAACAAAACAAAAACCTTGAAGCATAAATGTTAAAACATTGATATTACATAGATATTACATAAACAATAACATAAATTAAACATTGAAAGTCGAAATTACATAGATATTGAAGCATAAATTTAACATTAAATATTGTTATAAACGGGTAACTGAGGACGTCGCAACATTTTGATAACATCTTCAGCGGATCTCTGAATTTTTGCATCCAATTCAATCGGACCGTTAGTAGAGTATTGGCGAAAAGTAATCCACATAACCTGTAAATCGTCATCAATCTTCAGCTGAAACTTGGTGAACTTGACCTTTTCATCAGTGTCAAGTGATGGTGAACGATACTCGAGCTTGACTACCCTCCAATTTTCTGGATATTGCAAGAGATAATTGAGTATGATAATGAGCTCGGCGAGAGGCGTTTCCTCGTAGAACCTAAATTGAAGTGGCAATATCGAACCATTGAAGTAGACAAAAGTAATGTGAGGATATATTTGTGTCATATCTGATTTATGGTGTGTGATATCTGATTTTTGGTGTATGATTGTAATACGGTGGGAGAACTGACTTTACTAGTTTTACATTTTTATCGCAAATGTTGCGGTTAGCAAGAGTCGCCACTGACTTTTCTTTTATCAAACAAAGGAAAGAGTGAGAAGAATAGGAAAGACCTTTTTAAAGATTTTGAGTTCGGGGGGTAGGTTATGAAAAGGGAAGGTGTTAGCACCCTTTCCATCCGTAGTTATCTACGGGCTCTTAGTTGCTATCTCACTTTTGAAAATGCTTTGTGTTTGTGTGTTTTGAAAATATTTTTGAAAAGACGCCTTAGTGAGGCGAACTTTGTAATGTTTCTCCTTTCGTTGAGAACATATACAAAGTATTTTGTCTTTGAAATTTTTTTAGAGAAGAGTTTGTGTATGTGTGAAAAATTGTTTGTTTGTTTTTGTGAGCAAGCAACTATAAGCGGTCTACCTACTCGAAAAGATCTCTGTTCTTTTCCTCTTTTCCTTTAGACAGTGCTATCCTACTATTAGTTAGTAGGTAGCCCTATCATTGGATGTTTGAGGGACAAGCGAGGGTCATCGTACAGTCACGAAAGCAACTCGTAAGATAGTTTAGCAATTACCCTAAGGTTTTAAGATCATTTACCGAGGCAACATCAAAAGGGTCATCGATGGACTTATGATCTTTTAAACCAGAGGGTCTCTGCTAAAATCTCTTACATTTGATAGACATGACTGTTTATTCTGAAGGCAACAAGTGGAGGTACCTTAGAGGTGCGCATGTGCGAGTGTGTTGTGTTTCAGTTATTTATCTTTAAACATATAGTGTTTCTACCGTTTGTTTTCAGATCTTATCATGCAATCCTATTAAGCATACATCTAGCAGTTAAATATATATGTACATAAAATAAAAGTGCAAGAATTTGAATCTACGCTATTACATTTGCTTCGGGATGGGGGGAATTACAAACCAAAAATGGGGAAAGAAAAGTGTAAATGGTATATTAAAGTCTATTACATCCCATATACAATTACATAATTGTGAAAATAGTGCGAGTAAAATAAGTAAATACGCGGAGAAGAGAAAGCCCTACAAAAAATTTTAAGTGATAAAAGAAATATTTTTTTGGTTGTTTTTGTCTAGGAAAAATAATGATTAAATTAATAAAAACCCTAATTTTAATTAATTAAGAAAAGAAAGTGATTAAAAATGATTAATTAAAATTAATTTTAATTAATAAAAATCTAAGTCTAATTATTTTTGTGATTTTGGTTTTATGATTAAGAAATTAATTAATTTTAAAAAAATAAAATGAATTAAGTTAAACAAAATAATAATAATAATAATAATAATAATGAGCCAGGCTGCAACAAGCAAATAGGGGGATGAAGATTTGAAAAAAAAACATTAGGCCCAAATCAGAGGGCCCAAGCGCTGCCAAAAAGATCATGTATGGTCATCCTTGAGGGATGCATGGTGGGAATGCGCATCTGAGGCGCTCTGATCGTGTTTGATGAGATCTTAGGGCTAGAAGTTGGAGTGCACCGTGCGCATGCTGGATCCATGTAGCATTAGATATGAAAGGAATTTATTAGAAAAATAAAACTGCAAAACCTGGGATCGAACCCAAGACCTTGAGAGGGACTGACTTTAGGACGCACTTGCTACCATTGGACCATGCTTGTTCATTCGTTAGATTAATAACATGATAATATTATAATGTAAAACGAATTAAAAATTATTTAACCAAAATAACGCGCACCCAGGTGGGGCCCTGACGTTTGAATGAACGAATCAAAATGTTGGATTTTGACACGCAAGCTCAGGGGGGGTCAAACCACCACACATGGTGGTTGACCTCCTCCTTCTCTGATCATCCCCAAAACCTTACCCCGCAAGATAACAAGATTCAAAACCACAGATCTAGGCTACCCCCTAACCCGGGGTCTGCGAACTCATTGGTGCCCTCCATTTAGCCTGAAAATGTATATGAAAAGAGATACGACGAAGCAGAAGCTTCACGCCCTAACAATGGCGTTTTCTCATCCCTGCGTCAAACCTCACATGTAATGGCTCTAAACAGTCACAAACATTAGTATGAACACATGTATGTATATATAATTCATTTATATTGCATGAGTGATGAGTTTGGATTCATGAAAGCTTTACCAACCAGTGCACTTGGAGGTGAGTGTTCTAGACACGATTTAGCTTGAGGGATGACTGGAAACGAACCCTGGGAATCTCAGGGTGATGATAGGATCTCTGGAATGGATTGAATATGGCTGGATCATGTGATATGAACTTGCACTATCCTTTGAAAATTTTGAACACTTTTAGGGTTTGTGTGAGGCAGGTTGCGCGTGTCTTTTTGGCTTGTATGGTATTGTATTTATAGAGGGAAGGATGAGAGAAGACCAACATGGAAAGAATCAAGTCTTAACCATGGCTTTAAAATCAAAATAAAAAATTTGAAAAAAATTCCAAAATTATATGATTCTTGCCACTTTTGCTTTCTGCATGAACCTAGTCATTGGTGATGTACCTTGCACGAATTCTTGGGCTTCATAATTGGTCAAGTCAAGCCCAATGACCTAGCCCATTATTTCTTGTATTTTTATTTAATTTATTTGATTTTAACTTAAATAAAATCAATATAAATTCAAATAAAAATCAAGGTCAAGTAAAAATGGACTTGAAGGTCCTCTAAGATATTATGGATATATTTGAACATCAAAAACTAGGCTCATTGGTTCAAAATTGCCATTTTGCTCAATTTGTACTTCATGAATTTCTTTAAAATTCTCCAAATTGTGCAACTCATAACTTGCTCAATTTTCAACTTTTTAAGATGATCTTTGACTTTTTGAAAAGCTCAAGATGTCCTCTACACTTTCTATTTTAATCATTTTTGCATTTGGAGAATTTATTCTGATGTTAGTTGCTTGATAAAAAGTGTCTTTTGTTAACTTTTTGAAAATGACCTATAATGTATGAGATCATATCTTCCATATGAAGCATTTTTTTGGACTTGAGAGTAAAAGCAAAGTTGTAGAGAATTGAGTTTTCTTCAAAATGATATTTGGTTGGGGAAAAGTTGATGAAGTATGTGAAATTTTTGTCTGGTCAAAGTTCAGTTGACTTCTTCTAAGGAAACCCTAATTTGACAAATCTTGACTTTTGATGATTTGAGAGCTTTCCTTGAGGAATCATGATCAACCCTTGATCAAATTATGAATATCACTTCAAAATGTTGATGTTGACCCAAAATCTTGAAGTTTGATTGTATGTTGACATTGGATTTTTGATCAATAAAGTTGATTTTCAATCATCTGAGCCATTGACTGGGCAAACTTATGATGTAGGGCTTGAAACTTGACGTGAACTTTGTTGAGGACCTACGAAGAACCATGGAAGACACTTGAAACCTCTGCAAACTAAATTTCTTTTAAAATATCTAACCCTAGTTGTAGGCCTTTGACTTAGGAGGAACATATTGACTAGTCAACTCTTGAGTGCCTTACTATTTGAAGAGCCTTGAAATAATATTTTGAGAAAAATGAGAGGGAAAATTTTGGGGTACAATAGCTGCCCCTGTTTAATCTTCTTAAACCTGAAGAGTTAGATTGGCATGTTCGCCATTCGTGACTTGAAGGTAGAAGATGATTGAACACTCAAGTGCTTGGAAATTTGCACTCACCTGTGCGAGATGGTGATGTTGTTGGTTGATTGCATCGGGAATGGGCTTATAGATTCCATTTGGAGAAGTGATGGAGATTTGTCAGAGATGGGATTATAGATTCCATCCGAAATAACTGTTGACTTCAACTAGAATAAGTATCAGAATAAATCTTTGATTGATTTAAACTGAACCAGTAGAGGTCTTTTACCCATTTTTTAATTAGATAGGGTATTGGAATGAGTCTTCAAAGGAACTGTCCTTTTAGAGTTTAGTCTCTGAAGGGGTCATTTGTTAGATCTCTGAGGGAAAAGCTTTTCAGGGTAAGCTTGTGAGACAAAATGTTGGTCGAAATTCAGTCTGAGAAGAAATGCTTGTCAGAATTCAGTCTCTGAGGAAATTCTTTTTCGAAATTCAGTCTTCGAAGAAAAGCTTTGTCGGAATTTAGTTTCTGAGGAAATGCTTTGTCGAAATTCGGTATTTGATACGTTCACAATGCAATGGCTACCTGTATGCAAGCTTAATTCCTGCTTCGATTGTGCATTTGGTTTCTTTGGAGCCAGCTTGATCCATGCTTCATTTGGGCATTTGATTTATTTGGAGCAAGCTTGATTCCTGCTTCGACTAGGCAAATACTCCCTCTTCAGCTTGCCTTCAGCGCACAAGGCAAAAGGCTTCTTTCGATTTGCCTTTGATGCATAAGGCAAGAACCCCCTATAAGTGTGTTTCGATTCATCAGGCCAAAAGCCCCTTCATGCTTGCCTTGGATTCACTAAGACAAAGACTTCCTTTTTACTTTCCTTCAATGCACAAGGCCAAGACTCCTCAACACAGTTTCTGCACTACATCACACAATATGACCCCTTCGAAAGAGAATTCCAAAGGTCCAGTCGAACGACACACATTGGAGAGTCATTCGAAGAAGGCATAAAGCATGCATGTGGTCCCTTTAAAAGAGAACACGCATTGGTTCAAAACGAAGGATACACTTATTGCTAGCCAAAACGAAAGAAAAATATTCAAAGAGGCCTGCTGGCCCAAAACCAACATACTTCCAGTTCCAAACCAATGTGCATAAGCACATTCATGCAAAAAGAGGCTTCGATTGGATAGGAAAGAGTTTTCGTTTGGGCTAACTGAATATGGGTTCAAACGGAGAAGCCCCAGTGATGAGAACATGAGCCAATCAAAGGGTACTCAAAAAGTCCATTTGAAGGAGGCAACCGAAGGCCCATTCGAAGCATACACAAATGGTCCATTCAAAAGACCCAGTCGAAGGAGGCAACTTGAAGCCAATCGAAGGGCAGGGACTGAAGGCATTCGAAGGAGCCAAATGTGTCCAGGTTCATTCAAATTAAAAAAGGAATAAGTTTCCATGACTCTGGAAAAGTTACAAAACATCATTCATGGCTTTGGAAACATTTGTTTATGGCTGTTTAAACCTTTGTTTTCTTGTCCCCTCCATCCCATCTATATAAGGAGACCACATATATACGCACAAGGGGGGAGGGAATAATCAAAAAAGAAAGAAACACTCTTGCCACACTTACACTACCAGCCAGATGCTGCATCACACACAATACTTGTTACTGATCAAATTTGCAGGCTGCCTGCCCATAGAAACGTTTTCTTGGCCTATACACACATCAACCAGGCGAAAACCTTGCCTCTAGGAGGAGTTCCTAAGAAATTTACAAGCCATCTTCATCCAAGATAAAACATCCCATTGGTAACAAACTTTCGATCTTTAACTAATTTTTATTTGTTGCATGACATATTAACATTCATAATTCAAGATTAAGGACCTGGGTTCGACACCCAGGTCTGCATTTCTTTTTGTTTCTAACACTTACTGCAGATATAGCCTGAATAGACCCAACACGAACAGGAACGAAGGACCTGGGTTTCGACACCCTGGTCATGTTTTTTTTTGTTGAAACTTTCTCTTGTAGGTTTCAGTGCTTTCCTCCACAGGAAAATCATCAGACGCCTCCAACAACATTCTTTGCTAGATCGAAGGCCTGTCTTCACATGATCGAAGACCACTTGTCTTCATAGAATCGAAGGCCCTTCCTTCATGGATCGAAGACCATCATTTCTTTGATCGAAGGATTCTTTTATTGCATTTATTCTTATTTTTATTTTTACTCACTTCTTTTAAATCCGAAATCAAATAAAATAAAATCACAAAGAACTTAGGATTAGTTTTTTAAAATTAATTTCTGAAATAATTAATTAATTGACTTTAACATCCTCTTTTCAAAAGAATTAAAATAAATTAGAATGTAGGTCTAATTTTATTTTCTCAATTTATTTTCTTTACATAAAAATTAAAAACAAACAAAAAGATTTTTACACCTTAGGATTTTCAGACGTCTTTTCTACTTCGCGCGCATTTATTTATTTTTGCATTGTTTTCATATTATTGTATCTGCCAACTGGATGTAATAGATTAAAACTAGGATATTTACTGATTTATCCCCCTCATTCTTGGACATGTAATTAATCCCCAAAGCCCTGTAATAGCGTAGGATTTATGTTTCCGTACTTTACATTTCCGCATTTTTAATTCTTGTATATATATTAACTGCTAGTAACTAGGATTGCATGACAAGACTAATAACAAAATGCTAGCAAACCTAACAAAAAGACAAAAATAACTGAAACATAACACACATGCACATATGCACCTCTAAGGTACGCCCACTTTGGTTGCCTTCAGAAATAAAGCAGTCATGTCCATCGAAACGGGGACGCTTTAGCAAAGACCCGTAAATCAAAAAGACCATAGTCCCTCGATGACCCTACAGTTGCATCTCGATAAATGATCTAGTCCCTAAAAAAAATTGCTAAAGCGTCTCCACAAGTTGTCTTCGTGACTGTAACGTCCCTTCGAATGTCCCTTATATATCCAACGACAAGGCTACCTACTCACTAATAGTAGGATAATATTGTCTAAAGGAAAAGACAAAAAGAACAACCTTTTTCGAGTGCAAAAGTAGATAGCTGTTAGAAGTTTGCTCAAAACATTTTGCACTTACACAAATACTACTTTTCAAAAAAAAATTCGAAAACACATTGTATACTTTCTCCACTATCCCGGAAAATATTACAAAGTTAGCCGTGCTAAGACATTCTCAAAACATTTTCAAACTCACAAAGCATAAATGTATTTCAAAATGAGCAAACGTCTAAGAGCCCGTAGATAACTATGGATGGAAAGGGTGCTAACACCTTCCCTTTCCATAATCTACCCCCCTTACTCAGAAAATCTCGAAAAGGTCTTTTTCTGTTCTTTTCACCCTTTCCTTAATTTGGATAAAAGAAAAGTCGGTAGCGACTCTTGCTTACCGTAACATTTGCGAATGCAAATGCAAAACCAGTATAACAGTCGGTTCTGCCACCGTATCACATAATTGGCGACTCTGCTGGGGATTTTAATAAAAAGTGGGGTTACCTTAGAGTTAGTTCATTTTGAAACTATTGTATTTGCTTTCTTTGTATGCTTTATCTTTGGATGGTTGTTTGGGTTGTTACTGTAGATCCTACACCCAGATCTAGGGGCATTTTTTTAGGTAAACAGCAATAGACCGTGGAGACTGTATGGTGTTGACCAATATGATTGAAGCGATAGCTGTGTTGGTGTGACACTTTGGTTGGTACCGGTATCCCTAGTGTTGAATCGAGGAGAATACAGGGCCGTCGCGTGGTGTCATGAAGCACTAACGGACCTTAGAACCTTAGTTAAACAAACTTGGCCATTAGAAAGTAGTGAGATAGTCGGCCTTGGTGTAAAGCCGGGGATTGGTTGATACTCGATGCTACACTCATTGAGATTTGGATCCCGAGTTTTGTTTGGTGGCAAGTCAGTTGTCGATCAAAATGAAACTTGTTGGACAATTAGTGATATTGAGATCCCTTAGAACCCGATTACTATTACTAGGACAGGTTGAGCCAACTAAACTTCAAGAGGGTACTTACCTACAAACCCCATGTAAGCCTAAACCTAAGGCTGCTTGTGTGACTTGTTTTATTTCAACTTGAACTACTTGCAGGGTTTTATTATCTAACAACATAATTTCCTTGCAGGATTTGTTTACAGTTATTATCCAATAACCAGGATTTCTTGCAGTTATTATCCAATACACATCATAACATTATCCCATAGCATCTCCTTAACCGTTTCAAGGATCTCAAGGGTCTGTGATGCAGGTTATGATGAACCAGGCGTCTAACAAGGGGCAAGGGGATTTATTTTCCTTTAGCTAATTCCATAAAAAGATCAAACACAACAACTTGAGTCAGAGGCTATGACCCACTCGATATGGTGAGCTTGATTCTTGTAGAAAGACCTTCGGGGATACGAAAGTTCTTCAATGAAAGCTGCAAAATTCAACTTCTGACATTTTCTTGTTTACCCCGCGAGATCCTTGAAAACATTGCATGCATTTCATTACATAACAGGTCTTCCAGTACAAGTCTCTCATATTCTCACTGTTTATTTCAGCAAGAAAAATGGCTCCCGAGCAGACTGACAGAAATCTCCAAACTCAAGATGCTCAATTCAAGGAAATGTTCCTGAATCTGTCCAAGGGGCAAGAAGAATTGACGTCATCCTTACTGGGAACTTGACCAAGAAAAATCCTGACAACGAAAAGGATGGCCAGTTCGAGCAATTTCAAGCTGAAATGGAAACAATGAGAATCCAGACGGATGCAACCGTATGAAACAAACAGTTGAGGCTGGGGATCAAGTTATTCATCAACCCCTGATGGGACAAAAAGTTAGCTTAGAGAGTAGACCTTTCCAGACGGTTGCTACGCTAAGGGTCCAACAACGACCTCGCCAACCACAACAGGGTAATCAACAAAGGCAAGACAAGCCCAGGAGGCAGTTTACCAAAATCAACATACCATTGTCTCAAGCATTGCAAAATATGTTGAGGATGAATTTTGTTACATTGATAAGACCTCACCCAAACCCCAAAACTTCTTCCCCTAACTACAATCCTAATGCAATATGTGCCTACCATTCCAATAGTCCTGGACATGATACGAAAGGCTGTTGGGCTTTGAAAAATAAGATTCAGGACTTGATCAACGAAGGAGTGCTGGAGTTTACACAAGATGGCCAAACTGAATTTTTCTGCCATCTCTCAAAGGTACATCATATGAAGTGACAAAGCCAAGACAAAGAGGCTTTTTGTTCATCTGAATTCTCTATTTATAATTTTCTTTTAATTGTTCGAACATTTATTCATGTCAAACTTTGTTATTTCATCAATGCATTGCATATGTTTGTCTTGAATTATTTCATTCGTATCCCTTATATTCAAACTGTGTTTTTACTTCTTTTTGTGATATTCAACTCTCGATTAAAAGCTCTAAGCCTTTAAAGGGAGGATGACGAAAATGATACCATAATCTCTACAATATGCTTTTGAACAGACCCCGCTAACGATGTACAGGCATTGTTTCAAATCCTAAACAATGGAGTTATAAGGAAGATAATCCCTAGTCAACCCCTTTGAGCCAAAGAAGTAGGAGTTTTTTTTCACACAAATTAAAACCCTTAATCATAACCTGGGGTAGGGTAGCTTTCTCAGTTAATTCAGAGGTGCATTCAGTTGCAAGCTCATCCTTCATACGCGACAAATAGTGTAGAAGATACCCTCCAAAAGATGGTGATGGTTCCGCATAATCATCAAAGCAGGCAGTCACTATTTTTCAAAATGAAATCCCGCTAAGTCAAAACCTTTGAAGGAGACTTATGAGAAAAATTAGGGCATCCCGCTGACTGTAATCACAAAAGAAACAGTTCAGGTAAAATTAGGGATAACAAAAAAAGAGGTTACTACAAATCCTCGAAAAAAAGAAGATTACAAAAATGATTGCCCTCTTAAACAAACGTTTGATTTCTGAACCATCACCAAGTATCAGAGCGAAGATTCCATATTCAATTGGGATCTAAACGCACAATTAACTGAGCATAGGACTGAAGAACATCACAAAGAACGGGTTGGGTACAAATAAATTTTGAGCCTTTATCCTTTGATTCTTAAAACCGTGAACCAGGCCACGCTACAACCCCTAAAAGTCCTAGCTGAAGCATGGGTTAGTTCGGAAGCATACTATTACAAAAGGTATCCTGACTCCTGTAGGACTTGCTACAAATCCTGAGTTGATATCAGACTCTTACAAAATTTGTTTGTTTTACTAAAAATGATTTTTTTTAAACCTCAAGACAAACATAAGCTTTGCATTTTTCAATACCGTTATTTGCGTATGACTATTTGTTCAAACAACAAAGAAATTCGCACAACAGATATTCGATGAACGAAAATCCTCTCAATGGACATAATCACCTCAGATGGAAAGACACTCCAATGATAGACCTTTCATAATCAAGGGGCATAACATGGTGTCCAGCTGATCTGGGGAAGTCAAGTCAAGGTTCAAGGAATCTCTTAAAAGGGTTGAATAGCCAGGGGCAGATCTCCATCTGAATCACTCGGGGCCTGTTACATTGATCGGGGATTCCAACAGAAATCACTGTGAAATTTGAACCTTTGGCACCACCAAATTGCTTATTTGTGCCAGTAGTATCAGATGGTGTCAGTATCATGTCTTCGAATTCTTCCATGACAGTTCTTAGAAAAGATACCTAGGAAATTCAAGACTATCAAAAACTTAGTCAAACATCAGGTGCACCAGATTCATCTTGAAGCATCCCCACATAGGCTCCCATATATGGAAGGGCACATGCGATCACATAAACATCTTCTGGCAGTGTGACAACACTTACTACTATAGACAGTAACAATCCTCTGCACCCGATGAACACAGACACAGTAGGAAAATATGACACATGAAAAAGACCCGCTAGGTTGACAGGCCTAGGAAAAAATAAAGGCATCCCGGCGAACCCAAAATGGTTCGGGAAAAGATTAGGGATATATAAATAAAACTATACACCCGACAAGTCGAAAAACTGAAAAGGAGGCTTGGGAAAAAAAGGGAATCCCGTTGGACTGAAAATCTGAAAGGACAGTCCAGGAAAAAGTTAGGGATTTAAAGCGTACAACTATGTCCCATCATCTTATCATTTGTCTCCCTGATCAACATCTACTCAAAACCTCAGGAGTTGGGATGACACTCAAAACCTCTGCAACTACTTTCTCCAACAGGTACAGAGGCAGGGGCATTCTACTAAAAAGCCACTGCCATATCCTCAGTCTACAACCTAGTGATGTCAGGTGTTCTTATATCCCCGGCAGAGTAAGAATCTCCAATTATTACTTTGGCATCTTAAAGAATTCCGTAGCTTGGTTCATAAGCTTTTCATGTTCCCTAGCGGATTTCTTCTCAAAACGACAAAACAGGAATTCCCAGCGGAAACATTCTAAATAAAGCAGATTCTCATCTAGAAACAGTTCAGGTATGATCCAAAGATGAATGTTATCCTGACACTTACTCCAGATTCTCTTCAGATACAGTTCAGATACGCTCCAGATATGGATGCCATTCTGATACTTATTCAATACAACTTTCATATACACTTCAGATACGGATGCCATTCTGATACTCATTCAATAAAGTTTTCAGATATAGTTCAAATACGCTCTAGATACGAATTCCATTATGATACCCATTCGATACAACTTTAATATACAGCTCAGATACGCTCCAGATACGGATGCCATTCTGATACTCATTCAATATAACTTTCAGATACAGTTCAGATACACTCCAGATACGGATGCCATTCTGATACTCATTCGATACAGCTTTCAGATACAACTCAGATACGCTTCAGATATTGATGCCATTCTGATACTCATTCAATATAGCTTTCATATACAATTTATATACGCTCCAGATTTGGATTCCATTCTGATACTCATTCGATACATCTTTCAGATATAGTTCATATACGCTCCACATACGGATGCCATTTTGATACTCATTCGATACAGCTTTCAGATACAGTTCAGATACGCTCCAGATATGGATGCCATTCTGATACTCACTCAATACAACTTTTAGATACAATTCAGATACGCTCCAGATACGAATGCCATTCTGATACTCATTTGATACAACTTTCAGATACAGTTCAAATACGCTCCAGATACGAATGCCATTCTGATACTCATTCAATACAGCTTTCAGATACAGTTCAGATACGCTCCAGATACGAATGCCATTCTGATACTCATTCAATACAGCTTTCAGATACGCTCCAGATATGGATGCCATTATGATACTCACTCAATACATCTTTCTATTCAGATACAATCACAATAAATATTCATTTTGACACTCCCTTACATAGCTGCTAGATACATTCAGACACGAGTTCATTCTAGTATACTTCTCATTCTGTGAGGTACAGAAACAGGGGCATATTCCTGTCACATCCTCAAGTAGAAGTCGAAGATCCCCAACAGAGTTTTTTTTTTAAATCTCAAGCAGATTATAAAGCCTCATCTCTAGTAGAGCAATGAACAACCAAAGTTTTGACCTCTTCTTCCCTAAGCAGGAATTACTCTCTCCAACAAAGTTCCCTTAGAGAGCTGAAATCAAAGTATTCTGCAACTGAATTTTTTAAAATCTCAAGCAGATTATAAAGCCTCATCTCTAGTAGAGCAATGAACAACCAAAGTTTTGACCTCTTCTTCCCCAAGAAGGAATTACTCTCTCCAACAAAGTTCCCTCAGAGAGATGAAATCAAAGTATTCTGCAACAGAGTTTTATAAATCTCAAGTAGTTTATAAAGCCTTATCCCCGGTAGAGTTTATTTCTCTAGCTACGGAAGTTCATCCCCCAGCGGAGTTTATTTCTCCAAATTGGTAAAATCTTCCAACAGAACTCTTCCCCTCGGCAAAATCATTCTCAAACAAAAGTCGAAGATCCTCGACAGAGAAAGGGAGTCGCCAACAAAACTATCTCCATTCATTATCCCCAGCGGAAATTGAAGAATCACTTTCTTCACTCACTAACAGCAGTCAGTGATTCAGCTTCCCAGTACTCTTCAACAACAATCAGGGATTCATTTTTCCTAGTTCAACAATACATCAATGGAATGACTGACACATTCATGCATTGCATTCATTCATCCTTTTACAGATGTCATAACATAGGAAACACGAATACATATATTACAAATCTCATTCATTTTGAGAAAATCATTTGCACTTCATTCATCATGATATTGCATGCAACTAAATCTTTATATTTTCAGGTAAAGTCTATACATAGACGAATTCCTCATTATCCATTGAGGTAACAATCGTCAAAGATTCCTTCATTATCTATTGAGGTAGAAATCGTCAAAGATTCCTTCATTATCCATTGAGGTAGCAATCGTCAAATATTCCTTCATTATCCATTGAGGCAGCAATCATCAAAGATTCCTTTATTATCCATTGAGGTAGCAATCGTCAAAGATTCCTTCATATAACCATCCAGAGGCAGTCCAACATGGACTCATCCTGAAATAGCCCTATACGGGTTTTCTTCTGATACATCTCCAGATAGCAGTTAATTTCATTTTACCCCAGCAAATTACTGTGAAGCCTGGATTTCAACCAGAAAGCAGCAAACTCTCATCTCTCAAGAGATAACTCTCCAGTAGAGCCTTGGACAACTGAAGTTCCTAGACTTTATTCCCCACAGAGTTTTCCTCAAGCAGGAGAACTCTAGAAACCTACATTCCCTAGAGGACTCCTGCTCAGACAGCAGGAACAGGAACCCTCAAAGGGGCCATGTATGGAATTAGCATCTACTTTGGATGGCATCCTTAAGCCCATCTCCGATAACTCTTTGTCATCTTATCCAAATGGCATATGTAAGACCATTCTCTCTGTTGTACCCCAAAATTTGCCATCTCACTTAACAAATATTTTCTCACAAAGATCTCTCTTGGCTCAAGACTGCACAAGGATTGATCAGCTCAAGACACCACCTTAAGCACTGATGACTAAAATTAGGGTTTGAAATTGCACAAGGATAATGGAACTTTCAATGCCTCATATGACTTTCAAGGATCATTATGGACCTCCAATATTACTCATGTCAAGTTTGAAGCCTTGAATAACATTTTTGCTCAGTCAATTGAGCAGTTGACCTAAAAATCAGTTGTATTGGGGAAAAAGTCAACATTGACCAATTTACAGTCAAACTTCATAATTTTTTATCCACATCAATATTATAAACTCATATGTAACATTTTATCAAGTTTGGACCATAATTCCTTAAGAAATTTGATCAAATCATCAAAAGGGCAAAATGGTCAAAATTAGGGTTTTGGCTGAGAAAGGACAATTTCTGATTTTTGACCTAGCAAATGGTCCATTGGTTTGAAGAATGATCTCAAGAGTTAAATTGAACCATTTTGACCTAATGGCATGACTCAAAACATTGCTCAAGATCAATTGGATTGATAGTTGATTTTCAGTCAACTGATCAAAAGTCAACTGTATACTGAAAAGTCAAACTTTGACTTTTTGGTCAAAATCAAGTGTCAAAATTAACAATTCATCAAAACATTTCAAAATATGAAACTTATTCATCAAGAAATCAAAAAGTCAAGATTTCATTTTGAAAAGTCAAAGTTTTCAAACTTAGAAAATTTTCTAAGTGTTGAAAACTTCATGTTTTTTCACAACTTTCAGCAAATTTTCACCATTATGCAAGATGATTCAAAAGAAACTTTCAACATGAAATTTGTAGATCTACATGATATCTACAACATTTATTTACACAAATCCTCCTAATAATTCTTGTATCTCAAGTTATTAATTCATGAAGTCATGGTCTTGAAATTAAACACTTAGTGAAATTTTGCCCTAGTTTAGGCATGATATTGACCTAACTTCATGGCACTTTTTCATATAGTTTCAAGGGGAATTTTCAAAAGTGATTCAAAGAGGGGTTGTAGATAAAATTATAAGCTTTCTAAAATTTCCAAGAACTCCTTTAGATCATTCTTGATCAAGGAGAATCGAAGAGAGGAAATTTGGGTTTCAAACTAAAATTATAGGTCATTTTCATGATGAACAAAAATGCAATTTCAATATTAGGCTGTATAATCTGCTTTGCAGGCATTCTAACTTGTGTATCTATCCATCATTAATGGATTACACAAACTTTTGAGCTTTAATCCAAGTGGTTTAGGCTTTATCCAATCCACATTTCCATTAACAGCACAAAGTGAACACTTCCATTTTAGAAAAGCAAACTTTATGTGCAAAGTCAATTCTTGAGCCTCTAACTTGTTCCCTCTGATCACACTCCATCTACAAAGTCAGAAGTAAGTGTGTTTAAAGCATAAACACTCTATCTTAGCCAGTACACAAAGCATTGAAACTTGATTTCTCAAAAAATCACATGTTGAGCTTAAACATGTGATTTTGAATTCTGATCAGATACAAGCCTCCATACTTGTTGCTTATAAATAGATGCACTATTTGTGAGCTAAAGGACGAGCTTAAGCACCCTGAAACACACCAAAACTCTCTCAAATCAGAAATTGCTCAAAAACTCCATTGTTGCACAGTTTCTGACCTTGAACACCAAACTCATATTTCCCTCGTGTGTTTCTTGGCCTTTTAGTTTCTAAAGCTTCCTTACATCAAGTGTAACATATCACTGTAACTGTTTCATTACTGTAACATCATTTACCATATCCTCCATAACCAAAAATAGAGTATTGCACATTGACTTCTCCAAGCCATTCCAGCCATCCATTGCTCAAGCAAACCATTGCATTAGCTTCCTGGGAACTTGAGGAAGCTAACCTGATCGTTGCAGCACCTTGAATCAAGCTCATTTGCATTTCACAATTTCCATTTTTGAGATATTTTTCTTGAACTTCTATCTCATTACTTAGGCATTGTTAGGCTTGCATTTGTGAAGATAAAATGTAGACATCATTGCCCTGAAGCTGTACATGTCCATAAATTTCATTTATATTGATTGAGCTAGGAGAATTTTAGGATTGAATCTCTGAAAATAGTTAGGTCAGAATTTGGTACCATTCAAAATTCATGCTCATTTTTGAGAATTTGTTTAAGTTGTTTACATTTCTGGAATCGTGAACAAATTTGCCACAAGTTTCATGTTGACATTTTTGCAAATGGATGAGAAATGAACAAGATGCAGGTGGTCCGGCCAGAGGTTGAAGATGAAGTTATTTTCATGAAGCATTTTCTAATATATATTTGTTGTTTTACATACATTAATGGATGTATCACCACCCCAGTGGTTAAAGCGCGCGCCTATCACCATGAGGTCGTGGGTTCAAGCCCCGACGAGACCTTTTTTTTCCATTTTTCACCTTTTTTGACATTTTTCTGTTTTGCAGCGCTTGGGCCAGTTTAGTTTGGGCCTTACTTTTTTTCTTACAATACTCCTTGACTATTTTTTTAACCCCCTTGACTTTTTTATATTATTTTTATTTTATTTTCACTTTTTATCTTTCATTTATTTATTATTAATATTATTATTAATATTATTATTATTACTACTATTTTCATTAATAAGAAAAATCCAAAAAAAAAATTATATTTTATTATTTACATTCATTTAGTTTATTTTTCTTTACAAAAATAAAAGAACAAAAAAACACTCTCTTTAATAAATTAATTTCCTTTTTTTAAAAAATACTTAGATAATAAATTTTAATTATTATTATATTATTTTTTAAATTAAAATCAACTTATAACTTAGAGTCTTTTATTTAATCATTTTTATTTATTAGTTTAATTAAGTTCACAAAAAACCCTAAAAAAATTACTTTTCCTTAAATTAATTATTTTTATTAACTTAACCTTAATTTTATTTTTTAAATTAATTATTTTATTTTAGTTAATTAGGTTAAAAAAAACCCTTTTCATGAAAAAACAAACAAAAATCATATTTTTTTTTCACATTTACATTCTTGCATTTTTATTTGTCCATTTTGTACATTTATTAAAATTCAATATGGTTGTAATAGTTATTTAGATTTAATTTCTTGCAATATTCCCCATTTGTAATTTGTACACCCCCTCCCCTAAATGATGTAATAGCCTAGTAATTTTAATTTCCGCAATTTATCGCTTTATATACAAATGCTAGTAATTAGGGTTTTGTATGGAAAGACTAAAACCAACAAATAGCAAACCCTAATCAAAGACAAATCAAGCATGAAAATCAACACACTTGCACACAAACACCCCCTAGGGTAAATCCACTTGTTTGCCTTACAAAATAGCCATATTAGAAATGTGAGGTATCTTAGCAAAAACAAGCAAAATACAAGATCATAGTCCCTCGATGACGCTATCTATGTTTCCTTTCAAAATGATCTTAGTCCCTAAAGAAAAATGCTAAGATATTTTTCAACATTGCTAATCATGGTTATACGATGACCCACGCCCGTCCCTTTTACATCCAAAGATAGTATTACTTACCAAATCAATGGTAATATAACAATGTCAAAGGAAAGAGGAAATAAACATGAAAGACTTTTGAGTAGGTAGAATGTTCTTAGTTACTTGCTCAATTTCAAAATAAAACATCCTTGCTATTTTCAAAAACAAACACCAACACCTTTAAAAAACGTCTTTCAAACTTGAAATTTTTTTCAAAAGATCAATTGAAAATGTTCTTTGTGTGGTTTTTGAAAGTATTTTGTAAAGATGCCATCATTTAGGCAAACTTTGTAATGATTCTCGTTCGTAAGAATGTATACAAAAGCAAGTGATCTAGCAAGTAACTAAGAGCCCATGGAAAACCATGGATGAAAAGGGTGTTAATACCTTCCCTTTTCATAATCTACCCCCCGAACTCAAGAAATAATATCAAAAGTCTTTCCTGTGCTTTTTCACCTTTCCTTTTGGATAAAAGAAAAGTCGGTGGCGACTCTTGCTAACCGCAACATTTGCAATCAAACGTAAAACACCCAAGCCAGTTCTCCCACCGTATCACACCCGCCATCATCAACAATCAGTGTTACTTCATATGAGTGCAAATTTCTGGGCACTTTAGTGTTCAATCATCTTCCACCTTCAGATCACGAAAGGCAGAGAAGCCAATCTACACCTTCAGGTTTACGAAGATTGAACAGGGGCAACTGTTGTACCCCAAAATTTTCCCTCTCATGTTTTCCAAGATTTTTTCTTATATGGGTGGTCACAAGCACTTGATTAAAGAAAAATAATTTTTTTGAATATAAACAAGGTCTTTTGATTGGCATGTCAAAGGGTCTTTTGATTGGCATCTTGACAAGCTTCAATTGAGCACCTAACCTCCTCTAAGCTTGATTCAAATTTCCAAGCTTCGATTGAAGCCTTGTCCTGTTGCTTGCTTGCTGTATATAAGCTTCAATTGTGCATGTGTTTCCTTTGAAACAAATTCCTTCGATTCAAAAGGGAAGGGCCTCATGTTGGTTCTCATTCGATTGCATCTTTAGCTTTACACGCTGGCTTGATTCATAATGCAATGGCTACCTGCATGCAAGCTCAATTCCTGCTTCAATTGGGCATTTGGTTTCTTTTGAGCTAGCTTGATCCTTGCTTCGATTGGGCATTTGATTTATTTGGAGTAGGCTTGGTTCCTGCTTTGACTAGGCAAAAACTCCCTCTTCAGCTTGCCTCCGACGCGCAAGAAAAAAGGCTTCTTTCGACTTGCCTTTGATGTACAAGGCAAGAACCCCTTATAAGTGTGTTTCGATTCATCTGGCCAATAGCCCCTTCATGCTTGACTTGGATTCACTAATATAAAGACTTCCTTTGTCCTTGCCTTAAATGCACAAGGCCAAGACTCCTCAGCACAGTTTCTGCACTACAACACACACTATGGCCCCTTCGAAAGAGCATTCCAAAGGTCTAGTCGAAGGACACACATTGGAGAGTCATTCGAAAAAAGCACAAAGCATGATGTGGTCCCTTTAAAAGAGCACACACATTGGTTCAAAATGAAGGATACACTTATTGCTAGCCAAAACAAAAGAAAAATATTCGAAGAGGCCTGCTGGCCCAAAAGCCAATATACTGCCAGTTCCAAAACAACGTGCACAAGCATATTCATGCTAAAAGAAGCTTCGATTGGCCAGGAATCAGTTTTCGTTTGGGCTAACTGAATAGGGGTTCAAACAAAGAAGCCCTAATGATGATAACATAAGTCAGTCGAAGGGCAACCAAAAAGTCCATTCGAAGGAGGCAACCAAAGGCCTATTCGAAGGGTACACAAATGGTCCATTCAAAAGACTCAGTCGAAGGAGGCAACTTGAATCCAATCGAAGGGCAGGGACTGAAGGCATTCGAAGGAGCCAAATGTGTCCAGGTTCATTCAAATTCAAAAAGGGACAAGTTTCCATGACTCTAGAAAAGTTACAAAACATCATTCATGGCTTTGGAAACATTTATTTATGGATGTTTAAACCTTTGTTTTCTTGTCCCCTCCATCCCCTCTATATAAGGAGACCACATACATACGCACAAGGGGGGGGGGGGATCATCAAAAAATAAAGAAACACTCTTGCCACACTCACACTACCAGCCAAACGCTGCATCATACACAATACTTATTATTGATCATAGCTGCAGACTGCCTGCCCATAAAAACGTTTTCTTGGCCTATACACGCATCAGCCAGGCAAAAACCTTGCCTCCAGGAGGCGTTCCTAAGCAATTTATAAGCCATCTTCATCCAAGACAAAACATCCCATTGGTAACAAACTTTCTATCTTAAACTAATTTTGATTTGTTGCATGACATATTAACATTTATAATTCAAGATTAAGGACCTGGGTGTCTGCATTTGTTTTTGCTTCTAACACTTGCTGCGGATATAGCCTGAATAGACCCAACACGCACATGATCGAAGGACCTGGGTTTCGACACCCAGGTCATGCTTTTATTTTGTTGACACTTTCTCTTGCAGGTTTCAGTGCTTTCCTCCATAGGAAAATCATCAGACGCCTCCAGCAACATTCTTTGTTGGATCGAAGGTTGTCTTCACATGATCGAAGGCTATCCTTCACATGTGTGATACGGTGGGAGAACTGGCTGTTTTTTGGAATATTGGTTCGCGTTTTGCGTTTGTATTCGCAAAATGTCGCGGTAAGCAAGAGTCGCCACCGACTTTTATTTTATCCAACAAGGAAAGGAAAAAAGCACAGAAAAATTCCTTTTTTGAGATATTTCTCGGATTCGGGGGGTAGATTATAGAAAGGGAAGGTATTAGCACCCTTTCTATCCATATTTATCTACGGGCTCTTAGGTACTTGCTCAATTGTTTTCAAAATTGTTTTTTCTTTATGCTTGTGGGTTTGAAAAGTTTTTTTTAACTTCGATTTAACTCTTGCTTCTGTACTCAAGAGTGTAACAAAGTGTTTTGAAAACTTTGTTCGAAAAGTGTAAGTGTGAAGAGTTTTGTTTTGAAAGAGCAAGTATCTAAGAACCATCTACCTACTCGAAAAAGGAATCGTTCTATGCTAATTTCCTTTAGACAATGCTATCCCACTATTAATGAGTAGGTAGCACCGTCATTAGAGTTTGAGGGTCAATTCGAATGAGGGACATACGGTCACCAAAGCAATGTTAGGACGCCTTAGCGGTAACCCTAATGTCTTAGATCATTTGTGTGAGGCAACAATATCCGAGGCAACCATTTCGAGGCGACTATGATCTTTTAGACAAGAGGACGACCTCTAAAACGACCTATACTCAATGACCGTGTACAAAGGCAACCAAGTGGGGTGTACCCTAAGAGTGCGCATGTGCGAGTGTGTCGTTTTCAGTTATTGTTATCTTTGCACATGTTAAGGGTGATCTAATTTGATTTTAGATTAGACATTCAGTCTTGTCATGCAAACCCTATTATCAAACATCTAACAGTTATAATTAATAGAATTTAAAGTGCGGAAATTAAATTACAAGGCGTCGGGTATTTACATCTCCAAAAGCAACCCTTTGAAAATAAAATAAAGCGGTAAAATAATTAAATGTCGTAATTAACTATTACAATCCGTAAGCAGATGCATAATTGAATAAAGAAAAATAAAGCGCGACGCGAAATTAAATCAGATCTAAGATTAGGGTTTTGACCCTTTTTAAAAGAAAATGCTTTTTTGTTGTTTTTATTTTAGAAAAGAAATTAAATCCTAAATTAATTACTAAATTAAATTAATTAAATTAAAAATAATTAATGACATATTTTTTGGGTTTTTGTTATTTTAAGAAAGAAAATAAAATAATTAAATTAGTAGTTAAAACCTAATTAAGTCTAATTAATTTTAAATATTTACAAAATAAATCAAAGTTTCCTAATTAATATCCTAATTAATTAATAAGTTTTATTAATAAGAATAAAAGTTTTTAAAATTTGATTGGATAAAAAAAATATTTTTGTGATTTTATTTGGTAAAAAAAAGAATTTTGTTATTGGTTAGAAAATTAGTTAAATGAAATAAAACAATTAAATTAAATAAACAAAATAAATAAAAAAGTAGAAGAGTTGGGCCTGATTTTGAAGGGTGTAAGTAGCAATTTCTTGGCCCATTAGAAGCTGGTCCGTGTGGACTTTTTGGATCCAGTGAAGGCATGTTGACTGGCTCTTTGGTGGACCTCCAATTACTGACCATCAGATCTGGCCATTGGCCATCTGGCGCTTGGATTAGTGAGGGAGTATGGTATGGATCAAGCCTGAGCATGCATGCAATTACCTGAAAAATATGAAGAAAATACAATTTGCTGGAGGCAGGGATCGAACCCTTGACCTCCAGCCACTAATGCCCTGGACACTGATGTGTTGACCAACTGGGCTATGCTGTTTTGTTGTTAACAAAATACAATATGATAATAATATAAAACAAACAAATGTGTTGATGGAAGTTGGCGCGAATTTTCAAACAAGCCAATAGGATGGTGACAACGCATCACCCTCTTCCTCAAAAACCCTGTAAATTTACCTGCGGATTTCTATCCGCAGCTAAAAACACATGTTCATCCTAAAATCGTCCTCAGGCCATATAAACACAATCCAAGAACATGGTTGAACTCGTCATGACCTCCTGATCACAACCATGTGCATCATGTATCTCAATTTTACCTGAAACAAAAATCCCTAAAAACAGAAGCAAAACCCTAGCCATGGCGTTTCATGATACAGAGCATATAAATCAAATTGGTTATTGCCAATAGTTTGCAAATGATGTAATGGTTAAGGATATGCAATTATTCCATGAAAACGATGCCTAATTTCAGAGATACGAAATCAAGAACAAGGGCAATTCGCGTGAGACTTACAGTGCGTATGAGGGCCTGAGACTGCTTGGTTTGGGTCGAGTTAGCTTGTGTGCGTTGCCAGCAATCGTTTGGGACCAATATCAAGCTCTGAAAATGCCTCTAGGGTTGATTTCGATCTCCCACTTTTTTGTGATTTTTTCAGTTTTTGCTATTCCTCCACAAGTGTTCTCCAACCCTCATTTTCGTGTCCTTAGCTTGCTTATGTAATGTGCATTGGATTAGGGTAACAATTGTTGTTCAAATCTTCCCACATTGATGGTTGCATATTTGATTTGATTCTTCCATAAAAGCTTTCCAAACTTGGCCTAAATTACATCTTTTTGTAACCAATGCCTTTGATACGAATTTGATTGAAATAATAACTGTATTTGGAGCCTGAAATAGCCAAAAAATCATGTGTTATCAATGCTTTAGATTTTATATGATTTTATTTGATTTAAAATGAATTAATTCAAATAAAAATCAAATTAAATAATAAAAATGTGATATGGACACATGGCAGGAGCTAAGGCACGTGGACAATAAGGCAAACTCAAATCAAGTGGAAAAGAATGGGCTCATTTGGCAAAATTTGAAGTTTTGGGGATAGTTGACGTTTGGCAATTTTGCAAAAAATCCAACTTCAACAATGCATAATTTCTTCAATTTTGAACTTTTGGAGGTGTTCTGGGACTTTTTAGAAATCTTGAGATGTCCTATAACCAACCCTTTTGGTTTCATCTCATTTTGATACTCCAAGCTCAAGTTAGAAGCTTTGACCAAAAAAAGGTGTTTTTGTTGACTTTCAAAAATGACCTATAATGTCAAAATACATAACTTCTTGTGAGTGTATTTTTTGATCTTGGGGTATGAAGATGGATTGTAGGAAATTTCATCCTCTTCAAAATGAGCTTTGGATGGGTTATTTCTCATAAAGTATGAGAAAGTTATGCTTGGTCAAAGTTGAGTTGACTTTTCCTGCAAAACCCTAATTTAGCAACTTTTGGATCTTGATGAATTTTGAGCAATCCTTGATGAATCATGATCAAACCTTTATCAGATGATGTATTGTCCTTCAAAATGAGAATGTTGACAAAAAATCTTGAAGTTTGACTTTTTGTAGGTCACCGTTGAGTTTTGCCCTAGCACAGTCGATTTTTGGACCTTTGAGCAATTGACTAAGCAAACTTCCTCTGCAAGGCTTGAAATTGGACATGGATGATCTTGAGAACATATTAGGACATTGGGGAGAACTTGAGGTCATTTGGACTCAAAGATCTTGATGCAACACAAAACCCTAATTTGGGGTAGACTGCCTTAGGAGATAGCTTGTATGACCAACTCTTGAGCCACCTTGAGCAACTTGGAGATCTTTCTTGCAATGTTTTGAGAAATATGGGAGAGAAAATTTTGGGGTACAACGGCTGCCCCTGTTCAATCTTCTTAAACCTGAGGATGTAGATTGGCTTTCATGCCTTTCGTGATCCGAAGGTGGAAGATGATTGGACACTAGAGTGCCCAGAAATTTGCACTCGCATGAAGTGGTATCAACCTTGTGATGTCGGGAATGGGCTTACAAATGCCATTTGGAGGAGTGTCGATCGCATAAGAGATTCCTTAGCGAGAGCTTGCATACCTGCTATTGAGGAAGATTCCGCTGGGGAAGTCTGAACTTTTGTTGAGATTTAGGAACTTGCCTGTACTTCAACTGAGAGAACATCTTTGCTGAGTTTTAAGAACTTGTCTGTAATTCAACTGGGGGAACTTTGTCGAGATTTAGGACCTTGTCTGTAATTCAACTGAGGATAATTCTGTTGAGATTTAAGAACTGGTCAGTAATTCGACTGGAGGGAAACATCTTCATCGAGATTTAAGAACTCGCCCGTAATTAAACTGAGAAAACTCTGCTGAGATTTAGGAACTCGTCTATAATTCGAAGGAGGAACTTTGTCGAGATTTAGGACCTTATCTGTAATTCAACCGAGGATAATTCTGTTAAGATTTAAGAACTGTCAGTAATTCGACTGGAGGGAAACATCTTCATCGAGATTTAAGAACTCGCCCGTAATTCAACTGAGAAAACTCTGCTGAGATTTAGGAACATGTCTGTAATTCGACGTAGGAACTTTGTCGAGATTTAGGACCTTGTCTGTAATTCAACCGAGGATAATTCTATTAATATTTAAGAACTGCCAGTAATTCGACTAGAGGGAAACATCTTCATCGAGATTTAAGAACTCGCCCGTAATTCAACTAAGAAAACTCTGCTGAGATTTAGGAACATGTCTGTAATTAGACGAAGGAACTTTGTCGAGATTTAAGACCTTGTCTGTAATTCAATCGAGGATAATTCTGTTGAGATTTAAGAACTGTCAGTAATTCGACTGGAGGGAAACATCTTCATCGAGATTTAAGAACTCGCCCATAATTCAATTGAGAAAACTCTGCTGAGATTTAGGAACTCGTTTGTAATTCGATGGAGGAACTTTGTCGAGATTTAGGACCTTGTCTGTAATTCAACCGAGGATAATTCTGTTGAGATTTAAGAACTGTCAGTAATTCGACTTGGATAAAAGCTTCATAGCTTTGAATTTTATGAGAATTTAACCGCGTCCTTCCTGAAAGGTAAAGGTTAGCTGTATGTAATGCATGATATGTATCAAGCAATGATGTTCTCATAATAAATGAGATTGTGTTGTATGATGCGTATATGCATGTGTCATGATGTATGGAAATGTAATGTTTGTAGCTGGGGAAAATAAATCTCGGGTAGCTGCTGGAGAAAAGAGTTGAATTCTTCGTTTCCGCTGGAGATAGTGGATGACGATGATTGTGAGAATAAACCTGCAAGAGAGGATAACTCCATTGGGGAATAAACTGATGAGGAGATTACTCTGTGGGGAAGAGATGCTCTGTAGAGGATTCTGTTGATAAATTCCGCTGGGGATGAATTACCATTGCTGATGATACCGAATCCCGTTGGGGATTTGAGTTTCTGCTTGGTGAAAGGAATAAACTCCGCTGGGGATGATCTTTAGTTGAAGGTAGATCAGATTGATTAGTGCCGTCCGAGCTTGATAGTCGATACCGAAGTCTGATTTCAAGGTGATTCAATGAGACATCGTGTTACGCTTTGATCCCTAATTTTTGCATCGACCTCCCTTTCGGGTTTTCAGTCCACCGGGATACCCTTTTTTGCCCAAGCCGCCTTTTCAGGTTTTCGACTTGCCGGGTGTACAGATTTTTTTCATTTTCATCCCTTATTTTGCCCGAACCCTTTTGGTTCGCCGGGAAGCCCTTATTTTTGCCTAGGCCAGTCAACCTAGCGGGTCTTTGATTATGCGTAGTATCTTTTCACTATGTCTGCATTGACGGGGTGAGGAAGGTCGTCACCATCCATGGTGGTTAGAATCATAGCTCCTCATGAGAAAATGTTCTTAACCACAAATGGCCCTTCATAAGTAGGGGTCCATTTTCCCCTGGGATCACCTTGTGGCAGGATAATGCGTTTGATAACCAGGTCCCCAACTTGATACTCTTGTCGTCTGACTTTCTTGTTAAATGCCTTGATCATCAGTTTTTGATATGTTTGACCATGACAAATAACAGTAAGTCTCTTCTCATCGATTAAGTTTAGCTGATCAAGCCGGGTCTGAATCCAGTCATCTTCTCTCAAACCTGTATCCTTCCTAATCCGAAGAGAGGGTATCTGAACTTCAATAGGCAAGACAACCTCCATGCCATAAACCAAGGAATAGGGTGTTGCCCCTGTTGACGTCCGTGCTGAGGTACGGTACCCATGAAGAGCAAACGGTAACATCTCGTGCCAATCTTTATACGTCACCGTCATCTTCTGCACAATCTTCTTGATATTTTTATTAGCCGCTTCTACAACCCCATTCATCTTCGGCCGGTAAGGAGAAGAGTTGTGATGCTGTATCTTGAACTGCTTGCAGAGTTCGGTGATCATCTTATTGTTCAGATTTGTACCATTATCCGTAATGATCCTCTCTGGTACACCATATCGACAAATCAGATTGTTTCGAATGAACCGTGCCACGATGTTCTTAGTCACTGTAGCGAAGGAAGCTGCTTCAACCCATTTCGTAAAGTAATCAATAGATACTAGGATGAAGCGATGCCCATTAGATGCCGTAGGTCTGATCTCGCCGATCATATCGATGCCCCACATTGAAAAAGGCCACGGAGCTGTTAAGACGTTCAGAGGTACCGGAGGTATGTACACCTTATCAGCATAGACTTGGCACTTGTGACAGGTCTGAGAATGCTGATAACAGTCGGCTTCCATTGTGGACCAATAATATCCTGCCCGAAGGATTCTCTTTGCCATGGTGTGTCCACTGGAATGAGTCCCTAAAGTACCTTCATGTAACTCTATCATGATCCTTTCTGCTTCATTCTTATCCATACAACGCAGTAAGGTTGAATCATGGTTACGCTTATAAAAGATGTCATTACTGATGAAGAACTTCGCCGCGAATCTCCTCAGAAACTTCTTATCATTAACAGATGCACCCTCGGGGTATTCCTAAACTTCAAGATACCTCTTCACCTCGTGGAACCAGGGTTTATCTGTTACCTCTTCAGTCTCAATGTCACAGCAATGTGCGGGTTCGTCCAACCTCTCAATGGTAATCTGGGGAGCCTCATTGTCCCATCTGACCTTGAACATAAAAGACATCGTAGCTAGCGCGTCCGCCAACTGATTCTCCTCTCTAGGGAAGTATTCAAAGGTTATCTCCTCGAAGTGCGGAAGCAACGTCAACACATACTCTTTGTAAGGAATACGATTAGGGTGTTTCGTATCCCACTCGCCTTTGATCTGACTGATCACGAGAGCGGAATCTCCGAAAACACTTAAGAACTTAATCCTTAGGTAATTAGCTGCTCGAAGACCCATAATGCACACTTCATACTCTACCATATTGTTGGTGCAGTTAAAACATAGTCGGGAGGTGAACAAAGTATGAGAGCCTTCAGGAGATATGATCACGGCGCCAATGCCATTACCCAAAGAGTTTGAAGCTCCGTCAAAGTACATAGACAATCAGGATCCTTCCTCAGGTCCTTCATCCGGTCCAGGTGTCTCACAGTTAGTTACCAACATGATGTTCTCATCCGGGAATTCAAAGTTCATAGACTAGTAATCATCCACTGCCTGGTGTGCCAGATGATCCACTAACACACTTCCCTTGATTGCTTTTTGGGTCGTATATTGGATATCATACTCAGTCAAGATCATCTGCCATCTCGCTATTCTTCCGGATAAGGCAGGCTTCTCGAAGATATACTTGATTGGATCCATCTTTGATATCAATAGAGTAGTGTGAGTCAGCATATACTGTCTCAGCCGGCGAGCAGCCCATGCCAAAACGCAGCAAGTTTTCTCAAGCAACGAGTATCGGGTCTCGCAGTCGGTAAACTTTTTGCTAAGGTAGTAAATAACATGCTCTTTTTGGCCAGACTCGTCATGCTGCCCCAGCACACACCCCATTGAATTATCGAGTACTGTCAAGTATAGGATCAGAGGTCTCCCTTCAACTGGAGGCATCAGAATGGGTGGCTCTTAGAGGTACTCCTTGATTCTTTTGAAAGCGGTCTGACATTCATCATTCCATCTTACCACTTGATCTTTCTTCAGTAACTTGAAGATTGGCTCACAAGTAGCATTCAGGTGTGAGATGAATCAGGCAATGTAGTTCAGACGTCCCAGAAAGCCTCTTACTTATTTTTCTGTTCGGGGAGCTGGCATTTCCTGTATAGCCTTCACCTTTGCATGATCCACTTGAATACCTTTATCACTTACGACGAAACCCAGCAGCTTACCAGATCTCACCCCGAAGGTTCACTTGTTCGGGTTTAACCTCAACTTGTACAACTTCAACCTGTCATACAGCTTCTGAAGATGGTCCAGATGTTCCTTTTCTGTCTGTGACCTTGCAATCATGTCGTCAACGTATACCTCAATCTCATGACGGATCATGTCGTGGAACAAAGCGACCATGGCACGCTGATACGTTTCCCCAACATTCTTCAATCCAAAAGGCATGACCTTGTAGCAAAAGGTACCCCATTGAGTAACAAAGGTCGTCTTCTCCATATCTTCGGGAGCCATTTTAATCTGATTATAACCGGAGAAACCATCCATGAAGGAGAAAACCTTATGCTGAGCGGTGTTGTCAACCAGAACGTTGATATGAGGTAGAGGGAAATCATCCTTGGGGCTCGCCCTGTTCAGATCCCTATAGTCGACACACATTCGAACTTTACCATCCTTCTTCGGCACAGGAACCACATTGGCCACCCACTGTGGGTATGAAGTAACTGCTAGAAATCCAGAGTCAAACTGCTTCATAACTTCAGCCTTGATCTTCTCAGACATCTCTGGGCATATTCAGCGAACTTTCTGTTTCACTGGAGGACAGTCTTCCTTGGTAGGAAATCGGTGAACCACAATATCGATATCCAACCCAGGCATATCTTCATAAGACCAGGCAAAGATCTCAAAATAGTCACGCAGCATCTGAATCAACCGTTGCTTAACACTAGATTCCAGATTTGCACCGATCTTGACCTCTTTCTTGTCTTCCTCTGTACCCAGATTTATTGCTTCCACTGGCTCTTCATGCGGCTGTATGGCCCTCTCTTCCTGAAGTAACAGTCTAGCAAGTTCACCAGGCACTTCGCAATCATCTTCACCTTCGTCTTCGGCTAAGTTGATCGGACTTTCGAAGTCATAATCGGCAGTAGCAGAGTCGTTATCAGTGGGATCCATAATGGATGTAGACCTATATATGTGAGTGTGTGTAAAATAGCTGTTTTGCAAGATAAAAAAGAAAGACAAGGAGCGCAAAATTTGAAATGCAAGAAAACGTCCAATGCTTTTATTAATGATATATGAAAATGACACACATAAAGCCCTCACAAACAAAGCCACAGTGTCCCGGGTAAGGCACCGGGCCGTAAAGTTTAAAAATTATCTGTTACAAATTCAAAACAAAAAGTCTCATTACTGGGTAATATAAGAAACTGGCATGGAATCCTTCGTTGTCCAATTGCTCAGGCCACCATCAGTAGTTGGGTAAATCCAACTATCGATATCAAACTCTTCATTATCATCATCCCCGATAGCATTCACTCCCGCATCATGTTTTGGCATAGGAGCCGTTATGACATTAGGCTTTCCTGGCGCTTCGAATTCAACCTCCTTAGCTTCAATCAAATTCTGTACCTTATTCTTCAAGACCCAGCAATCATTTGTATCATGCCCCAGGCTATCAGAGTGAAAAGCATAGTGGGCGTTTGGATTGTACATCGGTGATGTTGTATTGGGATTCTTCGGGGCTTCCTTCGGAATCACCAAGTTGGTCTTTAATAACTGCGGCAGAATCTGAGACAGGGTCATATGAAGCTGAGTGAATTGTCTTCGCGGTCTCTCGGCCCTTGGATGATTGTTGCGCTGAGGAGCAATAACAGATATTGATATAACAACCGCATTAACAGCTTAGCGGCGCTCAGGTCTATTATGGCTCTTTGAACTATAAACAACACTGGACTCCTTCTTAAAAGGCTTCTTCTCGGTACTAGATGAAGCACCCTTCTGTATCTTATCGCTCTTGATATCAGCCTTAACTCTTTCTCCGGTCATAATCAGCTCAGTAAACCCGGACAATGAACTTCCAATCAGATGGTTGAAATACGGACCAGACAAAGTCCCCAGAAACATATCTACTAACTCCCTGTCAGCCAGCGGGGGTTGTACTCTTCCAGCAAGGTCCCTCCATTTCTGAGCGTAGTCTTTGAAACCTTCGCTCGCGCCCATAGACATACCCTGAAGTTGGGTACGCGTGGGAGCGAGGTCGGCATTGTATTGGTACTGCTTGTAAAAAGCAGCAGCAAGGTCTTCCCAATTACGGATACTAGCTCTTTCTAGCTGGTAAAACCATTCAAGTTGAGTCCCTGAAAGACTATCTTAAAAGAAGTGGATCTAGAGGTTCTTATTAGCAGTGTATGGCTAGATCTTTCTAACATACGAGCAAAGGTGCAGCTTTGGACAAGAAACCCCGTCGTATTTAGCAAATATTGGTGCTTTAAACTTGTGGGGAATCACCACCCCAGATGACAAACCCAAATCACCAAATTCCAATCCAGGGACCTTCTGGATCTCCATCGCACTTAGCCGGTCTTCAAGCTGTTTATATCTATCCTTAACAGGAGGATACTGGTCTTCGTCAAAGTCAGTCTCGTGGTCAGATACCACAGGGCTAGGGATCCTCCTTTCTTCTTGGTTTTCTCCCCCTCCAGATGAGTGGGATAGATTGACTTCATCTCGCAGCCTGTTCCCAAACCTGTGACCCATATTCAGTAGGACCGTCTTCTTCTTCTTCTTCTTTTCTTTCAAGATAAGGGTCTTCAGATCTTGCTGACACTTAGCCAAACTCATGAACATTTCCTAGAATTAAGAGTTTTGAGCTTGTAGAGCCTTGATAGCTTGATCAGTTGATGTTTCAGCAGACATGATGTGCTGAAATAAACAACGAAGAAGATAAGAGACATGTAATAGGTACCTGTGATGAGGTGCATGGAATGAAATGCGTATGATATGATTTCAAAGACGTCGAGAGATTCAAATTCGTAAACCAAAATGAAACACACTTTTATTAGATAAACTTGAATTCAATGTTCAACAAACGCCTTTAAGGCATTACAAGAAAGAAATACTGAAAAATAAATCAAAGCTAGAAATAACAAAAGACATCAACGCTCCCATGGCCGTTTCCCTTTGGTGCTGACATAGTCATTGAGGATCTGCTCATTCTCCAGCTGTCTTGTCAACTTCAGGATCTTCCGCTCCTGCTCGTGATACTTTTCTCTGTAAGTATCCCGCTCTTCTCTTAGCTGCATCCAAGACCTCTTTAATGCCCCAATGTCAGTAGGCATGTATGGATGGAGGATGGTAGGTGGAACCCCTTCTTCATCAGCAACCTCAACAATCATAGGCAAGACAACTTCATACGGCATTCCTAGCTTTTGGGCACATATACGAACCCATCGGAGATACGGTTCCATCGGCAGAGAGGTCTTCATCCCTAATTCATGTGGATCAGACCGGTGCATTCTATCCCAAGCTCGTATGAACCTGCAGAGATGCTCATCACTATCCCCTTGGAAGTCAAAGACAATGCTTGGCATCAGTAACTCATGAGGTCCTTCCCTCCTAGCTCGCCCAAACTGACGTAAGGCCAAACAAGGGTTATAGGTAATCCCTCCTCGAACTCCAAGAAGTGGAACATTGGGGTATTCCCCACAGCGATCAATAACAGCCACTTCTTCCATGTCCTCAGTACTCCAAATGATGTCATTATGAGAGAGATACATAATCCTGTAGGTCCAACCCATGCCTTCCTTGTTCTTCAAAACTGATTTGGGGAGGTGAGAAATAAACCACCTCGCCAGTAATTGGGCACAACACATAAGGGTTCCCCGTTTCCGAGCAGTACGGGCATAAAGAGAGTGCGGAATGTCACCCAAGAGAGTGGGTACAGGGTTATGGGAAATGAAGATCTTCACCGTATTCACGTCGACAAAAGAATCTGAGTTAGGAAACAACACCAAACCATATATGAGAAGAGCCAAAATGTCCTCAAATGCCTGAAAGTCTAGACTGTTCCAGAACTGATTAGCCCAATCAACCAAGAATTTAGCCAAGAAGCCCTTTGTCCCACTTCTAGTCTCCCAGTTAGACATTACCTCAGCCTTTGTCAAATGGAGGGTTGAAGCAATCTCTTCCGGCCTAAGGACTTTCTCCCAAACTGTAAACAGGGTCTGCTCCAGAATGGAGATACCAAGTAGATCAGAGAACTCTTCCAAGGTAGGGACCAACTGGTAGTCCGGAAAATTAAAGCAGTGGTACAGTGGATCAAAGAATTGGCACAAAACACTCATCATCTGTTCATCCAGCTTGGAGGTGACTAAACTGAGTAGGTGCCCATGTCTTCTAATAAAGGAGGAAGTATCAGGAACCTTTGCAACCAAATCTCTAAGCTGAGTAGGAATCTGTACAAAGCTGATCTGAATAGTGTTTCTACACATGGGTGCCATGACCTATAAAACATAACAAATATGAATCCCCTTTGTCTTTGAAATAGGTTAGTCTGATGCAAAATGCATGCAATGTCATGATGCATGATGTTATGATAAAAACACACCACAAGTATTCACAGATAGCAAACATGATAAGGACACACAAGTCACACAGATAGCCCTAGATTTCAGGCTGGCAAGGAGTTTAGGTACTACCCTCTTTCAGTTTAGTTGGTTTAAACCTGTCCTAAAAATAGTAACCAGGTTCTAGAGGATCTCAATATCACTGACCACCCTCGATCGGTCATAATTCCAGTTTGGCAACCTTTTCTTGCAGCCGGAATCATCGCGAGAGTTTGGTCTCAATGAGTGTAGCATACTGCTACTGTTCTATGGCCAAGTTGGTCAATTATAGGTGCTAAGGTTAGTTGGTGCTTAATGACCCCTTAGAAGACCCATATTCTCCTCGTTGCGCCACAAGGGATATCGGTACAAACTAAAGTGCCACACCAATGTAGCTACTGCTTCAACCGTATCGGTCTATGCCGTATAGGTCCCTTATAATTTATTGCTACTTACCTAAAGGGTGTCCCCAGATCCGGGTTAGGATCTATAGTAACTCCGATTCAAACCCACAAAGATAAATCATACAAGTCAAGCAATTGAAAACATTATGATGAACTATTCCTAAGGTACACCCTACTTATAAAGCGTCCCCAGCAGAGTTGCCAGTTCTGTGATACGGTGGGAGAACTGACTCTTTTTTGGAATGCTGGTTCGCGTTTTGCGTTTGTATTCGCAAAATGTCGCGGTAAGCAAGAGTCACAACCAACTTTTATTTTATCCAACAAGGAAAGGAAAAAAGCACAGAAAAATTCCTTTTTCGAGATATTTCTCAGATTCGGGGGGTAGATTATAGAAAGGGAAGGTATTAGCACCCTTTCTATCCGTAGTTATCTACGGGCTCTTAGGTACTTGCTCAATTGTTTTCAAAATTGTTTTTTATTTGTTCTTGTGGGTTTGAAAAGTTTGTTTTAACTTCGATTTAACTCTTGCTTCTGTCCTCATGAGTGTAACGAAGTGTTTTGAAAACTTTGTTCGAAAAGTGTAAGTGTGAAGAGTTTTGTTTTGAAAGAGCAAGTATCTAAGAACCATCTACCTACTCGAAAAAGGAATCGTTCTATGCTAATTTCCTTTAGACAATGCTATCCCACTATTAATGGGTAGGTAGCACCGTCGTTGGAGTTTGAGGGTCAATTCAAATGAGGGACATACGGTCACCAAAGCAATGTTAGGACGCCTTAGCGGTAACCCTAATGTCTTAGATCATTTGTTTGAGGCAACAATATCCGAGGCAACCATTTCGAGGTGACTATGATCTTTTAGACAAGAGGATGACCTCTAAAACGACCTATACTCAATGACCGTGTACGAAGGTAACCAAGTTGGGTGTACCCTAAGAGTGCGCATGTGCGAGTGTGTCGTTTTCAGTTATTGTTATCTTTGCACATGTTAAGGGTGATCTAATTTGATTTTAGATTAGACATTCAGTCTTGTCATGCAAACCCTATTATCAAACATCTAACAGTTATAATTAACAGAATTTAAAGTGCGGAAATTAAATTACAAGGCGTCGGGTATTTACATCGCCAAAAGCAACCCTTTGAAAATAAAATAAAGCGGTAAAATAATTAAATGTCCTAATTAACTATTACAATCCGTAAGCAGATACATAATTGGATAAAGAAAAATAAAGCGCGACGCAAAATTAAATCGGATCTAAGATTAGGGTTTTGACCCTTTTTAAAAGAAAATGCTTTTTTGTTGTTTTTATTTTAGAAAAGAAATTAAATCCTAAATTAATTACTAAATTAAATTAATTAAATGAAAAATAATTAATGACATATTTTTTGGGTTTTTGTTATTTTAAGAAAGAAAATAAAATAATTAAATTAGTAGTTAAAACCTAATTAAGTTTAATTAATTTTAAATATTTACAAAATAAATCAAAGTTTCCTAATTAATATCCTAATTAATTAATAAGTTTTATTAATAAGAATAAAAGTTTTTAAAATTTGATTGGATAAAAAAAATATTTTTTTGATTTTATTTGGTAAAAAAAAGAATTTTGTTATTGGTTAGAAAATTAGTTAAATAAAATAAAACAATTAAATTAAATAAACAAAATAAATAAAAAAGTAGAAGAGTTGGGCCTGATTATGAAGGGTGTAAGTAGCAATTTCTTGGCCCATTAGAAGCTGGTCCGTGTGGACTTTTTGGATCCAGTGAAGGCACGTTGACTGGCTCTTTGATGGACCTCCAATTACTGACCATCAGATCTGGCCATTGGCCATCTGGCGCTTGGATTAGTGAGGGAGTATGGTATGGATCAAGCCTGAGCATGCATGCAATTACCTGAAAAATATGAAGAAAATACAATTTGCTGGAGGCAGGGATCGAACCCTTGACCTCCAGCCACTAATGCCCTGGACACTGATGTGTTGACCAACTGGGCTATGCTGTTTTGTTGTTAACAAAATACAATATGATAATAATATAAAACAAACAAATGTGTTGATGGAAGTTGGCGCGAATTTTCAAACAAGCCAACAGGATGGTGACAACGCATCACCCTCTTCCTCAAAAACCCTGTAAATTTACCTGCGGATTTCTATCCGCAGCTAAAAACACATGTTCATCCTAAAATCGTCCTCAGGCCATATAAACACAATCCAAGAACATGGTTGAACTCGTCATGACCTCCTGATCACAACCATGTGCATCATGTATCTCAATTTTACCTGAAACAAAAATCCCTAAAAACAGAAGCAAAACCCTAGCCATGGCGTTTCATGATACAGAACATATAAATCAAATTGGTTATTGCCAATAGTTTGCAAATGATGTAAGGGTTAAGGATATGCAATTATTCCATGAAAATGATGCCTAATTTCAGAGATACGAAATCAAGAACAGGGGCAATTCACGTGAGACTTACAGTGCGTATGAGGGCCTGAGAATGCTTGGTTTGGATCGAGTTAGCTTGTGTGCGTTGCCAGCAATCGATTGGGACCAATATCAAGCTCTGAAAATGCCTCTAGGGTTGATTTTGATCTCCCACTTTTTTGTGATTTTTTCAGTTTTTGCTCTGTCTCCACAAGTGTTCTCCAACCCTCATTTTCGTGTCCTTAGCTTGCTTATGTAATGTGCATTGGATTAGGGTAACAATTGTTGTTCAAATCTTCTCACATTGATGGTTGCATATTTGATTTGATTCTTCCATAAAAGCTTTCCAAACTTGGCCTAAATCACATCTTTTTGTAACCAATGCCTTTGATACGAATTTGATTGAAATAATAGCTATATTTGGAGCCTGAAATAGTCAAAAAATCATGCGTTATCAATGCTTTAGATTTTATATGATTTTATTTGATTTAAAATGAATTAATTCAAATAAAAATCAAATTAAATAATAAAAATGTGATATGGACACATGGCTGGAGCTAAGGCATGTGGGAAATAAGGCAAACTCAAATCAAGTGGAAAAGAATGGGCCCATTTGGCAAAATTTGAAGTTTTGGGGATAGTTGACTTTTGGCAATTTTGCAAAAAAGTCCAACTTCAATAATGCATAACTTCTTCAATTTTGAACTTTTGGAGGTGTTATTGGACTTTTTAGAAATATTGAGATGTCCTATAACCTACCATTTTGGTCTCATCTGATTTTGATATTCCATGCTCAAGTTAGAAGCTTTGACAAAAAAGGTGTTTTTGTTGACTTTCAAAAATGACCTATAATGTCAAAATCCATAACTTCTTGTGAGTGTATTTTTTGATCTTGGGGTATGAATATGGATTGTAGGAAATTGCATCCTATTAAAAATGAGCTTTGGATGGGTCATTTCTAATAAATTATGAGAAAGTTATGCTTGGTCAAATTTGAGTTGACTTTTCCTACAAAACCCTAATTTAGCAACTTTTGGATCTTGATGAATTTTGAGCAATCCTTGATGAATCATGATCAAAACTTGATCAAATGATGAAATATCCTTCAAAATGAGAATGTTGACAAAAAATATTGAAGTTTGACTGTTTGTAGGTCACAACTGACTTTTGCCCTAACACAGTCGATTTTTGGACCTTTGAGCAATTGACTGAGCAAACTTCCTCTACAAGGCTTGAAATTGGACATGGATGATCTTGAGAACATATTAGGACATTGGGGAGCACTTGAGGTCATTTGTACTCAAAGATCTTGATGCAACACAAAACCCTAATTTGGGGTAGACTGCCTTAGGAGATAGCTTGTCTGACCAACTCTTGAGCCACCTTGAGCAACTTGGAGATCTTTTTTGCAATGTTTTGAGAAATATGGGAGAGAAAATTTTGGGGTACAACAACATGGATCAAAGACCACCTGTCTTCATAGAATCGAAGGCCTTTCCTTCATGGATCGAAGACCATCATTTGTTTGATCAAAGGATTATTTTATTGCATTTATTCTTATTTTTATTTTTACTCACTTCTTTTAAATCAAAAATAAAATAAAATAAAAACACAAAGAACTTAGGATTAGTTTTTTTTTAAATTAATATCTGAAATAATTAATTAATTGACTTTAACATCCTCTTTTCAAAAGAATTAAAATAAATTAGAATGTAGGTATAATTTTATTGTCTCAATTTATTTTCTTTACATAAAAATTAAAAACAAACAAAAAGATTTTTACACCTTAGGATATTCAGACGTCTTTTCTACTTCGCGTGCATTTATTTATTTTCGCATTTTTTCATATTATTGTATCTGCCAACTTGATGTAATAGATTAAAACTAGGATATTTACTGCTTTATCCCCCTCATTCTTGGACATGTAATTAATCCCCAAAGCCTTGTAATAGCGTAGGATTTATGTTTCCACACTTTACGTTTCCACATTTTTAATTCTTGTATATATATTAACTGCTAGTAACTAGGATTGCATGACAAGACTAATAACAAAATGCTAGCAAGCCTAACAAAAAGACAAAAATAACTGAAACATAACACACATGCACATATGCACCTCTAAGGTATGCCCACTTTGGTTTCCTTCGGAAATAAAGCAGTCATGTCCCTCGAAACAGGGACGCTTTAGCAAAGACCCGTAAATCAAAAAGATCATAGTCCCTCGATGACCCTACAATTGCCTCTCAGTAAATGATCTAGTCCCTAAACAAAATTTCTAAAGCGTCTCCACAAGTTGCCTTCGTGACTGTAACATCCCTTCGAATGTCCCTTATAAATCTAACGATAAGGCTACCTACTCACTAATAGTAGGATAGTATTGTCTAAGGGAAAAGAGAAAAATAACGACCTTTTTCGAGTTCAAAAGTAGATAGCTGTTAGGAGTTTGCTTAAAACATTTTGCACTTACACAAATACTACTTTTCAAAAACATTTTCCAAAACACTTTATATACTTTCTCTACTATCCCTAGAAACATTACAAAGTTCTCCGTACTAAGGCATTCTCAAAACATTTTCAAACACACAAGACCCAAAGGCATTTCAAAATGAGCAAACCTCTAAGAGCCTGTAGATAACTACGGATGAAAAGGGTGCTAACACCATCCCTTTCCATAATATACCCCCCTTACTCATAAAATCTCGAAAAGGTCTTTTTCTGTTCTTTTCACCCTTTCCTTAATTTGGATAATAGAAAAGTTGGTGGCGACTCTTGCTTACCGCAACATTTGCGAACACAAATGTAAAACCAGTATAACAGTCAGTTCTACCACTGTATCACATGATCCAATGGGACATAGTCGTATGCTTCAATCCCTAATTTTTTCCTGGACCGCACTTTCGGGTTTTCAGTCCTCCAGGATACCTTTTTTTGCCCAAGCCGCCTTTTCAGGTTTTCGACTTGCCGGGTGTACAATCTTTTAATATATATCCTTGATTTTTTCCCAAACCCTTTTGGTTCGCCGGGATGCCCTTATTTTTTCCTAGGCCAGTCAACCTAGCGGGTCATTTTTAGGCGTAGTATCTTTTGACTATGTCCACATTCACAGGGTGCAAGAAATATTTACCGCCCATGGTGATCAATATCATAGCACCGCTGGAGAATATTTTCTTAATTACAAATGGCCCTTCATAAGTGGGAGTCCATTTCCCCTGGGATCACCCTGCGGTAGAATGACGCACTTTATTACCAAGTCACCAGCCTGGTATACCCGATGCTTGATCTTTTTGTTGAATGCCTTAATCATGCATTTTGATACATCTGAACGTGACAGATAGCCGCCAGCCTCTTCTCATCAATTAGATTTAACTGATCTAACCTGGTCTGAGTCCACTCGTCTTCGTCCATGTATGCATCTTTCATGAATCTTAAATAGGGAATCTGGGCTTCAACATGTAGGACAACTTCCATACCATAAACCAGAGAGAATGGGGTTGCCCCAGTTGATGTTCTAATTGAGGTGCGGTAGCCGTGAAGAGAGAACGGTAACATCTCGTGCCAATATTTATATGTCACAACCATCTTCTGTATGATCTTCTTAATATTCTTATTGACGGCTTCCACTATGCCATTCATCTTAGGTCGATACAGAGAAGAGTTGTGATGCTTGATCTTGAAATGCATGCAGAGCTCAGTGATCATTATATTATTGATATTGGTACCGTTGTCTATGATAATCCTTTTAGGGATGCCATACCAATAGATCAAGTTGTGTTTGATGAACCGGGCAACCACATTTTTGGTGACAGAGGTGTACGAGGATGCTTCAACCCACTTTGTAAAGTAATCAATGGTGATGAGGATGAAGCGATGTCCGTTAGAGGTCGTAGGATTGATTTCCCCGATCATATCAATGCCCCACATTGCAAACAACCAAGGATTAGTCATGACGTTCAAAGGTACTAGAGGTGCATGAATTTTATTGGCATGTATTTGACACTTATGACAAGTTCTTGAGTGGTGGTGACAGTCAGTCTCCATGGTCGACCAATAGTAACCAGCCCTTATGATCTTTTTAGCCATAGTGTGCCCACTGGAGTGAGTACCAAATACACCTTCATGCATATCTTGCATAATTTCTTCTGCTTCCTTCTTGTCCATGCAACATAGCAGGGTTGAATCATGATTACACTTGTACAAAATTCCATTGCTCAAGAAGAATTTGGCCGAGAACCTTTGTAGGAATTTCTTGTTATTGATGGATTCCCCTTCAGGATATTCTTCAGTTTCAAGGTACCTCTTGACTTCATGAAACCAAGGATTTTCATCTACTCCACCAGTATCAATTCCATAACAGTGTTCCGGTTCATCGAAACTTTCAATGGTAATTTTGGGAGCCTCATTATCCCATCTGACCTTGAACATGGATGACATGGTAGCCAAAGCGCAAGCTAACTGATTCTTGTCTCTTGGTATATGCTCAAAGGTGATCTCTTCAAAAAGCGAGATCAAGGTAAGCACATGCTTATGGTAAGGGATAAGATTCGGATGCTTCGTATCCCATTCTCCTTTAATTTGGCTGATTACCAGGGTCGAGCCTTGATAACACTTACTTTACACTTGTTTTTGACTCTGATTTCACATGTTATTTAGGTTTTTTATTATTGTTTTCTCGTATTATGCCTATCTTTTGTTTCCTTTTCAGGTATTTCAATTATCCATAGCTCCCCTGAAGAAATGAAGGAAAACAGGATGAAAAACAGGAGTTTAGGTCAAATTTGCACTCATGGCGTCCACCATGGCGCCAACCATAGGGTAGGCCATAACATGGACCACCTCTTGCTGACCTCAACTACCATGTTCCCCACTTCCCTTTAATCTACACACATGGCGGGTGCCATGTCCCCCATGGCGGGCACCACCTTTGGACGATATTCCCCCCCCCCCCCCCCAAAGGAGTTGGGGGGCATTCCTGTGATTTCCTGAATTCTTCATCCTCTATAAATAGAAGTTCCTGATTTCATTTCAAATCACCCAAGCTTAGTTGAAAACTTGATCCAACCATAATTGTGAACTTAAGCCATATAATTTCACCATTGTAAAACGATAATTCTTCACATCGGGGAATTATTGCACTGTTGATTGAGTCTGTGATCGAGTTCGTAGATTGAGTCTGTAATCGAGTTTGGAGCACTTCGGCAGAAGTTTATCTTGCCACATTTATTTTCAACTGCTTTTTATTTCCAATCACATTTTACTTCCAGTTTGTACCAGATTTAAAACCTCCCCGTTTGAAGTAGGTTTCTATTTATATATTCCGTACTGCTTTTACTTTGTTTATTTTCCGCACCTGCTTTTACTTTGTTTATTTCCCGCACCTGCTTTTACTTTGTTTATTTCTCGCACCTGCTTTTACTTTGTTTATTTCCCGCACCTACTTTTACTTTGTTTATTTTCCGCACAGCACTTAAATTATTTACTTTCTCGCATGATTTATTTTAACATGTCTGTTTACATTCCCATGTCAGGCTAAACCTTACTGGGCTAGAATGTAAGGAATCTAGTTAGATAGATATTCCAAATAATGTGTCAATAGAAATGCTTATGGGCTATTTTGGTTTTTAATACGAGTTTTTTGTACTTTATTGTTGTTGGGTAAGATCGAAAGTCGTCCAACCTTTTGTTAAACTCAGTTAGTTCTAACTGGTCAAAGGAAGCGAAAGCGCTTTGTCTAGTTAGATAGGGATTTTTATTATAAAAGAAATCAATTTTGAAACTATTTTCGGACGCGTTTATAGGGTTAAAGTTAGGTTCCCTTTTTATTAGAAATTCCAGATCAAAATACTTTTCAACTTGGTCAAGTACTTTATTTCTTAAAAATAGGTTTATTACTTTAAGGGAATGCACGCCTTTTTATAAGTGACGATAAGAAGGTATGATTAGAGAGTAAACTCGGTTCTGATTATGCGAAAGCGATAGTTCCTGTTAAATTAGTTCTTTTCTTTAGTAGAAAATATTGCCCTATAAGTAGTTCTATTCCGAAGCATTGCGAATATCATCTGACTATGTGAATTACATTCGGCCCTGCTTTATATCTGAAGTTTATTTCACCGCACTTTACTTTCCTGCATGCTTAATTCCCTGTTTAATATTGACTTAGCTAAACACCATAACAATAGGAAATGATAGATTGACAATTGGTCTCTGTGGATCGATAATATTTTATATTACTCTGACGCGATTCGTACACTTGCGAATAAACCGTATCAAGTTTTTGGCGCCGTTGTCGGGGATCTAATTTCGTCAAATTTCGAACCCTATAGTCGCACCGTTTAGACTAAGTTTTATAGTCCGGTTAATGCGAAGATATTGCAGCACTGGAACCTTATCCAATCCTTTAGTGGAACCTGAACGTTACATCCATTTTCTCCGTAAAATTAGAAAAACTATGGCCGAGAATCGTAACCAAAGACCCCTCAAGGAATTTGCCCAACCGTCAGATGAGGAACCTAGTTCAAGTATCATAAACCCAGTTATAACTACAAATAATTTCAAACTAAAACCCTCATTGCTGCAATTGGTGCAACAAAACCAATTCGATGGTCTCGCTACTGAGAACCCGAATCAACACTTAAAAACTTCTATACAATTAGTAGACACTTTAAAATGCAATGGTGCTTCGCCTGAGGCAATACGAATAAGATTATTCCCTTTTTCCCTCAGAGATAAAGCACGAGATTGGTTAGATTCCCTTCCACCCAATTCAATAACAACCTGGGAAGACCTTAGGAGAGTATTTCTCGCAAGATATTTTCCACCCAGCAAAACTGATGTCCTTAGAAACCAAATCACTAGATTTAACCAAAACCTGGGAGAATCACTTTTTGAAGCATGGGAGAGATATAAGGACCTGTTAAGAGCCTGTCCACACCATGGCCCAAAACAATGGGTAATCATCCACACCTTCTATAATGGACTCCATTACAACACAAAGATGTCTATCGATGCTGTCGCTGGTGGCGCATTGATGAGTAAACCTATCCTAGAAGCCTGCGCTCTCATTGAGGACATGGCCCATAACCATTACCAATGGGGAACAAAATGAGCTATGGTAGATAAAAAGGAGACCCAAGGAGGAAAACATGAGATAAGCTCTCTAGACATGATGCAAGTTAAAATGGACGCTCTTGCCTTAAAAGTTCAAAACATGTCTCAAAACCATAATACTGTAGCCGCAGTAGCTTCAGAATGTGAACTCTGTGGGACCCAAGGACATCAACCTGCAGAATGTAACTTGTTGAATGAGCCTTGCTCAGACCAAGGAAACCCATTTTCAAACACTTACAACCCCGGATAGAGGAATCACCCAAACTTTTCTTATAAAAACAATAGCCCAATACAAAACTCTGCACCTCCGAGACCTACAGGTTTCCAAGCCCAAAGACCAAATCAACCTATGCAAGCTGTGGCACCCAAACCAAACCTTGAGAAAATCATGGAAAATTTCATTTCAGCTCAAACCCAGTAAAACAAAGAGTTCCTAAATTAGAATATTCACGTAAACGAACTAATCACACAATTGGGAACTAAGGTTGATCAGATAATTACGCACAACAAGATGCTTGAAACCCAGATCTCGCAGTTAGCTTAAATACAAGCCCCACAAACTACACCTGGAGGACAATTCCCTAGACAACCTCAACCAAATCCTAAAGGGAAAGCTAATGCCATTTCCTTACAAAGTGGGACTACTTACGATGGACCCAAGGATCCAGCCATGAGTACACCCTCACAACCTAAGACAAATGTTTTGCCTGTAGACCAAGTGGAGGAACCAGAAGAACCCAAAAAGCAAAAAGAACCAGGATTAAAAGATAAAACTAATAAATCACTACCCCCGTACAAACCCCCAGTCCCATTTCCGCAAAGACTTAAACAAACCAAACTTGACAATCAATACCAGAGATTCGTCAAAGTTATAGAAAAACTCCATGTAGAGATTCCTTTCACCGAAGCCATCACTCAGATACCATCTTATGCTAAATTCCTAAAAGACATCCTGACCAACAAGCATAGACTTGATGATCCCAAACCTATCGAATGTAATTTTATTTCAGAAAATAAACTTGCCAAGAAAGAAAAAGATCCAGGAAGTTTTTCCATTCCTTATATCTTAGGAAATCATACTATTGACAAAGCCTTCTTAGATCTAGGAGCTAGCATCAGCCTTATGCCTTTAGCAGTTTGTAGAAGGTTAAACTTAGGAGAATTGCAGCCGACTAAAATGTCTCTCCAGCTGGCTGATAGATCAGTTAAGTATCCTATAGGCATACTTGAAGACATACCAGTTAAGATCGGTCAGCTATATATCCCAACTGATTTCGTAGTTATGGATATTAAAGAAGACGAAGAAATCCCAATCCTATTAGGTAGACCATTCCTATCAACAGTCGGAGCCATAATTAACGTTAAGAAAGGAAAATTAACATTTGAGGTGGGTGATGAAAAGATAGAATTTATTCTTTCAAAGTTATTAATGGCACCAGTCATAGGAGATGCTTGTTATGCCATCGATGTCATTGACGAGTGTATATTGGAACTTAAGCGAGAGGAATCTAACAAAAATATCAAGTTACCTTCGACCCCCATTATGGAGGATGATGAATTTAAAAGTTTAGAACCTTACATCGATGACGACCTCTATAAATGTTTATCGCTTACTCCCGATCCCATGCCTTGCCCTTTGAAACCATCTTTAGAAATGAAGGAACTTCCCAAGAACCTCAAATACGAATTCTTAGATAAAGAGATGAATTGTCCTATTATAGTTAATGTTATTTTAAGTCAAGACGAAACAACTTAACTCTTAGAGATCTTACGAAAATATCCCTCAGCTTTAGGGTATAACATCTTCGATTTAAAAGGAATAAGTCCATCAATGTGCATGCACCGAATCTTGTTAGAGGAAAACTCAAAACCTTCAAGAGAACCTCAAAGAAGAATAAACCCTATAATGAACGATGTTGTTAAAAGAGAAGTTCTTAAGTTACTAGAGGCTGGTATAATTTACCAAATATCATATAGTAATTGGGTAAGCCTTGTGCATGTGGTGCCAAAGAAAGGAGGCATCACAGTCATAGAAAATGAGAAAGGTGAACATATTGCTAAATGAATAGAAGGAGGTTGGCGTAGGTGTATAGATTATAGAAAATTAAACAAAGCAACCAGGAAGGATCATTTCCCTCTTCCATTTATAGATCAAATGCTCGAACGTCTAGCCAGACACTCACACTTTTATTATCCAGATGGATACTCAGGATTTTTCCAAATACCTATTCACCCTGAGGATCAAGAGAAAACAACCTTCACCTATCCTTATGGAACGTTCGCCTATAGACGAATGCCCTTCAGACTCTGTAATTCCCCTGCCACTTTTCAATGTTGTATGATGTCTATATTTTCAGATTACCTAGATGGAATAATGGAAGTTTTCATGGACGATTTCTCGGTGTGTGGATTCAATTTTAAAGATTGTCTCTCCAACCTCGAAAAAATCCTTGAAAGATGCGTAGAGGCGAACCTAGTGCTAAACTGGGAAAAATGCCATTTTATGGTTAATGAAGGTTTAGTATTAGGACACATTGTCCCCGAAAGAGGCATTGAGGTCGATAGATCCAAAATCGAAGTTATAGAAAACCTCAGTCCACCTAAAACCATTAGGAGATTAGAAGTTTTCTTGGACATGCTGGTTTTTATCAGCGTTTTATAAAAGACTTCTATAAAATAACAAAACCTTTGACTAATCTTCTAATGAAGGACGTTGAATTTGTTTTTGACGAGAAATGTATCAAAGCTTTTAAATTTTTAAAACAAGCACTGATTTCAGCTCCGATCATGCAACCCCCAGATTGGACACAACCTTTTGAAATCATGTGCGATGCCAACAATTATGCAGTTGGTGCTATTCTAGGACAACGAAAAGACAAGAAATTACATGTTATATATTATGTTAGTAGAACCCTAGATACTGCCCATCTCAACTATGCAACAATAGAGAAAGATTTACTGGCAGTAATTTTTGCGATATATAAGTTTAGGTCCTACCTAGTTGGAGCAAAGATCATTGTTTACACTGATCATGCTGCCATACGTTATCTATTAAATAAAAAGGACGCTAAACCTATATTACTTAGATGGATCCTATTACTCTGAGAGTTTGATCTAGACATTAAGGATAAGAAAGGCACAGAGAATATTGTCGCTGACCACCTCTCTAGATTAGAACACTTAAAACCTGACTTATTGCCTATAAATGATGACTTCACCTATGACAGACTTTTAGCTAAGACTGATGATTTCGAGCCTTACATAGATAAAGATTTTGAAAAAATTTCAGTAATGAAGAGCGTACCTTGGTACGCTGATTTTGTAAACTACGTAGCTGCAGATATCATACCCCCTGATCTAAATTACCAACAGAAAAGGAAGTTCTTCAAAGATGTTAAACATTTCTACTGGGATGAACCACTCCTATTCAAGAGAGGAATGGATAATATTTTCAGGCGTTGCGTCCCAGAAGAGGAAATAGAAGATATCATCAGACACTGTCATTTTGCACCTTATGGTGGACATGCAGGTATATCTAAAACGCACGCCAAGATTCTTCAAGCAGACCTCTATTGGCCAACTTTATGGCGCAATGTTCATGCCTACATTGTCAAGTGCGACCGATGCCAACGCACCGGGAACATATCAAGACGTGACAAGATGCCAATGAGGAATATCCAGGAAAATGAACTCTTTGATGTTTGGGGTATAGACTTTATGGGACCATTTCCACCTTCAATGGGAAATAGGTACATTTTGGTAGCTGTAGACTACGTTTCTAAATGGATTGAGGCTATTGCATCACCCACAAACGACACAAGAGTGGTAGTCAAGTTATTTAAGAATATCATTTTTCCGAGGTTTGGAACACCCCGTTTCGTTATAAGTGATGGAGGATCACATTTCATATCCAGAATCTTTGATAAGCTCTTGAGTAAGTATGGAGTAAAGCACAGAGTGGCAACACCTTATCATCCACAGACTAACGGCCAAGTAGAAGTGTCTAACAGGGAGATTAAACAAATCTTAGAAAAAACCGTTTCAATTTCCAGAAAAGATTGGTCTCAGAAGCTACATGAAGCACTATGGGCCTACATAACATCTTTTAAAACCCCTATTGGAACAACCCCTTACCAATTAGTCTATGGAAAATCTTGTCATTTACCCTTCGAGTTAGAGCATAAAGCCTATTGGGCCATTAAGACCCTAAATTTGGAATATATGTCTACTAGTGAAAAGCGCATCCTTGACATTCATAAATTAGAGGAATTCCACCAGTCTGCCTATGAGAATGCTATAATATATAAAGAAAGAACCAAAACTTGGCATGACAGAAGAATTGCAAAGAAAGATTTCAATATAGGCGACCTTTTTCTCCTTTTCAATTCCAGGTTGTGACTTTTTCCTGGCAAGCTACGTTCAAGATGGACTGGTCCTTTTGAGGTCTCTAGAATCCTAAGATCTGGAGCAGTCGAGATCAAGAACAATTATTATAGCCCATTCATCATCAATGGGAAGAGGTTGAACCACTACGAAGGAGGTGACATTCCCAGCAACTACTCCAGCCACACTCTGATTGATCCACCATTACCAGTTTCCGTTATATGAAGTTTACTCGTCAAGCTAACAACGTTAAACAAGCGCTGCATGGGAGGCAACCCATGGGTTTATTTTTATTTTTATTTTTTGCATTTATTTACGTTTTACTTTATCAAATTTTATTTTTATCTTTATACTAACAGTTGCAAAATTTATGATTTCAGGCATCACCTGCTAGCCGTCTTTGCTAACTACATTTTTCAAGATGGAGCATTTCGATGACATGCATGTTTCCTTCCGAGATGACACTCAGCGGAAACACTATGCGGTCCTTTCACAATGACCCATGGCACCGACCAGATATCCAGACCAGATTTGCATGGAAGCTCTTGGCTTTGAAGCCAGTATCAAGTATCTATGCAACCAACTAAAGTGGGACGAGTATGCAGATGACCTAAATGTGACCTACAAGAACCTCACCTTAGAATTCCTCAGTTCATTCGAGTTTGAGCCCTATAATGGCCAGGATGGATATCTCACTTTCAGAATATTCGGGATAGAATACTGTTTTACCCAGAGGGAGTTTGGCGACTTGCTAGGCTTCCAGACCACACCTGATGCTATACCTGAGCTACCAGTTGGCTATTTCATGACTAGGGATATAGAGAAATTCTGGAGAGATATTACTGCTGGAGGGAGCCTTGATCCTTCCACTCAGCTATCCCCCGTTATTCACAACCCCGCTCTCAGGTATTTTCAGATGGTTATTGCTCACACTTTCCTAGGGAAGGCCGACACTGATACCCATGTTAGCAAGGGGGAGATCTTTTTCCTCTACTGTGCAACCCAGTCTCGCCCTGTAGCCTGTGGAAATTTTTTGTTGTGGAATCTCATGATGACTTCTAAGTCTGCTGAAGGTATCCTCCATGTGGGAGGGACAGTGACTCAGATTGCTTCTGCTTTGGGTCATACAAGTAAGTTATCTCACCTTACCTCCTACTGTGGATATACTACAATGGACATTGATTTCTGTTTGGATCGCGGGCTGATGAGAAGAGTCTACTTTAATCCCAACCAGTATAGACTCCTAATTGATAATGAAACCGTTCACTATTTTACCCTACCTGATCCCATGATGACAAATGTCCATAACCCTGCCAATTGGACATATGCCTTAGAAGGTCTTGGAGAGACCGTGGACGAGCAAAAATCAACTCTGGTACCTGAGTATCATCCATGTCCATCGCCAGAAAGGACCACTGTATTCTATAATAATTTCTCTTTGCAGTAACCCGACATCTATGCACAGATTACTGAGTTGCGTAGAGAGGTAGCCTAACTTCGTTAGACAGTTGAAGACCTCTCTCTCTAGGTTATGGTTTCCGATGCTACTCACTCTACAGAGGCAGACCTCCTACAGTAGGAAATTGATGATCTTCGCATTAAGTTAGCTGCAGCTCATGGTTCTGAGTCGACCAAGGACCCTACTACTCATTGATGATCTTGATTCATATCTGCACTATTTTTCTATTTTGTTTATCATGTTGTTTCCTTTTCCAGACTTATTTATTTTTATGCCTAACTCTTGCATTCTACTTTATTTTTATTTTTATTTTTTGTGACTTACCATGATTAAGTATATTTATTTTTATTTTTATTTTTTCTCTTTAATTAATTGTTTATTTTATTTTTATGAGTTTACTATTTTCAAGTTATAAACATAACAGAAAAGAAATTTCAATACACCAATCCTTGGAAGCACCAAATGAAGAATTGTTGTTTGCACCTACGAGAAGAAATTGGAATAAGAAGCCCAAACCAACAAAATAAAGAAATTTGAGCCCAACCCAATTTTCAAACATGGCGCCCGCCACCAAGACCATGGCGCCCGCCATGGGGTCTGGGATTTTAACTGGCAGATTTTCAAAAACCTTCCACTTTCTCCATTTCAACCCCAAAACCTCTCATTTTCTCAACCATCTACTACCCCATTAACCACTCCAACACCCATTTTTCTAACCTTCATAAAAATTCAAACTTTCTCCTCCCAATCTCCAACACCCATCTTTGAAACCCATTTTTTTCAAATTTCTTCCAAAGGAGCAACAATGGAGTTCAACAGATACGTTCTTCGTGAAGGAAAACTCGGAGACCGGCAACGGAAAATCCTTGAAAAATTGCAAGGACGAGAAATTGTCTTAACTAGGTATGTCGATGAAGACTGTCTGTATAGTTTAGGACTTTATCATAGTTTTTTTTTCATTTAGCTGACATCCTAGGATTGCATGATATCTTTACTAGAAAAGATCCCACCTTTGAGAGGCTAACTCGGGAATTCTTAAGTTCCCTTATTTATTTGGTTCACCCTGACACTGCTAGTACCGTCGGTACGGTTAAATTCCATCTGCTTAATGTTGAATATGAATATAGCACCGACGAACTAGCAGCTCTGTTGGGTATTCCTCATGGTGATGGCGCTATTTGTGAGACCCCTTTGGATTCTGAATGGTCCACTGATGCATTTTCCTTCTGGCGTCAATTGTCAAACTCTTCTGTAAATTCTTTTGAAGGAATTTTAGCATCATTGATCCATAACCCGGCTATTCGGATTTTTCGATATATGCTCGTCTGTACTATTTTTGGCCGGGAGAATCCAAACAAGGTAAATGCTAGAGAACTTCTATTTTTTTAGGGTAGTCTCACTAATAGAAGAATTAATTCAGTCTCGTTTATGATTGCTCACATGATTGCTATCCTGAGACACACATGGACCATAACTTTTGGAGGGCTAGTTACATCTATTGCTAGAGCTCTGCACCTTGACACTGAGATAGCTACCCTAGCACCCCTGCCTCCCTGCACAATTAATTTAAAATTTCTAAAAGATATGAAATTGTGCAAGGTGAGGAGAGCAGGTGGCTTTGAACTTATGGTTCGGGGTGTCGCTATCCCATTAGTCATTCTGCCTTGCACTAGACGTACTGATGTATGTATTGCGAGGAACTGGACCTACGATCTAGACGCTCCACCTTTTACGGGTCCATTAACTCCTAATGTTCCACTTGGGGATAGACACGAGACTGATGAAGAATACGAGCAGAGGGATGAACCTCATGCCCCACCTGTATTCCCCCACCATTCTTCACCCGCACACACTGCACCTTCTACTTCTAACACTTTTGCAGGTATGACTCCTTGCTTCTACATCACTGAAGAGATGTGGCGTGACCAGCTAGCCCGGGAGGAGAGAAGAAATGGTTTACTTTCTGCCATCCAACAACAACTGGCAGATAACATGAGTTTTATGGAGGCGTCACGACAGCAGTCAGACTGTTCTTTTCAAAGTCTTATGGAATCTCAATTGGCGATATCTAATGAGCAACATAGGTAACAAGCTCAATTTCAGAGGAACTCCGCCCTCATGGAGGCCATTCAAGGTTCCCTTTTAGGTAACCTTTGCGAGATTCAGAGTTCACAGATTGCCTTGTCCGCCAGAATTGACCAGTTTGAAGCTTCTCAGAGCAGTCGTCATCGTAGCCAATCCCGTCATCCTAGACATTCACCGCAGGATGGAGAGGGACCCAACTAGCCTTAGTACTTTACCAGGTGACTCTTTCCTTATCTTATTTCGCAACATTGGGGACAATGTTCGATTTAAGTGTGGGAGGAGATTTACTCGCTTTATTTCTCTCACTTTATTTTTCCTTTCCTGCATTTTCCTTCTCGTTATTTTACTTCTTTATTTACTTTAGTTTGCTTGTTTGCTTTCTTTTCAAAATAATACATGTGTTTTACGAGTCATCTATATCTGTATGGTCTAGTGTATATCCACTCCCCCATTTCTTGAGCCTAACCGAAAATTTTTCCTAAGAAAAACACTGTATTTTGAACTTAGTTGGACTATAAGACCTGGTTGAGATATGATGTAGTATGACTTGGGAAAGTCCTTTTGAAGCATCGACATCGTTTTTACACCGTAAGCTTCATAAATTTAGGAATTCGATCCCGATACCCCCTATGCCGTGGCCTTAAAATTTTCATTCTTAAATCCTTGAATAGTTTATCCTAGCAGTCAGCTACGGTCTAAGCATGCTCTACATAGGGTACCGAAGAGAAGTGAATGATCTATATATGCTATGTTCTTATTATAAACTACAACCCCAGGATAGGTGACCCTCACAAAGTCATTTAACTCAACAAAAGTTGTATGTTGAAAAACAAAAGCAAAAGCAAATGCAAAAGAAGAAGAAAAAGAAAAAGAATTTTTTTTACCCATCTTTAGTTGGTTCAGAGGTATCTGGTGCTGAACTTGGTAGGGAGGATTACGATCCGATCCCCCGCAACTATAAATGGGTCAATAAAAGGGTTGCACCAACTTTTTGTACCAGAGCCCTATGTTTTATGATCAGAATCACTACCCGGTCACTTTACTATGAGCATGTACGAATAACGGGCTTAATGTGATTGCGCCTGAATGAAAAAGGATTTGAAAATAGGAAAAATATAGGCCTAAGCATAGTGGCATGATATGGATTGGTTCGTAAAAGAACGAAGCTTATATCCATTTTACGGAAGAGTGTCACTACGATATCCTTGGTTTGAATTAGTCAGTACCTATCAATACATCCCTGTTTTAATTCCAGAAGCCCCTTGCAGCCCAACTTGTTCACTAACACCATTTTTCTTCTTAATCTATTTAGAGTTTTTTGCTTGAGGACAAACAAAGGTTTAAGTGTGGGAGAATTTGATAACACTTACTTTACACTTGTTTTTGACTCTGATTTCACATGTTATTTAGGTTTTTTATTATTGTTTTCTCGTATTATGCCTATCTTTTGTTTCCTTTTCAGGTATTTCAATTATCCAGAGCTTGCCTGAAGAAATGAAGGAAAACATGCTGAAAAACAGGAGTTTAGGTCAAATTTGCACTCATGGCGTCCACCATGGCGCCAACCATAGGGTAGGCCATGACGTTGACCACCTCCTGATGACCTCAACTGCCACGTTCCCCACTTCCCTTTCATCTACACACATGGCGGGCACCATGTCCCCCATGGTGGGCACCACTTTTGGACGATATTCCCCCCCCCCCCCCCCCAAAAGGAGTTGGGGGACATTCCTGTGATTTCCTGCATTCTTCATCCTATATAAATAGAAGTTCCTTATTTCATTTCAAATCACCCAAGCTTAGTTGAAAACTTGATCCAACCATAGTTGCGAACTTAAGCCATATAATTTCACCATTTTAAAGTGATAATTCTTCACATCGGGGAATTATTGCACTGTTGATTGAGCTTGTGACCGAGTTTGTAGATTGAGTCTGTAATCGAGATTGGAGCACTTTGGCATAAGTTTATCTTGCCACATTTATTTTCAACTGCTGTTTATTTCCAGTCACATTTTACTTCCAGTTTGTACCAGATTTAAAACCTCCCAGTTTGGAGTAGGTTTCTATTTATATATTCCGCACTTCTTTTACTTTGTTTATTTTCCGCACTGCTTTTACTTTGTTTATTTCCCGCACCTACTTTTACTTTGTTTATTTCCCGCACCTGCTTTTACTTTGTTTATTTTCCGCACCACACTTTAAATTATTTACTTTCTCGCATGATTTATTTTAACATGTCTGTTTACGTTCCCATGTCAGGCTAAACCTTATGGGGCTAGAATGTAAGGAATCTAGTTAGATCGATATTCCAAATAATGTGTCAATTGAAATGCTTATGGGCTATTTTGGTTTTTAATAGAGTTTTCTGTACTTTATTTATGTTGGGTAAGATCGAAAGCCGTCCAACCTTTTTTTAAACTCGATTAGTTCTAACTGGTCAAAGGAAGAGAAAGTGCTTTGTCCAGTTAGTTAGGGATTTTTATTATCAAAGAAATTAATTTTGAAACTATTTTCGGACGCGTTTATAGGGTTAAAGTTAGGTTCCCTTTTTATTATAAATTCCAGATCAAAATACTTTTCAACTTGGTCAAGTAATTTATTTCTTAAAAATAGGTTTATTACTTTAATGCAATGCGCGCCTTTTTATAAGTGATGTTAGAAGGTATGATTAGAGAGTAAAATCCGTTCTGATTACGTGAAAGTGACAATTCCTGTTAAATTAGTTCTTTTCTTTAGTAGAAAATATTGCCTTATAAGTAGTTCTATTCCTAAGCATTGTGAATATCATCTGACTATGTGAATTACATTCAGACCTGCTTTTATATCTTTCCTGCATGCTCAATTCCCTGGTTAATATTGACTTAGCTAAACACCGTAACAATAGGAAACAATAGATTGACAATTGGTCTCTGTGGATCGATAATCTTTTATATTACTCTGACGCGATTCGTACACTTGCGAATAAACCGCATCAAGTCTCCATATACACTTAAGGATTTGATTCTTAGATCGATAGCAGCTTTAAGACCCATGATACACGCTTCATATTCAGCCATATTGTTGGTATAATCAAAGTACAGCCTAGCAGTGAAGGGCGTATGGTAACCTGCGGGAGAGATGATCACAACACCGATTCCATTGCCAAGTGCGTTGGAAGCTCCATCAAAAACCATAGTCAATCGGGATCATTGTTCAGGTCCTTCACACGGTCCAGATTCCTCACAATCTGTTACTAGCATGATGTTCTCGTCCGGGAATTCAAAGTTCATGGACTGATAGTTGTCTACAGCCTGATGCGCCAAATGGTCATCCAATACGCTTCCTTTGATTGCCTTCTGAGTGGTGTATTGGATATCATATTTTGTTAAGACCATCTGCCATCAGGCAATTATTCTAGAGAGAGCTGGCTTTTCAAATATGTACTTGATGGGATCCATCTTAGAGATCAACAAAGTAGTATGGGTCAACATATGCTGTCTTAGTCGGCGAACAGCCCATGCCAAAGCACAAAAATTTTCTCGAGTAGTGAATATCTTGTTTCACAATCAGTAAAGTTTTTGCTAAGACAGTATATTGCATGCTCTTTTCGACCAGACTCATCATGCTGCCCCAATACACACCCCATTGAGTTCTCTAGCACTGTTAAGTACATGATTAGCGGTCTTTCTTCGACTAATGGCATCAAAATAGGAGGTTCATATAGGTAATCCTTAATTTTATCAAAGGCTGTTTGACAATCGTCGTTCCATTTTACTACTTGATCTTTCTTCAACAACTTCAATATTGGCTCACAAGTAGTAGTTAGATGAGAAATGAAACGAGCAATCTAATTCAGGCGTCCCAGAAACCTCTAACTTCCTTCTCAGTACGAGGAGCTGGAATCTCTTGAATGGATTTAACTTTTGTAGGATCAACCTCAATACCCTTACCACTGACGAAGAAGCCCAAGAGCTTACCAGATCTCACCCCAAAGGTGCAGTTGTTCAATTTTAGCCTTAGCTTGTACTTCCTCGGTCTTTCAAACAGTTTGCGCAGATGATCGAGATGCTCTTCTTCAGTTTGAAACATGGATATCATGTCATCAATGTAGACATTTATCTCGTGGTGAATCATATCATCAAATAAGGCTACCATGGCGCGCTGATAGGTTTCCCTGACGTTGTTCAACTAAAAAGGCGTAACCTTATAACTGAAAATACCCCACTGTATGAGGAAGGTAGTCTTCTCCATGTCCTCGGGCGCCATTTTGATCTGATTGTAACCTAAGAAGCCATCCATGAAGGAGAATACCTTATGTCGGGAGGTGTTGTCAACCAAAACATCGATATGCGGTAGTGAGAAGTCATCCTTGGGACTCGCCCTATTCAGATCCCTGTAGTCTATGCACATACGTACCTTGTCGTCTTTCTTTGGTACCAGAACAACATTAGCCACCCATTAAGGATACGACATTACTGCTAAGAACCATTGTGATACAGTGGGAGAACTGACTTGGTTGTTTTGCGTTTGATCGCAAATGTCGCGGTTAGCAAGAGTCGCCACCGACTTTTCTTTTATCCAAAAGGAAAGGTTGAAAAGAATAGGAAATACCTTTAGAGATGTTTTCTTGAGTTCGGGGGGTAGATTATGAAAAGGGAAGGTATTAGCACCCTTTTCATCTGTAGTTATCTACGGGCTTTTAGTTTCTTGCTAGATCACTTGCTTTTGTTTGAAAATATGCTTTGTGTGGTGTGGTTTTGAAAGTATTTTGAAAATTTTTTTGTAATGGTTCTCGTTTCTATAAGAACGCGTACAAAGTGTTTGTTTCGAAAATAGTTCAAAGAGGTGTTTGTGTTTTTTGAAAGTGATTTTGAAAAGGTGTCTTTGTAATGGCTCTCATTTCTATAAGAACGCATACAAAGTGTTTTTCTTTTGAAAATGTTTCAAGTTTGAAAGATGTTTTGAAAGTGTTGGTGTTTGTTTTGAAAATAGCAAGGATGTTTTGGTTTGAAAATGAGCAAGCAATTAGGAACATTATACCTACTCAAAAGTCTTTCATGTTTATTTACTCTTTCCTTTAACATTGTTATCTTACCATTTATTAGGTAAGAAACCCTATCTTTAGATGTAAAAAGGACGAGCAAGGGTCATCGTATAGCCATGATTAGCAATATTGTAAGATGTCTTAGCATTTTCTTTAAGGGACTAAGATCATTTTTGAAATGAAACTTTGATAGCGTCATCGAGGGACTATGATCTTGTATTTTGATTTATTTTTGCTAAGATACCTCACATGCATAATATGGCCATTTTCATAAGGCAACAAAGTGGGTTTACCCTAAGGGTGTAAGTATGCAAGAGTATTGATTTACATGCATTGTTTTGTCTTTGAATTAGAGTTTTCTAATTTTGTTGATTTTATCTTCCCATACAAACCCTAATTACTAGCATTTATATAAAGCATTAAATTGCGGAAAATAAAAATACTAAGCTATTACATCATTAGGGGAGGGGGTTTACAAATTTACAAATGAGAAAATTGCAAGAAAAATTAAATCTAAATAATTATTACAACCATATTGAATATTGTACCAAAAATGAATAAATAAAAATGCAAGAATGCAAATGAGTGAAGAAACATGATTTTTATTTGATTTTTCATAAAAGGATTTTAACCTAACCCTAATTTAAAAAATAACTAAAACTAAAAACCTAAATTAATTAACAAAGAAAAATAAGTTAAAAAAAAGGTTTTCTAGGGTTTCTTTATGAAAAGGGTTTTAAATAATAGAAATGATAGGAAAAATAATTAATTAAAATAAACCTAAGTTCTAAGTTAATTTTAATTTACAAGAAAATAATATAATATAGTAATTAAACCTAAATATTAATTATTTAAGAAAGAAAATAAATAAATAAGTGTAAATAATAAATAATTTTTTTTTATATTTTTTAAAAATAAAAAAAATAATGATAATAATAATAATAATAAAAATAATAAGAGACTAAAATAAAATAAAAAATAAGAAGAAAAAAATGAAATGATAAAAAAGAAAATGGGCTAGCCTGCGAAAGTAAACAGGGGGTTAGAGAAAGCAAAAAATGGAAGGCCCAAAGGAGGGAGGCCCAACACTGGCTAAAAATAAAAAAAAGGAAACAAAAAATATGAAAAATAACAAAATGGATGCTGGGGCTCGAACCCAGGTCTGTTAGGTGAAAGGCGCACGCTTTAACCACTGGGGTGGTGATACATCAGTTGATTAAAACAAAACCAACGCATTATATTTTAAAACAAGTCTTGAGCCTGTATCTTCTTCTTCCTCGCGCCACAAAACTGAACATGATTTTCAAAACATGTAACTTCTTCATCTCTCAACCAAAATTGAAAATGTAAACATGAAAGTTATTCCATTTTTTCATACGAATCAACCATATAAATAACTCAAGCTAAAAGTCAAAGATGAGTGAGAATTTTTCTGGCCCTAATTTAAAACCTAAAAATTTCAGAAACTTCAACTCTAAAATTCTCTAAGCTCATGCCATATAAATGCAAACTATAGATATGTACAACTTCGTGGCAATGGTATCTACATTTTATCTTCACAAATCAGAATCAAATGATGCTTGTATGAAGAGATAGAAGTTTGAAAACTTACCTCTTGCAGCTGGAGTCGTGTATGGAGTTTGAGCAACTTTTGAGATGGCCTGATGATTTATGTAGCTTGCTTGGACCTCCTTGAGTGTATTTCAACTCCTACTTTGCTTTGAGGATGGCTGGAACTCCCAACTCAAGTCAAGTTGCAAGCTTCAGTTTTGAAAATGGTGGATGGTGATGGAGGAGTTACAGTCTTGAAACAGGGGCTTGGATCACTTGTATTTGATGTAAGTAAAGTTTCTGGATGGTTAAGAATCAAAACGCACGAGTGGAAATGGAGATGGAGAGTTTTGAATTCTTGCTCATCATGAAATTGACCTATAATTCAAGAATGAAATGCCAACTTGATGCCTTCGATTCTCCTTGCTCAAACATGATCTCAAGGAGTTATTGGAAATTTCAGAAAGCTTGTAATGTTCTCTACAACCCTTCTTTGAATCACTTTTGAAAATTCCCCTTGGAACTATGTGAAAAATTAGCATGAAGTTAGGTCAAAATCCTGCCTAAATTAGGGCAAAATTTCACTAAGTTTCCGAGTTTCATGAACATGTATTCACAAAATCCTAACTTGAAATACTTGAATTTATAGGAGAAGTTGTGTAAAGAAATGTTTTAGATCTCATTGAGATCTACAACTTTCATGTTGAAAGTTTCTTTTGAATCATCTTGCATCATGGTGAAAAATTGGCTCAAAGTTGTGAAAAAATATGAAGTTTTCAACACTTAGAAAATTTTCTTGACTTTTCAAAATGAAATCTTGACTTTTTGATTTCTTGATGAAAAAGTTTCATATTTTGACATGTTTTGATGAATTGTGATCTTTGACACTTGATTTTGACCAAAAAGTCAAAGTTTGACTTTTCAGTGTACAGTTGACTTTTGATCAGTTGACTGAAAATCAACTATCAATCAAATGATCTTGAGGGAAGTTTTGAGTCATGCCATTAGGTCAAAATGATGTATTTTAAACCTTGATATCATGTCTCAAACCAACTAACCATTTGCTAGGTCAAAAATCAGAAATTGCCTTTTCTTAGTCAAAACTCTAATTTTGACCATTTTGCCCTTTTGATGATCTGATCAAATTTCTTGAGGAATTATGGTCCAAACTTGATAAAATGACATATATGAGTTCATAGTGTTGATATGGATAAAAAATTATGAAGTTCGACTGTAAATTGGCCATAATTGACTTTTTTTCCAATATAGTTGATTTTTAGGTCAACTGATCAATTGACTGGACAAAAATGTGATCCAAGACTTGAAACTTGACATGAGAAATCTTGAGGGTCCATAATGATCCATTAAAGTCATATGAGGTAATAAAAGTTCAATTATCTTTGTGCAATCTCAAACTCTAATATCCAGTCATCAAAGCTTAAGGAGGTGTCTTGAGCTGATCAACCCTTGTGCAGTCTTGGACCAAAGGATATCTTGTGAGAAAATTCTTGATAAATGAGAGGGATAATTTTGGGGTACAACATCTGCCGCTGTTCAATCTTCTTAAACCTGAAGAGTTAGATTGGCGGATCCGCCATTTGTGACTTGAAGGTGGAAGATGATTGGACACTAGAGTGCCCAGAAATTTGCACTCGAAGATGAATTGCGAATGGGCTTATATATGCCATTTGGAGGAATAATGGTGATTTGTCGGAGATGGGCTTGTATATGCCATCCAAGGGTGACTGTTGACGGAAAATGGACTAAGTCTGAACTTGGTTTCTACTAGAAACGAATCAGAATAAATCTTTGGAGCGATTTATCTAAAACTAGCAGAAGTCTTGTATGTTGTTTGACTGGGAAGAATCAGAATAAATCTTGGAGAGATTTATATGAAACATAAATGTTCCTTTAGAAAGTATCAGGATAAACCATTGAGAGGTTTAAACTGAACCAAATGAGGTCTTGAATATTCTTTAACTGGAGAGAATCAAAGTAAATCTTTAAACGATCTATCTAAACCAGAGAAAGTGCCTACTAGGAAAGAATCAGAATAAATAATTGAGAGATTTAAACTGAAGCGGAAGGGATCTGGAGAAGAATCAGAATAAATCATTGAGAGATTTATCTGAACCAGAGAAGACATCTGCGGGAAAGAATCAAAATAAACCGTTAAGAGATTTAAACTGAACCGACAGGGATCTGGAGAAGAATCAGAATAAATCGTTGAGAGATTTATCTGAACCAGAGATGTTCATTTGGAAAGTATCAAGATAAACCGTTGAGAGATTTAAACTGAACCAAAAGAGGTTTTGGATATTCTTTAACTGGAGAGAATCAGAGTAGATCTTTAAGCGATTTATCTGAACCAGAGGAAGCGTCTGCGGGAAAGAATCAGAATAAACCGTTGAGAGATCTAAACTGAACCGACGGGGATCTGGAGAAGAATCAAAATAACTCTTTGTGAGATTTATCTGAACCAGAGAAGACATATATGGGAAAGAATCAGAATAAACCGTTGAGAGGTTTAAGCTGAACTGGCAGGGGTCTTAAAGAAATATCTGTTATGTAGATGGTTGACCAGTCCTTTCTTGGGAATTGACTTGTCGAAAATTTGATGATAATTTTCTATTGATTGATCTTTCCTGAAAAGATGAAAGGTTAGTTGCATGCAATGTCATGATGTATGAAATGCATGGTATAATGTTGTTTCTCAAAATAAATGAGATCGCGCTGTATGCATTTATGTTGTCAATGCTATTATGTATGGATGTAATGTATGGACACATTAATTGTTATGCCGTAGTGTTGTTGGAGTTGGGAAAATAATTCCCTGAGTACTGCTGGGAATCTAAGTCTTCATATTTTGAAGTTGAAGTATTGATGAGTTTCCATTTGTTAGAGAAATAAACTCTATTGTGGAAGGGAAACGCTGTGCATTGCTTGTGGACCTCATGAAATCCTGATGGGGAATCCTGAGAAACTGGGCGACTTTCATTGGGGAATCTTTGGAGTGGTAATTGGATGTTTTGTTCCGTCGGGGATGTGAGAGCACTTGATACCATTAGGCTGTATACCAGAGATATGTTAGCAATCTTGTAGTGGGATGTACTGGCTCCCGCTCTTGCTGGAAAAGTACCTACGGGGGATTTTAGGGAATAGTCTAAAGATACTATCCTATTTCTTAAAGCCATTAGTGATTTTCTTTTTATTTTCTGTTCCCCTTTTTTCTCATTTGTAAACAGTGACCACTTTCAAATGCATATGTTCAAAAATAATCATTGGACGTTTTTGCAAACAAAACACGAAAATAAAAGAAAAACAGATAGTTTTGCACTTTCAAAGGGATATCATTGTATTAACTTGAATAAGTATTTTTGTACAACGATACGAACATTCTAGTAAGAGAATGTCATCGTAGAAAAATGAAAAATGATACAAAGAAAAGATAGCTATGTGAAATAATCCCATGGGGTTCCCATTCTGCTATATCCTTCGTGTCTCATCCACTTGTTGCTTTCTCCGAAGCTGATTGGATTCATTAGAACCCTTTGAGTTTGTCAGTCAATGCTAACGGCTGTCTGTAAGGTGATCCAATGGGACATAGTCATACGCTTTAATTCCCTAACTTTTGCCTGGACCGCCCTTTCTGGTTTTCAGTCCACCGGGATACCCTTTTTTTACCCAAGCCACCCTTTCGTGTTTTCAGCTTGCCGGGTGTACAAATTTTTTGGTTTTATCCCTAACTTTTGCCTGAACCTTTTTGGTTCGCCGGGATGCCCTAATTTTTTCCTAGGTCAGTCGACCTAGCGGGTCTTTATTCATGCGTAGTATCTTTTAACTATGTCCGCGTTTACAGGGTGAAGAAGGTCGTCGCCATCTGTTGTACCCCAAAATTTTCCCTCCCATATTTTTTAAAACATTTCAAGAAAGATCCTCAAGTGGCTCAAGGAGTCCAAGGGTTGACTTGACAAACTCTCTCCTAAGGCAGTCTACCTCAAATTAGGGTTTCATGTTGCATCTAGATAATTGAGTCCAAGGGATCCCAAATGCTCACCATTGTCATAATATGTTCTCAAGATCATCCATGTCAAGTTTCAAGCCTTGCAGAGGAAGTTTGCTCAGTCAATTGCTCAAAGGCCTGAAAATCGACTGTGCTAGGGCAAAAGTCATCTGTGGCCCACATACAGTCAAATTTCAAGATTTTTGGTCAACATCCTCATTTTGAAGTATCATTCATCATTTTATCAAGGTTTGATCATGATTCATCAAGGATTGCTCACAATTCATCAAAACCCAAAAGTTGTTAAATTATGGTTTTACAGGAAAAGTCAACTCAACTTTGACCAAGCATAACTTTCTCATAATTTATTAGAAATGACCCATCCAAAGCTAATTTTGAAAAGGATGCAATTCCCTATAATTCATCTTCAGCTCCCAAGTTCAAAATATGCACTCACAAGAAGTTATGAATTTGGACATTATAGGTCATTTTGAAAAGTCAACAAAAACACCTTTTTTTGTCTAAGCTTCATACATGAACATGGAAGACTCAATTGAGATGAGACAAAAAGGGTTGCTTAGAGGACATCTTGAGCTTTCCAAAAAGTCCAAGAACACCTTCATAGAGTCAAAGTTGAAGAAGTTATGCATTGGTGAAGTTGACCTTTTTTGCAAAATTGCCAAAAGTCAAAAGTGCCTCAAATTGCAATTTTTGTCAAATGGGCCCAACTTTTTGCACTTGTTTTGAGTTTGTAACATGGTCCACGAGCCCTAGCTCTTCCCACTTGCCTTTATTTTATTTTTACCATTTACTTTGATTTTTTTTATTTCAATTAAATCAATTTAAGTCAAAATAAATCATGAAAATATCAAAAGCATTTAAGTCTTAAGATTCGATGCATGTTTCAGGTCCCTTATACAGCTAGCAAGTGAATCAACTCGTGTAAAGCATGGGTGTGCATAAAAAGATTGGTTTTGGCCTATTTTTGGAAAGATTTTCATGAAGATCAAATCATGATCACAAATCATAATTGCCAAAGATTGAGAACACATTTGCAACCCTAATTAGTTCCTTGGTATATAGTCGACAAGTGCAGATCAAAAGGACAAGGTTTGGAGGCGTGGAGAAGGAGAACCAAACTTGAAAAAATTTAAAGAAAGTGGTGATCTGACTTGATACTTCCAAGCATTTTCAAGACTCCCAAGCCATCTCATTCGCTTCCTGGGAGTGCAAGGAACCTATACCAATCAGAAACAAGCATTCTAGTGCCCAGAACCCGGTTCCACGACCCCCACGGTTTGCCCTTATTTCCAAAATCGAACCTTGTTATTCTTGCATCTTTATCATGTTTCAATAGCATATTTGTAATCCCTAACATGTTTGCAAGCTCATGGTGACAATTAATTGCATTTTTGTTGGCTATATATGAATCCACCATTGCTAGGGTTCTTTGCCTCGATTTAGGATCTTTTTATACATGTGAAATTGGTCTACAAGAAGGGCACCATGATGCTCTGTAGGCCAAGGCGATTTGATCCACATCATTAGAATTCATTTATTGTGCCTATATATGATTTTGCAATATGCAGGGGTTATAGTGACAGACGTTTGTCCGTAGGTAAAAGTCTCTGACTTTTACCAATGGAGAAGGGAAGAAGAAGACTTGCGTGGCATTACCCTACTCGCCCATTTGAATTTGCGCGCGGATAACTTTTGATTTCGCTTATTTTTAATATATTGATTTATTATTATTTCATGTACAACAAAAGCGCATGGCTCAGTTGGTAATGATGTAGGTGGAAAAGGCCATAGGACCTGGGTTCGAACCCCAGGTCCCCCCATGTATTTCATGTTATTTTTCATTGCTTAATCAGGCGCGCACATAGGTGTGAAGACCACCATGGACCATCATCTTCCAACCATCAGATTACCCACCATCCAGATTTGAAGGCCACTACATAAGGATCTATCATGCATCCCAGTCAACGTGTAGCACTGAATCCAAAGAAGTCAACATGGACCTTTGATTTTGGGCTCAGAACCTGCTATTAACACACCCCTAATTTGCTGATTACAAGCCCGATACCTCCTTTCCTTTATTCTTTTATATTTTATCTTATTTAATTTATTTTACTAACAAAAATTAATTCATTTTTAATAAAATCGTAAAATCATTTTTTCATCAAGAGTAGATTTAGTTTTTGTTTTTTTATAAAAATTAATTTAGTTAATTTATTTAATTTATTAGGTAACTTTAATTCTTTTTGTAAATAAATTAAAATAAATTAGAAACTAGGGTTTTTGTCTAATTTAATTTTTATTTTTTATTTTCTTAAAAATAACCAAAAACACAAGAAATAGGTCAAATAATTATTTTTTATCAATTTAATTTAATTAGTAATTAGGTTTGTATTTAATTTAAAACCTTATTCTTTTTTTCTTAAAATAATCAAAAACAACAAAAATAAGTTTTTTCTTTTAATTAGGTTAGACGGGGTCAAAACCCTAATTTCCTCTCGTCCTCGATTCATCGCGCGCGCTTTATTTTTACAAATATTGATGTAATTTCTCATAGGATGTAATAGATTAATTAGGACTTTTTTCGTTTATTTATCGTTTTTGCGGTTTTTTTGGCTATGTAATTAATACCCGAAGCTTTGTAATAGCGTAGCTTTATTTTCTCGCACTTTAATTCTCGTAAATATTAACTGTTAGATGTATGATATTAGGGTTGCATGACAAGAATGTATGTTAAATTTAAAATGGTTAGCAAACCCTAAATGTGCAAAGATAATAATTTGAAATTGAATCACTCGCACATGCGCACTCCTAGGGTATACTCTCACTTCGGTTGCCTTCGGTAAACGATCATTAAGTATAGGGTATTTTAGTGGTTGCTCTCTTGTCTAAACAAAAGATCAAAGTCCCATTCGGAAATGTTGCCTTGGAAAGGTTGCCTTGGAAATGTTGCCTCGAATATTGATCTTAAGACATTAGGGTTATTACTAAGACGTCCTAACATTTCTTTAGTGATCGTACGTTCCTTTCGAATTAACCCTTAAAACTCCAACGACGGTGCTAGCTACTCACTAATAGTAGGATAGCACTGTCTAAAGGAAACAAGAACAGAAACATTCTCTTTTTCGAGTAGGTGGATGCTAGTAGGTACTTGCTCAAAAACAATCTTTTCCACACTTACACTCTTTTCAAACAATGTTTTCAAAACGACTTCGTAACACTCTTGAAGACAAAAGCAAGGGTTAAATCGAAGTAAAACAAAAACTTTTTTCAAACCAAACACACATAAGCAAATTTTGAAAATGATGAGCAAGTACCTAAGAGCCCGTGGAAAACCACAGATAAAAAGGGTGCTAATACCTTCCCTTTTTATAATCTACCCCCCGTACTCAAAATCTTGAAAAAGGGAATTTTTCTGTGCTCTTTTCCTTTCCAGTTGGATAAAATAAAAGTCGGTGGAGACTCTTGTCCTATTTCTTAAAGCCATTAGTAATTGTCTTTCTGTTTAGTTTTCCCTTTTTTATGCATTCATTTATTAACAGTAATTACATTCAAATGTATATGTTTACAAAACAAACACTGGACGCTTTTTGCAAATAAAAAAGGAATAGTAAAAGAAAAACATATAATTTTGCACTTTTAAAGGAATATCTTTGTATTAACTTGAATAAGTATTTTTGTACAAAGAGAAGAACATCCTAGTAAGAGAATGTCATCGTAAAAACGAGAAATTGATACAAAGAAAAGACAACTATGTAAAATAATCCCATGGGGTTCCTATTCTGCTATGGCCTTCATGTCTCTGAGCGTCTCATCCACTTGCTGCTTTGTCCAAAGCCGATTGGATTGATTAGAACCATTCGAGTTTGATGATTGATGCTGGAGAGTGGCTATAAGGTGATCCAACGGGACATAGTCATAGGCTTTAAACCCCTAACTTTATCCTGGACCGCCCTTTCGGGTTTTCAGTCCACCAGGATACCCTTTTTTGCCCAAGTCGCCTTTTCAGGTTTTCAGCTTGCCGGGTGTACATTTTTTTTTTGTTTTATCCCTAATTTTTACCTAGGCCAGTCGACCTAGCAGATATTTTTTCATGCATAGTTTCTTTTAACTATGTCCTCGTTTACATGGTGCGGAAGGTCGTCACTGTCGATAGTGGTTAAGATTATTCCCCCTCCAGAAAATATGTTTTTTTTATCACAAACGGTCCTTCGTATGTAGGAGTCCATTTATCCCTTGGATGACCTTGTGGCAATATGATACGCTTGATTACCAAGTCACCAACCTGATATACCTAATGTCTGACCTTCTTGTTAAAAGCTTTAATCATACACTTTTGGTACATCTGGCCATGGCAAACAGCTGTAAGCCTCTTCTCATCAATCAAGTTCAGCTGGTCAAGTTGAGTTTGAATCCATTCATCTTCACTCAGCCCCACATCCCTCATAATTCTCAAAGAAGGTATTTGGACTTCAATTGGTAAGACAGCTTCCATGCTGTATACCAAAGAGAAAGGAGTTGCCCCTGTTGATGTGCACGTCGTGGTACAGTAACCTTGAATAGAAAATGGTAACATCTCATGCTAGTCCTTGTAGGTCACTGTCATTTTTTGTATGATCTTTTTGATGTTTTTATTAGTGGCTTCTACAACGCCATTCATCTTCGTCCTGTAAGGAGAAGAGTTATGATGCTGGATATTGAATTACGCGCATAGTGCAGTGATCATAATATTGTTGAGATTGGTACCATTATCTGTAATGATTCTCTCCGAAATACCATACCGACAGATAAGATTCTGTTTGATGAATCGGGCCACAACGTTCTTGGTAACAAAAGCGAATGAAGCTGCCTCGACCCACTTCGTGAAGTAATCAATGGAAACCAAGATAAAGTGGTGTCCATTAGAAGCTGTAGGTTTGATCTCTCCAATCATGTCAATGCCCCACATTGTGAATGGCCAAGGAGCATCCAGGATGTTTAGAGGAACTGGAGGCACATGTACCTTGTCAGCATAGATCTGACACTTGTGACAGGTTCGTGAATGCTGATAACAATCTGCTTCCATGGTGGACCAATAGTATCCTGCCCGTAGAATATTTTTAGCCATCGTGTGCCCACTAGAATGGGTGCCAAAGGTACCTTCGTGTAAGTCAGCCATGGTCTTATCTGCCTCACCCTTGTCTACACACTAAAGCAAAGTAGAGTCATGGTTGCGCTTATAGAGAACTCCGTTATTAAGGAAGAACTTAGTAGAGAATATTCTTAGGAATTTCTTGTCATTGACTGAAGCTTCCTCCAGATATTCTTGGACCTCGAGATATCTCTTAATTTCATGGAACCAAGGCTTGGCCATTACTTCATCAGTATCAATCTCGTGACAGTAAGTTAGTTCGTCCATCCTTTCTATGGTGATCTGAGGAGCCTCATTATCCCATTTGACTTTGAACATGGATGACATGGTGGCTAACGTGTCTGCTAGTTGGTTTTACTCTCGTGGGAAATGCTTAAAGGTAATTTCCTCAAAATCTGGGATTAATGTCAACACATGTTCTTTTTAGGGGATGGGATTAGGATGCTTCGTGTCCCATTCTCCTTTGATCTAACTGATGACTAAGGTTGAGTCTCCAAATACACTTAAGGACTTGATTCTCATATCTATGGCAGCTTTGAGACCCATAATACATGCTTCATATTCCGCCATATTATTGGTACAGTTGAAACACAGCCTAGCAGTGAAGGGGGTATGACAACCTTCAGGGAATATGATTACAGCGCCGATGTCGTTTCCGAGTGCGTTGGAAGCTCCGTCAAAAACCATGGTCCATCGGGATCCTTGTTCAGGTCTGTCATACGGTCTGAGTTCTTCACAATTGTTTACCAACATGATGTCTTCGTCCGGAAATTCGAAATTCATGGATTGATAGTCACCCATAGCCTAATGAGCTAGGTGATTGGCTAGCACACTTCCCTTTATTTCTTTTTGGGTAGTGTATTGAATATCGTATTCAGTCAAGACCATCTGCCATCTTGCTATTCTTCCAGAGAGGGCAGGCTTCTCGAATATGTATTTAATTTGATACATCTTGGATATCAATAAGGTAGTGTGAGTTAGCATATACTATCTTAGCCGGCGAGCAGCCCACGCCAGAGCGTGGCAAGTTTCTCGAGCAGTGAATATCTAGTTTCATAGTCGATAAACTTTTTGCTCAAGTAGTATATTGCATGCTCTTTTCGGCCAAACTCGTCATGCTGCCCCAGCACACACCCCATTGAATTTTCCAAGAAAGATAGATACATGATCAAAGGTCTTCCCTCGACTTGCGGAATCAAAATGGGAGGCTCTTAAAGGTACTCTTTGATCCTGTCAAAGGAAGCCTGGCATTCATCGTTCCATTTTACCATTTGATCTTTCTTCAGTAATTTGAAGATTGGTTCACAAGTAGCGGTTAGATGGGAAATGAACCGGGAGATGTAGTTTAGCCGTCCTAAGAACCCCCTAACTTCCTTCTCAGTGCGAGGAGCAGGAATTTCCTGTATTGCTTTTACCTTTTCATGGTCCACTTCGATACCTTTTCCGCTGACAATGAAGCCTAAGAGTTTACTGGACCTTACTCCAAAAGTGAATTTATTCGGATTTAACCTTAGTTTGCATCTCTTCTGTCTTTGAAACAGTTTCTGCATATGGTCCGGTTGTTCCTCTTCAGTTTGAGATCTGGCTATCATGTCATCCACGTAGACTTCTATCTTGTGATGGATTATGTCGTGAAATAGAGCTACTATGGCACGCTGATAGGTTGCCCCAGCGTTCTTCAACCTGAATGGCATAACTTTGTAACAGAATGTACCCCACTGTGTGATGAAAGTCATTTTTCCATGTCCTCATATGCCATTTTGATCTGGTTGTATCTGGAGAAACTGTCCATGAAGGAAAATACTTTATCCTGTGCAGTGTTGTCAACCAGAATATCAATGTGGGGAAGCGAGAAGTTATCCTAGGGGTTTGCCCTATTCAAGTCTCTGTAGTCAATACACATACGTATCTTACCATCCTTTTTAGGCACTGGAACAACATTGGCGACCCACTGTGGATAGGAGGTGACAGCTAAGAATTCAGTGTTAAACTGCTTCATGACTTCAGTTTTGATTTTCTATGACATTTCTGGCCGCATGCGATGGACCTTCTGTTTTACCGGAGGGCAGTCTTCTTTTGTTGGCAGACAATGGACCAGGATGTCAGTATCAAGTCCTGGCATGTCTTCGTATGACCAGGAATAGACCTCCACATAGTCATGTAGTAACTGAGTTAAGCGCTTCTTGACACTAGGCTCTAGGTTGTCACCTACCTTGACCTCTTTCTTGTCCTCTTCAGTACCTAAGTTAATTGTTTCTGTGATACGGTGGGAGAACTGACTTGGCGTTTTGCGTTTGTTTTCGCAAATGTTTAGGTTGAGCAAGAGTCGCCACCGACTTTTTATTTTATCCTAAGGAAAGGTTAAAAAGCACAACAAAAACCTTTGAGATGTTTTTTTTGGGTCCGGGGAGTAGATTATAGAAAGGGAAGGTATTAGCACTCTTTCTATCCATGGGCTCTTAGTTACTTGCTTAGATCAACTTGCCTTGATTTTCAATTGTTTGAAATGGTGCTTTCAATTGTTTGAAATGGTGCTTCGAGTGTGGGTTTAAAAATGTTTTGAAAAGAGGCCAATGTGGTGGCAACCTTTGTAATGATCCATGTTGGGATGTATACAAAGATGTATGTCTTTTGAAAAGTTTTTTCAATGTTTTTTGAAAGTTATTTTGAAAATGTGTTGTGATGTGTGTTTTGAAAAATAGGCAAGGGTTTTTGTTTTACAAGTTGGCAAGTAACCAAGAACTATCTACCCTAAATTTCTCAAAGATCTTTGCTATGTTTTAACCCTTTTAACAATTTTGTTCCACCATTTGTATTTGGTGGACAATCTTGTGTTAGGATGTGAACGGGACGGGCGCGGGTCATCGTCTAGACCATGATTGCAATGGTGCCAAGTATCTTTGGGCAATTTTTTTTTCTTTAAGGGACTTGATCATTTTTAGGCAACTTTCGAAAGCGTCATCGAGGGACTATGATCATTTGATTGTTTTGTTTTCGCCAAAGATACCTAACATGCAATATGGCCCATTATTGAAGGCAACAAGTGGAATACCCTAGGGGTGCTAGTGTGCAAGTGTGTTTTATTGCATACAAGAGTTTATCTTTGAATTAGGATTTTCTATTTCATTGATTTTATCTTGCCATACACATCCTAATTACTAGCAATAAAAAGCGGAAATATAAAATCCTACGCTATTACAATAATTAGGGAGTGGGGATACACATTTGTACATGGGGTGGTTCAACGAGAAAGATAGACAAAAAAGAAAATAGCGAAAAACAAGATAGAGAGAAAGAGAGAGGGAGCCAGCGCGCTGCTGAGAGGTCATCAGAAGTTCTGACTCAGACCCGCTGCCAGATTATCAACCTTTTGGTTAAACTGTATGAGTCAGAACTTCTGACTCTGGCACCTGCAAAACAGAAACCTGTTAGTGGGAAGATCAGAAGTTCTGACCCTCCTGCGCTGCAAGATAGAAGTTTGTTAGTGGGGAAATCAGAAGTTCTGATCCTGCTGGAAATACAATAATTCTCAGAAGTTCTGATATTATTGACAGCAAAACAGGCTTCAGATGTGCTAACGTCAAAGTCAGCACTTGGCTTCTCCCTGTCCTAATCAGAGCATCTGCAATTTTGTTATTATTCCACAAAACAGAAAACATGTTTGGAATAGCTCCAGCAAATGTCAAAGTGTTTCAGAGGACTGAACCAACAAGGTCACAAGCAGGTTCTAAAAACGCTCTGAGGTATGAAAATCCTCAGAACACAAACAGCAACAACATGATATTTACATTATGTTTATTTGAGCATGCAAAGCTGATGATGCTTAGCAGCGTGATGAAGGTCAGCAGGTTCTTACCTGGCTGTTTGAAAAGTTTATGGATGAGAGCTAGCTTTTTACTCTGATGGTGTTCTAGACAGGTTCCTTTTGAAAAGGGTAGATGAAGGTGTGTGCGTATATATGATCAGAAGTTGAAAAGGGTGTTCTTTAGTCACAAAGAAAACTGGGTATTTGATGAAGTTTGAAGGTAAGAAATTCAAAGTTATGAAACACTATAGATTTTGGCAGAGTTTCACAACACTTTCTTGCTAAAGATTTATGTTTCTCTTCTAGCAATTTTTTTCTGTTTCTTTTGACGCCTCTTTTCAGTGGACAATGGTTCTCTATTTATAGGCAAAACTCTTGTGGATTTCTTGAACATTAAGGGCGCCAACAGAGGTTGCTTTGTTCTTTGAAAGAAAATCCTGGGAAGTTGTGATAACAGATAACCTTTCAGCCTAGACTGGAACAGCAGACGTGGATTGGAGAGAAGTGACCTCTTAGGTGGACGGTGGCGCGTAGACCCATGCTAGAACCTGCATAAAGGCGTTTACCAAGCCACACGTGAAGGGACTACTTGGATGAATGTTCAGGAGTGGTTGGGAGCATTAATGAGCATTAAATAGTGATAAGACTTATCAACACCAATATTCTGATAGTAGAAACAAAACTTTGAACCAGCAGTTCTGTTTTACCAAGAACAACGTAAACCATGCTCTAGTCTTGGCCTCCTGTTGTCTTAGAAAATTCTGGGGATTCTCCTGATTTTCTGACACGTTCCTTGGATTTGCTTTTGGAAATCCTGGGTTTAGAGATTCTGTATCAGTGTAACACCCACTCTTCTGACCTTTTCATCTTCTGATTTCAGCATGTTCTTGTTTCTTTTGCATTCCTTTAGCAAACTCTGGCTGAACTTGCGTAACTGCTGAAAGAGTCATGCTCTGTCTGAGGCTTACGTGTTGAACCACGTTTGCAACTTCTGACTGAGCTGATGTAGCTGCTGAAGAGCCAACTTCTGATTGCGTTGATTCAAGCTTGCAACTTCTGACCGTTTCTATCTGGAGTTTGGTCCAGAAGTTCTGAAGCGCTAATTTCTTCTTAAACACTCATTTTTAGAGAAAAATTCCAAATGCTTAGAATTTAATTTTCCTCAAGATAAAGCGTTGCTTTTAGAGCTTGTGTGATCATTTTGCTCCTGTCAATGGTTTGCTTGGGCAAAAAATGGACAATTCAGGACTTGGATTTGTTTCAGAGGGACTCTGTGAATCCAAGATGATTTCCTGAAGAAGGAGAGGGCAAATTTTGGGGTACAACAGTTGCCCCTGTTCAATCTTCTTGCACCTGAAGAGTTAGATTGGCAAGCTTGCCTTTCGCATCTCGAAGGTAAAAGGAGATTGGACACTAGAGTGCCCTTAAATTTGCACTTGTTAAAACAATGGATGTGGGAATGGGCTTAGAGATGCTATTTGGAGATGGGCTTAAAGATGCCATCTGGAGATGGGCTTAAAGATGCCATCTGGAGGGGTGACAGAATCTTGTCGGGGATGGGCTTAAAGATGCCATCTAGAATGTTCGTTGAACTGCAATGTGACTGGTCAGAAGGAGGAGGATCAAAATGGTATCCGTGTCTGGAATGCACTTGAACTGTATCTGGAGACTGAGTTTGTATGAGCAAAAGAATGGCCTCCATGTCTGAGGCGTATCTGAGCTGTAACTGTGCTTGAAGGTAGAATGAATATCAGAATGACTGTCGTGTCTAGAGTGTATCTGTATTGTATCTGGGTAACAGAGAAATATCTGTATGGAGCAACTGTGTGCTGGGGACGAATTCTGAATGAGTGACAGAATGGCAACCGTGTCTGGAGCGTATCTGGATTGTATCTGAAGTTGAGATTTTGTATGAGTTAGCAGAGTGATTTTCGTGTCTGGAGTGTATCTGAAACTGTAACTTGGAGTTGAGATCTGTATGAGTTAGCAGAATGACTTCCGTGTCGGGAGTGTATCTGAAACTGTAACTTGGAGTTGAGATCTGTATGAGTTAGCAGAATGACTTCCGTGTCTGGAGTGTATCTGAAACTGTAACTTGGATCTGAATGAATGACAGAATAACTTTCGTGGCGAACACACTGGGGAGAATCAAACTGTTGTCGTAAGGGTCAGAATGGTATCCGTGCTTGGAATGCATTGAACCTTGAGGTGGATAAATGAATCTGAATGAGAGATAGAATGGCTGCCGTGTCTAGAGCGTATCTAGTCTGTATCTGATTGCTGTAGTCTGAATGAGTAGTAGAATGACCGCCGTGTCTGGGGTGTATCCATGGTGTATCTTGTCTTGAGATTCTGAATGAGTAATAGAATGACCGCCGTGTCTGGGGTGTATCCATACTGTATCTGAATAATTGTTAATGATAGCCTTTTAATTTTATCCTGAAAAGGGTGAAATGTTAGCTAAAACACAAGGTTATTTTGCGTGATATGTATGATGCAAAATATGTTATATCAATGTTTATGATATGAATGTAAATGAATGCGTATGTAAGCTGAAGTGTTGTCTTTGCTGAGGATAGATGAATCCTGGAAACAAAGAATCTTGACTGCCGCCGGGAAAGTGAATCTTTGACTATTGCAGGGGAAGACAAGAATTTTGATTGCTGAGGATGAAACACCCTTGTGGACTACTGCTGGAGAACTAGGAGTTTGGGTTGTATACCAATCTTCTGGGGATTCTTGTCTTGAGGAGATCTTCACCAGAGAACCTCTGATCATCCTGTGAGGAACTGAGAATGAGAGTCTTCACTCTGCTTGGGGAGATGCAAAATCTTCAATTGTTGAGAGATCTTAGGACCAATGCGGGGAATTGGAATTCCTTGGTGACTTGCAGGGAATGAGATCTCCTGAAGATCTCTACTGGGGAAGTTCAGAATCTGATAGACTCATGCTAGAGAGGTATGACTGAGAAGCTTCAGTTTGGTGGCAAGTACCTCTGTGGGAAGAAGTTTCACTAGCCTAGTTCAGCCGGGGATTGGATTTTCAGATTTTTAAGGCTCCACTGGGGATTCTGAAACTTAACTCTGAGGGGGATCGAGTTCTGGAAGGCCCTCTGGCTGGGGAATTTTGGAGTTTAACTCTGCTGAGGATTCCTTCTGAAAGGGCATCAAGATATATATCCGTATCTTTAACCTATCAGTAATCATCTTTCTTGATTTATAAGGAAATGATTATGTTCAAATGCATATGCCTATTTAACAACACATTGGACGTTTCTCAAATAAAACATAAGTGCAAAAGAAAAGAGAAAAGGAAGACAAAGCAAATTTCTGTATTTGGAAAAGTATTTGTATTAAATTTCTATAAGTATATTTGTACAGAGGAGACAGTCATCCTAGTAAGAGGATGCCGTCGTAAAAATTGAAAAATTTATACAAAAGAAAGATGGCTACGTGAAACAATTCCATGGGATTCCATTCTGATATAGCCTTCACAACTCTGAATATCTGTCCATTCAATGCTTCGTCTGCCGATGACTGGATTGATTAGAAGCTTGGAGCTGGTTGATGAAGAGATTGTCCTTAAAGTGGTCCGACGAGACATAGTCATACGCTTTAATTCCCTAACTTTTGCCTGAATCGCCCTTTCGGGTTTTCGATCCACCGGGAAACCCCTTTTTGCCCAAGCTGCCCTTTCGGGTTTTCAACTTGCCGGGTGTACAGATTTTTTTTGTTTTATCCCTAATTTTTTCCTGAACCGCCCTTTCGGGTTTTCGATCCACCGGGATGCCCATTTTGGCCCAAGCCGCCCTTTCGGGTTTTCGACTTGTCGGGTTATTTAATGCGTAGTATCTTTTGACTATGTCTGCATTCACAGGGTACGGCAAATCGTCGCCGTCCATGGTGGTCAGAATCATTGCACCACCAGAAAATATGCTCTTGATCACAAATGGTCCTTCGTATGTAGGAGTCCATTTGCCCCTGGGATCACTTTGTGGCAGGATAATCCGCTTGATTACGAGATCTCCGACTTGATATACTTGACGTCTGACTTTCTTGTTGAAGGCTTTGATCATCCGTTTATGATACGTCTGACCATGGCACACAGCAGCGAGTCGTTTCTCGTCGATCAAATTGAGTTGATCAAGTCGGGTCTGAATCCAATCATCTTCACTCAAACCAGAGTCCTTCATAATCCTTAAAGAAGGAATCTGAACTTCCATGGGCAGGACAACTTCCATGCCATATACCAAAGAAAATGGGGTTGCCCCGGTTGAAGTACGTGCCGTCGTACGGTATCCATGCAGAGAAAACGGTAACATCTCATGTCAGTCCTTGTAAGTGAATGTCATTTTCTGAATGATCTTCTTAATGTTTTTGTTCGCAGCTTCAACAACACCGTTCATCTTCGGCCGATAAGGAGATGAATTATGATGATAAATCTTGAACTGTTCGCACAATGCGGTGATCATAGTATTATTCAGATTTGTACCGTTGTCTGTGATGATCTTGTCTGGAACACCATACCGGCATATGAGGTTTTGCTTGATGAAGCGGGCAACCACATTTTTAATGACAGAGGCAAAAGAAGATGCTTCGACCCATTTGGTGAAGTAGTCAATGGCAACCAGGATGAAGCGATGTCCGTTGGAAGCCGTGGGCTTGATCTCTCCAATCATGTCAATGCCCCACATTGCGAATGGCCAAGGAGCTGTCAGCATGTTGAGAGGAACCGGAGGAATATGAATCTTGTCAGCGTAGACTTGACACTTGTGGCAAGTACGGGAGTGCTGATGGCAATCTGCTTCCATGGTAGACCAGTAATAGCCTGCCCTTAGGATCTTTTTAGCCATGGTATGCCCGCTCAAATGGGTGCCAAATGTACCGCTGTGCATCTCTGTCATGATTAACTTTGCTTCAGCTTTGTCAACACAACGGAGTAAAACATAATCATGGTTGTGCTTATAGAGGATGCCATTGCTCAGGAAGAACTTGGCAGCAAATTTCCTTAGGAACTTCTTGTCATTTACGGAAGCTCCTTCGGGATATTCTCTAGTCTGGAGATACCTTTTGATTTCGTGAAACCAGGGTTGTTCCACTACTTCTTCGGTATTAATCTCATGACAATGCGCAGGTTCATCCATTCGCTCGATGGTGATTTGGGGAGCCTCGTTATCCCAGTTGAGTTTAAACATAGAAGACATTGTAGCCAGAGCATCTGCTAGCTGATTCTCTTCTCGCGGGAAATGCTCGAAGGTAATTTGCTCGAAATGAGGCAACAAGGTCAGGACATGTTCTTTGTATGGTATAAGATTAGGATGTTTGGTATCCCACTCTCCTTTGATTTGACTGATAACCAAAGCCGAGTCCCCAAACACGATCAAAGATTTGATCCCCAAGTCTATAGAAGCCTTGAGACCGAAGATGCAAGCTTCATATTCTGCCATGTTGTTCGTGCAGCTGAAGCAGAGTCGAGCCGTGAAAGGAGTGTGACAACCTTCCGGGGAAATGAGTACCGCACCGATACCGTTTCCAAGTGTATTTGAAGCACCATCAAAGTACAGGGTCCATCGGGATCCCTTTTCGGGTCCGTCATACGGTCCGTTACCTTCGATGTTGTCCAAATTCATGATGTCCTCGTCTGGGAAGTCAAATCTCATGGTTTGATAATCTTCGATAGCTTGATGAGCTAGATGATCAGCTAGTACACTCCCTTTTATAGCTTTTTGAGTGGTGTACTGGATGTCATACTCAGTTAGGATCATTTGCCATCTAGCTATTCTTCCAGATAAAGCAGGCTTCTCGAAGATATACTTGATAGGATCCATTTTGGAAATCAACAAGGTGGTATGAGTCAGCATATACTGCCTTAGTCGGCGAGCAGCCCATACCAAAGCGCAACAAGTTTTCTCGAGCAGTGAGTAGCGAGTCTCACAGTCGGTAAACTTTTTGCTAAGGTAATAAATAGCATGCTCTTTTCGACCAGACTCGTCATGCTGGCCCAAAACACACCCCATTGAGTTATCCAAGACGGTCAGATACATGATCAATGGTCTTCCTTCGACGGGAGGCATCAGAATAGGAGGTTCTAGCAAATACTCCTTGATCTTATCAAAAGCAGCTTGGCAATCGTCGTTCCATTCGACTACCTGATCCTTCTTTAATAATTTGAAAATTGGCTCACAGGTAGAAGTCAGATGAGAGATGAATCTGGCAATATAGTTCAAGCGCCCCAAGAACCCTCTAACCTCCTTTTCAGTACAGGGAGAAGGCATCTCTTGTATTGCTTTCACTTTTGCTGGATCGACCTCAATGCCTTTGTTGTTGACAATAAACCCTAGAAGTTTACCAGACCTAACTCCAAAAGTACACTTACTTGGATTCAGCCTGAGTTTGTACTCTTTCAACCTGGCAAACAGCTTTTCCAGGTGTTCAAGGTGTTCCTCCTCCGTTTGTGACCGAGCTATCATATCGTCTACGTAAACTTCGATCTCATGATGTATCATATCATGAAATAAAGCTACCATGGTGCATTGATAAGTTGCCCCTGCGTTCTTCAGTCCGAACGACATCACCTTGTAACAGAAAGTACCCCATTGTGTAACAAAGGTTACTTTCTACATGTCCTCGAGGGCCATTTTAATTTGATTGTAGCCCGAGAATCCATCCATGAAGGAAAACACTTTGTGCTGAGCTGTGTTGTCAATCAGAATGTCAATGTGCGGTAGCGGGAAATCATCTTTGGGGCTGGCCCTATTCAAATCCCGGTAGTCTACACACATCCTGACCTTGCCATCTTTTTTAGGAACTGGCACGATGTTAGAAACCCATTGTGGATAGGATGTAACAGCCAGAAAGCCAGCGTTGAATTGTTTCATCACTTCTGCTTTAATCTTCTCAGACATGTCGGGCCTCATTCGGCGGACTTTTTGCTTGATCGGTGGACAATCCTCTCTTGTAGGGAGACGGTGAACCACGATGTCTGTGTCTAAACCCGGTATGTCTTCGTAAGACCAGGCGAAGACTTCAACGTACTCATTTAACAACTGTATCAGGCGCTCCTTGACACTTGGTTCCAGATTGGCACCCACTTGCACTTCCTTCCGGTCTTCCTCTGTTCCTAAGTTGACAGTTTCCAACGACTCTTCGTGAGGTAAGATGGCCCTTTCCTCTTGCTGTAAAAGTCTGGCTAGCTCTCCTGGTACTTCACAACCTTCGTCATCTTCATACTCAGCCTGATTGACCAGATCTTCAGAGTTATTGAAGGACATAGCAGAATAGTCACCCATAGAATCCAGAGTGGATGGGTACTGCATTTGTGAGCGTGGGTGTGTGTAAGGGATAACCATCTTTAAACAAAATGCAAAAAGGAAGGAAAATGAACACAGCAGTTTATCGATGAAAAACGTCCAATGAATCATTAAACATGGCATATGGATATGAAGATAATCAAAACCCTTACAAATGGACCTACATGCCCCGGGCAAGGCATGAGGTGAAAAAGTAGTGTACGAATTGTTCAAAAGTAATTATTGCAGACCAAAGGAAATGTTTGACAGATAATTACTGATTAATAAAAGTAATGGGGACAAAGTCCTTTGCCTCCCAGTTGCGTAGTCCCCCTTCGATGGTTGGGTAGATCCAATCTTCAATGTTGACTTATTCGTCTTCACCTTCCAAAGCATTGATCCCATAAGGAGAGATCTTGATGGGTGCTCTTTCAACCTTTGAACGACGCATAGCTTTCTGCCCCGCAGCAGTGAATCCTAAACCAAACTTGTCTGTTTTGTGAGGAATGTCCGGCAACTGCCCCCATGTTGAGCTCTTCCCTTCCTTCATTGTGGCCTTCGCGTCTTTTAGAGATGCCATCCTGGCCATCTGCTTTGGTACCTTAGCTACCACTTTTGCTACTTCCACCTCAGGAGAGACTTCCTCGAAGTGCTGGAATGGCGTCTCAATGAATTCACCTTCTACCTCTACATATCGGAAAGAGTTCAGGTGGCTGATCATATACTCCTCTTCACCGTGGACGGTTATGATCTTTCCTTTGATAGGATACTTCAGCATTTGATGTAGGGAAGAGGTGACTGCCCCGGCATTGTGTATCCATGGTTTCCCCAGTAAGCAAGAGTATGACGGACGGATGTCCATCACATAGAAAGTTGAGGGGAACACCTCTGTGCCAACCTTAATGGGAATGTCTACCTCCCCATGTACCATTCTCTTTGACCCGTCAAATGCCCTTACAATGATATTACTTGGCCTTAACTCCAAGCCTTCACAGTCTAAACGGTCGAGGGCCTTCTTAGGCAGCACGTTCAGAGAAGAACCAGTGTCGACCAGAACATGGGCCAGGGTAGTTCCTTGGCATTCTACCGACACATGTAAGGCGTTATTGTTCTTTCTTCCTTTTGAGGATAGGTCAGCATCAGAGAAACCTAAACCGTTGTCTGCTGTAAGACTGGCTACACAGTTTTGGAATTGGTCGGCAGAGGTTTCCTGGGGTACATGGGCTGTCTTCAGGAATTTTATCAATGCTTTGGCGTGCGCCTCTGAACAAAGTAGCAATGCTAACATGGAGATTTTCGAGGGGGTTTGCCCCAGCTGCTCTACCACGTCATAATCACTCTTTTTAATTATCTTCAAGATCTCCTCCATCTCTTTCTTAGAGGTTTCCGGGATGACCAAAGGTTGAGCTCTCGTCCTGACGAGCTCATCTTGGATCCCTTTACCGTTATCAGCAGAAGTAGGAGGGACAACAACAGGAACAACAACATCCTTAATCAATGGGGTTCTAGCGGAAAGTTTTATTGGTGCAGGAATAAATTTGGCAGCAGATGAGGGTCCAAAGATTGCCTTTGGGGGGGGGGGGGGGGAAATCTCCGGAGAAAATATTCTCCCACTTCGGGTGATCTTGCTTGTGCCGGTAATGTTTCCAATGCTGGCATCTTCTTCATCAGAGCTTCCTTCGGTTATTTCAACTTGTTTAATACCATGGTAGTAGATTTCTCCACCGTAATTCCATGGTATTGACTTTTCAGAACTGTAGGGGACAGGCCCTGGCATAGTTATTTTCAGAGGAACAGACGTTGTAGCAGATGTAATCTTAACAGGCTTTCTGACGGCCTTGGAAAGATTGGTGTGAATGGTGATAATTGAAACATCTTCAGTAGGGGTCGGAATAGCAGAAACTTTTTCAAACAGAATTTGTTGACTGTCCATTAGGCCTTGGATGCCTTTCTTCAGTAACGGGCAGTCAATTGGCAGAGAGTAACAACAGTAGCAGTCTTCTTTGCATCCCGGGAAAATCCCGGCCTTTAACAGATTTAACTTGATGGTTAACAGCGGAGTTATCAGGTCATTGACATCAGAAACATACAAATATTCCTCAATAGCATGGACATTTCGACCGTGCTTCGGCATCGGAGCAGATATCACGTTTGGTTTCTCTGGAGCATCGAACTCCACTTCTTTTGCATCTATCAAGTCTTGAATTTTATTTTTCAGTGCCCAACAATTGTTTATGTTATGTCCGACGCTATCGGAATGGTAGGCGCACTTGGCATTGGCATTGTAAGCTGGTGAGGTCGTATTCACATTTTTCGGCGCTTCTTTGATATTTGTGAGATTCAGCTTTAACAAGTGTGGAAGAACTTGTGCGGGCGTCATATTAATGCGGGTGAACTGCCGTGGTGGCCGTTCTCCCCATTGCTGTTTAGGTCTGGACGGGTTATTGCGAGGCTGATCATTTGGTGGATTTTGTATCATTACGGCCCCCACAGTTGGCCTGCGCTCACTTCTTCCTGCTCCCCTTTGAGAATACACAACAGCTGTTTCCTTCTTCGCTGGAAATGATTTCTTAGCAATTGTAGATGCAGAGGCATCCTTCTGAATCTTCCCATTCTTGATACCGGCTTCTACCCGCTCACCAGTCAGAATTAATTCAATAAACCCCGAGGAAGAGCTACCGATCAGATGATTAAAGAATGGACCAGACAAGGTCCCTAGGAACATATCAACAAGTTCTCTATCGGAAAGAGGTGGCTGCACTCTTCCGGCCAGATCGCGCCACTTCTGGGCGTATTCCTTAAATCCCTTACCTGAGGCCATTCCCATACTCTGTAGCTGAGTACGGGTTGGTGCCAGGTCAGAGTTATACTGATATTGGCGATAAAAAGCAGCTGCCAGATCCTCCCAACTACGTACCTCCGACCTTTCCAGCTTGTAGAACCAGTCTAGCTGAGTGCCAGAGAGGCTATCTTGAAAGAAATGCACCCAAAGGTTTCTGTCAGATGTGTGAGGTTGGATTCTTCGGACATATGACCTTAGGTGCATTTTTGGGCAGGACAGCCCGTCATATCTTGCAAAAATAGGCACTTTGAACTTCGGGGGGATCATAACTCCAGCAATTAATCCCAAATCTTCGAAATCTAAGCCTGGAACTCTCTGCAGCTCCATAGCTGCTAACCTGTCCTCCAAACTCTTGTACTTGTCATCAGCCGGTGGGTATTGTTGTTCTGAGTAGTCTTCGTTTTCTTCAGCCTCTTCTTCTTCAGCTTCGAATTCGGAAGGTACCGCAGCCCCTTTTTCTTTACTGTTTTCTTCTTCGGATGCGGAAGGAAATTCAAGAACCCTTCTGGCCTCACCCTCAAACCTTCTCCCCAAGGTAGCCACCCCGACTCTCTTCTTTTTCTTTTTCACTTGGTCTTTGTTCCCTAGCAGGGCCTTCAGATCCTCCTGACCCTTTGCCAAGGTCATCAGGAGTTGTTGAAACTGTGCGTTCTGAGACTGCAAGTCCTTGACCGTTTGTTCGAGATCCATCTTACTGAAATAAATAGCAGAAAGATAAGGAAACCTGGTGTGGAGACCTGCTTATGCGTATGATGAATGGTATGCTTATGTATGCAATGCATTCAAGGATTTAGAAAGTTCAAAATTGTTGCAAACAAAAAGAACGCACGTCGTATTAATAAGAAGAAATTTGTCAGTACATAAATGCCCCATGGGCCAAATATTACAAAAACTTCTCAAGGTAAAAAGACGTTGCGCATCATCTTTGGTGCGATGTAAGTGTTGAGGGTTTCTTCCTCATGGAGTCGGCGGGTAAGCTCCAAAACCTTCTTCTCACTGGCGTAGAAGCTGGCTTCAAAAGTGTTTCATTCCTCCTTGAGTTGGATCCAACTCTTCTGCATCTCCTCCCACGATGTAGACATGTCAGGATATAGGATGGTATAGGGAACCTCTCCTTCCGTAACGAGCTCTTTAATCACAGGGAGAACATGAGGATAATGCATCATTAGACTCTGGTTTCGGGTTCGTACCCACTTGAGATAAGGCTCAAGAGGGATGGAATTCTTGTGCCCCAGTGTCTTGCTGTCAACCTTGTTAGGCATCCTCCAAGCTCTGATGAATCTTTGGCGAAGTCCTTGCGCATCATTGTCGAAGTCAAAAACTAGGTCAGGAATCAACATGTCATGAGGGTCATCCCTCCGTGCATATCCAAATTGTCTCAAAGCTAGACAAGGGTTGTAGGTAATGCCTCCTCTAATGCCAAGTAGTGGAACATTAAGGAACTCTCCACAACGATCGACGATGATGACATTTTCTTTGGACCGAGAACACCAATGTACATCAGAGTGAGTAAGGGTCATCAACCATTGTGACCACCTTAGGCCTTGGTCATTCTTCAAGACAGATTGTGGAAGGTGCAAAATAAACCACCTTGCAAGGAGAGGAGTACAGCACATGAGAACACCCCTCTTTCTCATTGTTCGAGTGTAAAATGAGTGAAGAATGTCCCCAAGCAATGTTGGTATTGGATTTCTGGATAAGAAGATCTTGACAGTGTTGACATCCACAAGCTGGTCAGGATTTGGGAACAAGACCAACCCATAGATGAGGAGGGCCACAATTTCTTCAAAGGCTTGTAGATCCAATAAATTCCAACACTCTTGTGCTTTCTCAAACAAGAATTTTGCTAAGAAGCCTTTGACACCGCTTCTAGTTTCCCAGTGCCCCTTGATGTCAGATGGCTGTAGATGTAGTGCTTGAGCAACATCTTCAGGCCTTGGTTCCTTTTCCGTACCGTTGAAAGGTAGTTGATTAAGGATAGGAATTCTCAGGAGTTGAGAAAATTCCTCCAAAGTGGGCACCAACTGGTAGTCGGGGAAAGTGAAACAGTGGTGAAGAGGGTCAAAGAACTGGAACAGCACCTTCATTATGTCTTCTTCAATGTTGGTGGTGACTAGGCTGAGCAGTCTACCATGTCTTTCACTGAAGGGAGAGCTTTCCGGAATTCTCGATGTGAGCTCCTTGAGTTGAGGAGGGATTCTCACAAGGTTGACTTGGATAGTTTTCCTGCGAGGAATTTCCATGACCTACAAAACAAGAACAAAGATGAAGATCTAAACCCTTGAAATGGTTAGTATATGCATATGATGCTTTATGATGTTTATGATGTATGCACAAAACATATGTACAAGCAAATCACACCAAACCCTAGTTTCAGGCTTGCATGGGGTTTCATAGGTAAGTACCCTCTTGAGTGTAGATGGCTTAAAAACCTGTCCTATAAATAGTAACTGGGTTCTAAGGAGCTCAATATCACTGGATTGTTTTCATTGTTCATTGTTTTGGTTTAGCCACTTAACTAGCGACCAAAATATTCCAAGAAAACAACCCTCAATGAGTGTAGTATCGAGTATCTACCAACTTCGGACTGCACCAAAGCCGGTCATCTCACTACCCCTAATGAAAGGCCAAGATGGTCAAGTAAGGTTCTAGGTCATTAGTGCTTAGTGACATCACTCAGCGGCCCCGTACTCTCCTTGATTGAACTCAAGGGTTACCGGTACTCACAAATATGTCGCTCTAATATAGCTATTGCTTCAACCGTGTCGGTATACCCCGCACAGTTTCCACAACGTATTGCTATCTATGAATGTTTCCCCAAATCCGGATGTAGGATTGTAAACCCAAACAAGAGAGCCAAGATGTAAAGCAATCAAAGCAAACAATTAGTCATGCAAGAGGGTGATCTAAGCCCTAAGGTTACTCCACTTTAAAATCAATAATTCCCCAGCAGAGTCGCCAGTTCTGTGATACGGTGGGAGAACTGACTTGGCATTTTGCGTTTGTTTTTGCAAATGTTTCGGTTGAGCAAGAGTCGCCACTGACTTTTTATTTTATCCTAAGGAAAGGTTAAAAAGCACATCAAAAACCTTTGAGATGTTTTTTTTGGGTCCAGGGAGTAGATTATAGAAAGGGAAGGTATTAGCACTCTTTCTATCCATGGTTATCCATGGGCTCTTAGTTATTTGCTTAGATCAACTTGCCTTGATTTTCAATTGTTTGAAATGGTGCTTTCAATTGTTTGAAATGGTGCTTCGAGTGTGGGTTTGAAAATGTTTTGAAAAGAGGCCAATGTGGTGGCAACCTTTGTAATGATCCATGTTGGGATGTATACAAAGATGTATGTCTTTTGAAAAGTTTTTTCAATGTTTTTTGAAAGTTATTTTGAAAATGTGTTGTGATGTGTGTTTTGAAAAATAGGCAAGGGTTTTTGTTTTACAAGTTGGCAAGTAACCAAGAACTATCTGTTAGAACAAAGTTTGAATCTACTACCCTAAGTTTAAGTTTTGATGATAACAAAATGAAAAGATATATTAATTATGTGATTCATGTAATAACTATTTGCTACCTAAAAATTACTTTCTGTTTTACAGAAACTCTGATGGGTATCAGCATGAGAACATCTTCATCAGCATCAGAATATTGGATATCAACATCAGCATCAGAAGATGCTATATCAGATACCAGAATCAGAAGAACAACTCACGCTTATGCTAAAGCTTGATGAACAGATCTGCGCTCAACACTCTCAACTCTGATAAAGACAACAACAGTTCATCAGCACTTAAGCAGCGTCAGAATGAGCCAAAGCCAGAACACGCTTAAGTGGCAACGGTACTGTGCATTCAATATGAGTTATTACCAACGGCATCATTCCAGACAAGATCTGCTTAATAAGGAAAGATTGTTATTGGCATTGAATCAGAATTATTGCTCCAATGTTCACTAATTCCAATGCTATATAAACAAGTCAATGAAGATTGAATTGGATAATGCTCTACATCAATCTACACGCCTAAAAGCTATTCATCATCTTCCTCACTCTCAGTTTGCTAAAAGCTCCAAAATTCCTTACTCAATTATTTTAGAAATCTAGTTTCAATAAGCTTAAGTTGTGTAGTATCACAGTTGTGATAAACAGTTTTGTAGAAAACATTCACACACCTAGATTTCAATTCTTTGTAAGAAAGTGATTCCTTGAGAAACCGGTTTGTGGTTTGCATCAAGAAGGATTTAGAAGTTGTTAAAGCAGATTGTAATATTCAGTTGAATATAGTGGATTAAGACCTCGTTAGAGAGAGGTGAAATCACCTTGACGGGTGGACTGGAGTAGTTTGAGATCAAACGAACCAGGATAAAAATACCATGTTCATTGCAATTGATTTCCAGTTTTTACAATTCAACCCCCCTTCTTGTGTTTTTCACTTCTTCAATTGGAATCAGAGCGCCTGGTTCTGAGCTAAAACACTTAACCGTGTCAGTACAAGATCCAGCGTCAGAAAAACACAATGGCAGGAACTTATCATCACACCAGCAATGACAACAATGAAGACAGAGACAGATTCAGCGGCAAACCTCCAGCCTTTGATGGAGAAAATTTTGATTACTGGAAAGACAGAATTGAAAGCTTCTTTCTGGCACATGATACTGATCTGTGGGACATGGTGACAGATGGATACACGCACCCTGTGAATGCAAGTGGTCAGAAGATTGATAGGAAAGCAATGTCTGACCAACAAAAGCGTGACTTCAAAAATCACCACAAGGCCAGAACCATCCTCCTCAGCGCCATCTCTTATGCTGAATATGAAAAGATCTCTAACAGAGACACAGCAAAGAACATGTTTGACTCACTCAGAATGACGCATGAGGGCAACGTTCAGGTCAAAGAAACTAAAGCTCTTGCGCTCATCCAGAAGTATGAGGCATTCAAAATGGAAGAAAGTGAATCCATTGAAACAATGTTCTCAAGATTCCAAATTCTGGTGGCTGGTCTCAAGGTTCTGAACAAAGGATACTCTACTGCTGATCACGTCAAGAAGATCATCAGAAGCTTACCAAAGCAGTGGAGGCCAATGGTTAGAGCTCTGAAGCTAGCAAAAGATCTCAACAAAATTTCTCTGGAGGAACTTATCAGCTCCCTCAGAAGTCATGAGATAGAGCTAGAAGCTGATGAACCCCAGAAGCAAGGTAAGCCTTTAGCATTAAAATCTAACAAAAAATCTGAGTCTAAAGTTTTGCAGGCAGTTGAAGAAACATCTGATGGATCCTCATCAGAAGAAGACAAACTCTCTCTTCTCTCCAGAAGAGTGAACCAACTGTGGAATAAAAGGAAAAGGAAGTTCAGGAATCCCAGAAGATCTGATCAGAACGAGTCTTCTTCCAGATACAAAAGGACAGATTCTTCCTCTGGATACAGAAGATTTGAAGGCTCCTCAGGAAGCAGAAAGCCAAACACCAAGGACATCATCTGCTATGAGTGCAATGAGAAAGGACACTACAAGAGTGACTGCCCAAAGCTTCAGAGGGAAAAGCCCAAAAAGAAGTTTGGAAGAGAAAAGAAGAAAAGTCTCATGGCTACATGGGATGACTTTGACTCGTCTGAAGCTGACTCAGAATCAGATGATGAGAGAGCAAACATAGATCTCATGGCCAACATTTCAGAAGATAATGAAGCTTCTGAATCAGACTCAGAATCAGATACTGAAGAGGTATTTCCTGACTTTGCAGTTAATTTTACCAAGGCTGAACTTGCTGAAAGCCTTAACGAAATTCTGGAAAGGTACCAGCAAATTAGAGTTAAATTCAGAAACCTGAAAAGGAATCTTGAATTTGACTCTGATAAGACTGAGAGTCTTAAATTGGAAAATTCTGAGCTGAGAAATAAAATTTCAAAATTAGAAAATACTTTACAAAACTCTCAGAAGGAACCAATTTTTGAAACTCCCAGTAGCGCTGATGAGATCATCAAGGAGTATGATCACAGTTTCCAGAAGTTCCTTGCTAAAAGCATAGATAGAAGCAAAATGGCTTCAATGATCTATGGAGTTAGCAGAAACGGCAGGAAGGGAATAGGATACCAAGGTAAGGTTCCTACACCAAAGAATGTCATGGATTTAACCATTAAACACACTCCTCTGAACTCACATTTTGTGTATGGTCACACACATGATATTAAATACACTAGCAGTAAGTATTCTGTGAAACTAAAATTCAACCAGAGTTTTGGTAAATCTAACAAATCAGGACCCAAGAAAATCTGGGTACCTAAGGATAAAATAATACATGTTGCAGATATCTTTAGCAGCAAATCAGAAACACTAGTCATGGTACCTGGACTCTGGCTGCTCGCGACACATGATGGGAAGAAGGCATATGTTCCAAAACCTGGAACTTAAGCCTGGAGGCCACGTTGGCTTTGGAGGCAATCAGAGGGGAAAGATCATTGGCTCTGGAACTGTAGCTAATGGAAATCTTCCCTCTATAAATAATGTTCTGCTAGTAGATGGATTAATGCATAATCTGTTATCCATAAGTCAATTAAGTGATAACGGTTATGATATAATCTTTAATCAAAAATCATGTAAAGCTGTTAGTCAGAAAGATGGGACTATCCTGTTTAATGGAAAGAGGAAAAACAACATCTATAAAATCAAACTTTCTGAACTGAAAAGTCAGAATGTAAAGTGTCTTCTGTCTGTTAACAACGAGCAGTGGATCGGGCACAGAAGATTGGGGCATGTTAGTATGAGAAGATTATCTCAGATTAACAAACTCAATCTGGTCAGAGGACTTCCTAATTTGAAGTTCAATTCAGATGCTCTGTGTGAAGCATGTCAGAAAGGCAAATTTGCAAAACCTTCTTTCAAATCTAAAAATGTTGTTTCTACCTCTAAGCCATTAGAACTTCTGCACATTGACTTATTTGGACCAGTTAAAACTGCTTCAGTCAGTGGCAAGAAGTATGGGTTAGTAATCGTAGATGACTATAGCAGATGGACATGGGTAAAGTTCTTAAGACACAAGGACGAGTCACACTCTATGTTTGTTACCTTCTGTAACCAAGTTCAAAATGAAAAGGATCTTAGAATCGTTAAAGTCAGAAGTGATCATGGTGAAGAGTTTGAAAACAAAGATTTTGAGTCATTCTTTAATGACAGAGGCATTCTGCATGATTTCTCTTGTCCTAGAACTCCCCAACAAAATGGAGTTGTAGAACGAAAGAACAGAACATTGCAAGAAATGGCCAGAACCATGATCAATGAGACAAACGTTGCTAAGATCTTCTGGGCAGAGGCAATAAACACAGCGTGCTACATTCAGAATAGAATCTCAATAAGACCTATTCTGGAAAAGACTCCATATGAATTGTGGAAGAATAGAAAGCCCAACATTTCATATTTTCATCCATTTGGATGTACTTGCTTTATGTTAAATACAAAAAATTATTTGAACAAGTTTGACTCTAAAGCACATAAGTGTATTATGTTAGGATACTCTGAACCCTCAAGAGGGTACAGAGTATATAATACAGAAACACAGATTGTGGAAGAATCAATCAGTGTTCATTTTGATGATAAGCTTGACTCTGAAAAGTCAAAGCAGAATGAAGTTTTTGCAGGTATGGAAATTGAATTTACAGGTTCTGAAGACAAGTCATCAGAAGCTCTCAACACAGACACTCCTTTAACATCTGAAAGGAGCACTGCTAGCAACCCTACAACAGCTGCTGATCAACCTCAGAAGAGATTACCCAGAAGCAGCTTGGATCACCCAGAAGAAACTATCCTAGGAAGAAAGGAAGATCCAATCAGAACAAGATCAAGCTTCAGAAACTCTGAAGAAACCCACATGGGACTTGTGTCTCTGATTGAATCGTCTTCTATTGATGAAGCACTTCTGGACAACGACTGGATTCTAGCAATGCAAGAAGAGGTGAATCAATTCACCAGAAATGACGTATGGGATCTTGTTCCCAGACCAAAAGGATTCAACGTCATTGGAACAAGATGGGTGTTCAGAAACAAGCTAAATGAACAAGGTGAAGTCATCAGAAACAAAGCACGACTGGTAGCACAAGGTTATAGTCAGCAAGAGGGAATAGACTATACAGAAACCTTTGCTCCAGTCGCCAGGTTAGAATCTATCAGACTTTTAATTTCATTTGCTGTTAATAGAGGCATCACTCTGTATCAGATGGATGTCAAGAGTGCCTTCTTAAATGGTTATATAGAAGAAGAGGTTTATGTGAACCAACCCCCTGGTTTTGAAAATACAAAACATCCAGAACATGTTTTCAAACTAAAGAAGTCACTTATTGGTCTGAAACAAGCTCCCAGAGCTTGGTATGAAAGACTAAGTAACTTTCTGTTAGAAAATGAATTCACCAGAGGGAAGGTGGACACTACCTTATTCTGTAAGTCAGTTAAGAATGACATCTTAGTCTGTCAAATTTATGTTGATGATATCATTTTTGGATCTACTAATCCTTCTCTTGGAAGAAAATTTGCTAAGTGTATGCAGGCAGAATTTGAGATGAGCCTCATGGGGGAACTGAAATTCTTTCTAGGAATTCAGATCAATCAAACTCCAGAGGGAACTTACATTCATCAGAGCAAATATGTCAGAGATCTTCTGAAGAAATTTGACCTCTCAGAATGTAAGCCATCAAAGATTCCAATGCATCCCACGTGCATTCTGGAAAGAGAAGAGGTAAGCAAAAAGGTAGAACAGAAGGTCTACAGAAGTATGATTGGCTCTCTCCTTTATCTGACAGCTTCAAGGCCTGATATCCTATTCATCGTATGTATTTGTGCTAGATTCCAATCAGATCCTAGAGAATCTCACTTAACAGCTGTTAAGCGAATTTTCAAGTATCTGAAAGGTACTACTAATCTGGGTTTATTTTATAGAAAATCTAGTGATTACAGCTTAGTAGGCTACTGCAATGCTGACTTTGCTGGAGACAGAGTAGAGCGTAAAAGTACTTCTGGAAGCTGCCAGTTTCTGGGAGAAAATCTGATCTCTTGGTCCAACAAAAGGCAATCCACAATTGCGCTATCAACAGCAGAAGCTGAGTACATAGCAGCAGCAGGATGTAGCACACAAATGCTCTGGATGAAAAGTCAGCTTGAAGACTTCCAGATTTTTGAGAGTAACATCCCTATACTCTGTGACAATACTTCTGCTATTTGCTTAAGTAAGAATCCCATTTTACATTCTAGAGCTAAGCATATAGAAATAAAACATCACTTCATTAGGGACTATATTCAGAAAGGAATTTTGAACTTAAAATTTATTGATACAGACCATCAATGGGCTGATATCTTCACCAAACCCCTTTCTGAAGATAGGTTCAATTTCATTCTGAAACATCTCAGCATGAAAATCTGCCCAGAGTGAAAATGTTTTAATTCCATATATTAATCTTCAGAATGTATTTGTTTTACTGTGAACTTCTGATCAATCTCTTTTCAGAAAGATAGAACATGCAGATTGTATCAGATGCTATTCTTAAAGGATAGACGTGCTGCTCACTAAATCAAACAAGTGTCATCCAATCATCAGAAATCTCTGAAGCAGAACGCGTGCACGCTTCTGAGAAGGCAAAATTCTGATTGGGTGCATTGAGACACATGTCTGGTAACCGTTTAAAGTATCTTTCTCAAATCCCCCAAAATCAGCAAGCATTAAATGAAAGTAATCATGTTTTAAAAACGTAATCATGAATTATTTCTCTTTCTTGAAACCGTTTACACTTTCAAAAAGTATTTTGAAATCTATTTAAGCACTTTAACTTCTCACATTAATCCTTTACCGTTTCTTACTATCTCACAAGTTTTTCTGCTCTGATCGTTTTAGCACATCACTTACACTTTTTGATTGCTGACAAAAAGGGGGAGAACAAGAATGATATTTTTCAATAACGGATTACTGAGACAAAAAGTCTCAAACATTCTAACTCTGATATACTTGAATATGTTTTCTGTTTTTGCATAAGTCTACAGGTACAAGAAGGTAATCACCTCTGATACACTGAAGCTCTGAAGTTCTGATAGTCAAAGCTCTGATATTCTGATCTGAAGCTCTAATATTCCGATGTTCAAAAAATCAATAAAGATCTGATCCTGAAGACTCTCAGAATTAAAAAGGGAAGTAATAAATTCAAGGGGAGTATCTCTGATCCCAACTCTGATATCTCTTTATCCCTTATCTTTGATAACTTCTTATTTAATTCTGATGCAACTTATCATTTAGTTATCTCTGATACTTTTCACGCTAATTTTCAATTAAAAATATCTAGTTTTTGTCATCATCAAAAAGGGGGAGATTGTTAGAACAAAGTTTGAATCTACTACCCTAAGTTTAAGTTTTGATGATAACAAAATGAAAAGATATATTAATTATGTGATTCATGTAAGAACTATTTGCTACCTAAAAATTACTTTCTGTTTTACAGAAACTCTGATGGGTATCAGCATGAGAACATCTTCATCAGCATCAGAATATTGGATATCAACATCAGCATCAGAAGTTGCTATATCAGATACCAGAATCAGAAGAACAACTCACGCTTATGCTGAAGCTTGATGAACAGATCTGCGCTCAACACTCTCAACTCTGATAAAGACAACAACAGTTCATCAGCATTTAAGCAGCGTCAAAATGAGCCAAAGCCAGAACACGCTTAAGTGGAAACGGTACTGTGCATTCAAGATGATTTATTAACAACGGCATCATTCCAGACAAGATCTGCTTAATAAGGAAAGATTGTTATTGGCATTGAATCAGAATTATTGCTCCAACGTTCACTAATTCCAATGCTATATAAACAAGTCAATGAAGATTGAATTGGCTAATGCTCTACATCAATCTACACGCCTAAAAGCTATTCATCATCTTCCTCACTCTCAGTTTGCTAAAAGCTCCAAAATTCCTTACTCAATTATTTTAGCAATCTAGTTTCAATAAGCTTAAGTTGTGTAGTATCACAGTTGTGATAAACAGTTTTGTAGAAAACATTCACACACCTAGATTTCAATTCTTTGTAAGAAAGTGATTCCTTGAGAAACCGGTTTGTGGTTTGCATCAAGAAGGCTTTAGCAGTTGTTAAAGCAGATTGTAATATTCAGTTGAATATAGTGGATTAAGACCTCGTTAGAGAGAGGCGAAATCACCTTGACGGGTGGACTGGAGTAGTTTGAGATCAAACAAACTAGGATAAAAATACTGTGTTCATTGCAATTGATTTCCAGTTTTTACAATTCAACCCCCCTTCTTGTGTTTTTCACTTCTTCACTATCTACCCTAAATTTCTCAAAGATCTTTGCTATGTTTTAACCCTTTTAACAATTTTGTTCCACCATTTGTATTTGGTGGACAATCTTGTGTTAGGATGTGAACGGGACGGGCGCGGGTCATCGTTTAGACCATGATTGCAATGGTGCCAAGTATCTTTGGGCAATTTTTTTCTTTAAGGGACTTGATCATTTTTAGGCAACTTTCGAAAGCGTCATCGAGGGACTATGATCATTTGATTGTTTTGTTTTCGCCAAAGATACCTAACATGCAATATGGCCCATTATTGAAGGCAACAAGTGGAATACCCTAGGGGTGCTACTGTGCAAGTGTGTTTTATTGCATACAAGAGTTTATCTTTGAATTAGGATTTTCTATTTCATTGATTTTATCTTGCCATACACATCCTAATTACTAGCAATAAAAAGCGGAAATATAAAATCCTACGCTATTACAACAATTAGGGAGTGGGGATACACATTTGTACATGGGGTGGTTCAACGAGAAAGATAGACAAAAAAGAAAATAGCAAAAAAGAAGATAGAGAGAAAGAGAGAGGGAGCCAGCGCGCTGCTGAGAGGTCATCAGAATTTCTGACTCAGGCCCGCTGCCAGATGATCAACCTTTTGGTTAAACTGTATAAGTCAGAACTTCTGACTCTGGCACCTGCAAAACAGAAACCTGTTAGTGGGAAGATTAGAAGTTCTGACCCTCCTGCGCTGCAAGACAGAAGTTTGTTAGTGGGGAAATCAGAAGTTCTGATCCTGCTGGAAATACAATAATTCTCAGAAGTTCTGATATTATTGACAGCAAAACAGGCTTCAGATGTGCTAACGTCAAAGTCATCACTTGGCTTCTCCCTGTCCTAATCAGAACATCTGCAATTTTGTTATTATTCCATAAAACAGAAAACATGTTTGGAATAGCTCCAGCAAATGTCAAAGTGTTTCAGAGGACTGAACCAACAAGGTCACAGGCAGGTTCTAAAAATGCTCTGAGGTATGAAAATCCTCAGAACACAAACAGCAACAACATGATATTTACATTATGTTTATTTGAGCATGCAAAGCTGATGATGCTTAGCAGCATGATGAAGGTCAGCAGGTGCTTACTTGGCTGTTTGAAAAGTTTATGGATGAGAGCTAGCTTTTGGCTCTGATGGTGTTCTAGACAGGTTCCTTTTGAAAAGGGTAGATGAAGGTGTATGCGTATATATGACCAGAAGTTGAAAAGGGTGTTCTTTAGTCACAAAGAAAACTGGGTATTTGATGAAGTTTGAAGGTAAGAAATTCAAAGTTATGAAACACTAGAGATTTTGGCAGAGTTTCACAACACTTTCTTGCTAAAGATTTCTGTTTCTCTTCTAGCAATTTTTTCTGTTTCTTTTGACGCCTCTTTTAAGTGGACAATGGTTCTCTATTTATAGGCAAAACTCTTGTGGATTTCTTGAACATTAAGGGCGCCAACAGAGGTTGCTTTGTTCTTTGAAAGAAAATCCTGGGAAGTTGTGATAACAGATAGCCTTTCAGCCTAGACTGGAACAGCAGGCGTGGATTGGAGAGAAGTGACCTCTTAGGTGGACGGTGGCGCGTAGACCCATGCCAGAACCTGCATAAAGGCGTTTACCAAGCCACACGTGAAGGGACTACTTGGATGAATGTTCAGGAGTGGTTGGGAGCATTAATGAGCATTAAATAGTGATAAGACTTATCAACACCAATATTCTGATAGTAGAAACAAAACTTTGAACCAGCAGTTCTGTTTTACCAAGAACAACGTAAACCATGCTCTGGTCTTGGCCTCCTGTTGTCTTAGCAAATTCTGGGGATTCTCCTGATTTTCTGACACGTTCCTTGGATTTTCTTCTGGAAATCCTGGGTTTAGAGATTCTGTATCAGTGTAACACCCACTCTTCTGACCTTTTCATCTTCTGATTTCAGCATGTTCTTGTTTCTTTTGCATTCCTTTAGCAAACTCTGGCTGAACTTGCGTAACTGCTGAAAGAGTCATGCTCTGTCTGAGGCTTACATGTTGAACCACGTTTGCAACTTCTGACTGAGCTGATGTAGCTGCTGAAGAGCCAACTTCTGACTGCGTTGATTCAAGCTTGCAACTTCTGACCGTTTCTATCTGGAGTTTGGTCCAGAAGTTCTGAAGCGCTAATTTCTTCTTAAACACTCATTTTTAGAGAAAAATTCCAAATGCTTAGAATTTAATTTTCCTCAAGATAAAGCGTTGCTTTTAGAGCTTGTGTGATCATTTTGCTCCTGTCAATGGTTTGCTTGGGCAAAAAATGGACAATTCAGGACTTGGATTTGTTTCAGAGGGACTCTGTGAATCCAAGATGATTTCCTGAAGAAGGAGAGGGCAAATTTTGGGGTACAACAGTTGCCCCTGTTCAATCTTCTTGCACCTGAAGAGTTAGATTGGCAAGCTTGCCTTTCGCGTCTCGAAGGTAAAAGGAGATTGGACACTAGAGTGCCCTTAAATTTGCACTTGTTAAAACAATGGATGTGGGAATGGGCTTAGAGATGCCATTTAGAGATGGGCTTAAAGATGCCATCTGGAGATGGGCTTAAAGATGCCATCTGGAGGGGTGACAGAATCTTGTCGGGGATGGGCTTAAAGATGCCATCTGGAATGTTCGTTGAACTGCAATGTGACTGGTCATAAGGAGGAGGATCAAAATGGTATCCGTGTCTGGAATGCACTTGAACTGTATCTGGAGACTGAGTTTGTATGAGCAAAAGAATGGCCTCCATGTCTGAGGCGTATCTGAGCTGTAACTGTGCTTGAAGGTAGAATGAATATCAGAATGACTGCCGTGTCTGGAGTGTATCTGTATTGTATCTGGGTAACAGAGAAATATCTGTATGGAGCAACTGTGTGCTGGGGACGAATTCTGAATGAGTGACAGAATGGCAACCGTGTCTAGAGCGTATCTGGATTGTATCTGAAGTTGAGATTTTGTATGAGTTAGCAGAGTGATTTTCGTGTCTGGAGTGTATCTGAAACTGTAACTTGGAGTTGAGATCTGTATGAGTTAGCAGAATGACTTCCGTGTCGGGAGTGTATCTGAAACTGTAACTTGGAGTTGAGATCTGTATGAGTTAGCAGAACGACTTCTGTGTCTGGAGTGTATCTGAAACTGTAACTTGGATCTGAATGAATGACAGAATGACTTTCGTGGCGAACGCACTGGGGAGAATCAAACTGTTGTCGTAAGGGTCAGAATGGTATCCGTGCTTGGAATGCATTGAACCTTGAAGTCTTGGTAGTAGTCTTGGCTGTCACAACTGTTTGTGGGACCTCCTCAAAGTTCTGACATGGAGTCTCAGTGAACTCACCATCCATTTCCACGTACCTGGAAGAATTAAGGTGGCTAACCATGTATTCCTCCTCCCTATGGACAGTGATGATTTTTCCCTTGATCGAGTAATTCAACATCTGCTGTAAGGTAGAAGTGACGGCACTAGCGCCATGAATCCAGGGTTGGCCCAACAGACATGAATAGGAAGGGCGGATATCCATCACATAGAAAGTTGAATCAAAAGTCTGAGTTCCAACTTGTATAGGGATGTCAACTTCTCGGTGCACTATCCTCTTAGAACCATCAAAGGCCCTCACCACAATGTTGCTAGGCTTTAAAGTGAGTCCCTCGCAATCTAGCCGGTCAAGAGAATTTTTGGGCAAGACATTCAGCGATGAGCCCGTATCCACCAGAATGTGGGCTAGCGTAGTGCCCCTGCACTCAATGGAAATATGCAAGGCATCATTGTGTTTCCTTTCTTTGGGAGTTAAGTCGGCGTCAGAAAAACCCAATCCATTATCAGTAGTTAGACTAGCCACACAATTCTCAAATTGGTCAATGGAGGTCTCTTTGGGCACGTGGGCGGTCTTTAGAAACTTTACAAAGGCTTTGGCATGGGCCTCAGAACACAAAAGTAAGGCCAACATTGATATTTTAGAGGGGGTCTATCCCAACTGTTCTACAATGTTGTAGTCACTTTTATTGATTATTTTTAGTATCTCTTATATCTCCTTTCTAGAAGCTTCATGAATAACCTCTGGATGCGCCTTCGTATGGACAGGATCAAACAATACCTCTTTACCCCTTGTCCCGGTAGCAGGGATAATAGTAGAACTATCAATGGGAGTATAACTGGGAATGCTGGTAGGAGCGGTAGCAGGAATAATCACAGGAGTAGTAATGGTCTTTGGAGAGATCTCGGGTGAGAAGACTCTTCCACTTCTTATCATCTTAGTGGTCCCAACGATATTGCCGATGTCAGGATCAGTGTCTTTCGCAACTTTGTCTTTGATAGCCAACAGATCTCACTTGAGGCCATAGTAAAAGACGTCAGCCCCATAGTTCCAAGGAACAACTTTATCCGAAGAATATGGTATTGGCCCTGGCATGGTGATGATTAGGGGAGCAGACTTTGGAACATATGTAATCCTGACGGGTCTTTTTGGTGGAGACCCTGGGAGGATTGTCGGAAATGGTGATTATTGAGACATCTTCACAGGAATTTCTGGTAAGAGGAACTTTTTCAAACAGGATTTCTTTGTTAGCCATCAGGCGCTGGACGCCCATCTTCAGTAACAAACAGCCATTTGGTAGAGACATATATAATCGAAAAATTTCACCACAACCTGGAAACAGACCGGCTTGCATTAGATTCTTTTTAATAGTCAAAAGGGGAGTAGTTAAGTCATCTACGGAGGAAACAAAATAGTCATCATCAACAACGTTGACACCTTGACCATGTTTGGGCATTGGGGCGTTATCATATTAGGTGTTTCTGGGGGCTCAAACTCAACTTCTTTTGCCTCGATAAGGTCTTGTATCTTGTTCTTCAAGGCCCCATAATCGTTCGTATCATGCCCCGGGCTTTCAGAATGATAAGCACATCAGGCATTCGAGTTGTAGCAAGGAGAGGCAATATTGGGGTTCTTGGGAGCTTCCTTTAGGGTTACCAGATTGGACTTCAGAAGATGTGGCAAAACTTGGGACATGGTCATGTTGATTCAGGTGAATCGTCTCATGGGCACTTCTGGCCTGCACTGATAATTTCGCTGTTGATTTGGTACAAGATTAGAAATCATAATAGCCCTTACCGTCGGGTGACATTCAGTTTTGTTTTGATTCCTATGGTCATATGCAACACTGACCTCCTTCTTTCCGGTAAAGGGTTTCTTCATCTTGCTCGAGGATACATCTCTTTGAATTTTTCCACTTTTTATATCGGCTTCTACCCGTTCACCAGTCATGATTAGTTCAGTAAATCCAGCCGAGGAGCTTCTGATTAGGTCGTTGAAGAATGGACCAGATAGCGTGCCTAAGAACATATCCACAAATCCTCTGTCAGATAGAGGGGGTTGGACTCTTCCCGCGATATCCCGCCATTTTTGAGCATAGGTTTTTGAAACCTTCACCTGCACCCATAGACATGCCTTGCAATTATATCCGAGTTGGAGCTAAGTCAACATCATACTAGTATTGCTTGTAAAAAGCAGCAGCCAAATCTTCCCAATTGCGAATATTGGTCCCTTCCAACTGATAGAACCAATCCAACTGCGTCCTTGATAAGCTTTCTTGGAATAAGTGCACCCATAGGTTCCTATCAGCAGTATGGGGTTGAATTTTCCTAATGTATGACCTTAAATTCAGCTTTGGACAAGAGACACCGTCATATTTAGTGAAAGTGGGGACCTTGAATTTCTGTGGGATGACAACCCCTGAGACAAGTCCTAGCTCTTCAAAATCCAATCTGGGTACCCTCTGGATTTCCATAGCATTGAGGCGATCCTTCAGCTACTTCTATTTATCGTTACCTGGAGGATATTGTTCTTCGGAGTAGTCCACTTCTTCCTCTTCTTCAGATTCCGGGTGGTCATTTCCTTCCTTGTTCTTTCCTTCTTGATTGTCTCCTTCACCTGAGGAGGTTGTGAAATATAGAGTTCGCCTGGCTGGTCCTTTAAACCTTCTTCCCAGATTCAAAACACCGATTGGTTTCTTTGCTTTCTTCTTCTTCTCTTTGATCAGCAAAGTTTTCAAATCCTCTTATCCTTTTGACAGAGCCAAGAACATTTGTTGGAATTGAGCATTCTACGCTTGGAGATCCTTTACTGTTTGTTCAATATCCATCTCACTGAAATAAACAGTAGAAAGATAAGGAAACCTGTTGTAAGAAACCTGTTTGTGTTATGATGAATGAAGATGCATATGCAAATGATTTCAAGGAGATTAGAGATTTAAATTTGTTTTTAGACAAAAAATAACACACATTGCATTAATAAATCCAAGTTTGAGTACATCATGCCTTTTTGGGCTTACAATGAAAGAAATAAAATACAAAAACTCTTAAGAAAAAAAGGTTGAACGCATCCTCTTTGGCGCGATGTAGGCGCTCAGACTCCACTCTTCATGAAGCTGCTTGGTGAGTTCCAGAACTTTCTTCTCACTGGCGTAGAATCGGGCTTCAAAAGTATCTCGTTCTTCCTTTAGCTGAATCTAATCCTTTTGCAAGTCTTCAAGAGAGGTATGGATGTTGGGATGAAGGATAGTATACGGGACATCTCCTTCAATCCCAGGCTCTATGATGACAGGGAGGATGGAGGGGTAAGGCATTGTGAGACTCTAAGCACGAGCTCGTACCCACCTAAGGTAAGGCTCATGGGTGATGGAATTTTTATGCCCCAATGTCCTACTGTCCACCTTGTTTACCATCCTCCAAGCTCGTATAAACCTCTAACAGTAGCCTTGATCGTCGCTTTCGTAGTCGAACACCACACCTTGGATGAGGGCAACATGTGGACCATCTCTTTGTGCGTACCCAAACTGTCGCAAAGCTAAGCAAGGGTTATAAGTGATACCTCCTCTAATGCCAAGCAGAGGGACATTAGGGAATTCTACACAACAGTCCATGATAGTAATGTCCTCCAAGGATCAAGAACACCAGTGGATATCCGAGTGTCTGAGTGACATCAGCCTATTGGACCATCTCAAGCCTTGCTCATTCTTCACAACGGATCAGGGAAGATGTGAAACAAACCATCTAGCCAACAAAGGAGTACAACACATGAGGGTTCCTCTTCTCTTCATAGTGCAAGAGTAGAGAGAATGCAAGATATCTCCTAACAAGATGGGTACTGGATTGTGAGATAAAAAGATTTTGACAGCATTCATATCTATAAGTTGGTCAGGATTTGGAAATAGTACCAACCCATAGATGAGAAGAGCTAAAAATTTCTCTGAAAGCTTGTAAATCCAAAGTGTTCCAACAGTCTTGAGCTTTTTCCAACAGGAACTTGGCTAGGAACCCTTTGACGCCACTTCTTGTTTCCCAATTATCCGTGGCATCAGATTGTTGCAAGTGTAAAGCTCCGGCAACCTCTTCAGGGCTTGGATATCTTTCATACCGTTGAAAAGTAGTTGATCGAGAATGGGAATTCCTAAGAGTTGGGAGAATTCTTCCATAGTAGGTACAAGCTGGTAATAGGGGAAAGTAAAGCAATGGTGTAAAGGGTCAAAGAACTGGAAAAGCACTTTCATTATATCTTCCTCAAAGCTTTAGGTGACCAAGTTGAGAAGTCGTCCATGTCTTTTGGTGAACGGATAATTCTTAGGGACCCTTGACGCTAACTCTTTAAGATGAAAAGGTACTCGTACAAGGTTGACTTGGATTGTGTTCCTGCGAGTGGGAGTCATATCCTACAAAACAAAACAAAGATGAATCTCAAAATCCTTGAAATTATTAGTCTAAAATGCTATGGCATGATGTCATGATGTTATGTACAAGCATATGCACAAGTTAAATCTAACAAGTCCTTAGGTTTAGGCTTGCATGAGGTTTATAGGTAAGTACCCTCTTGAAGTTTAGTTAGTTCAACCTGTCCTAGAAAATAACGGGTTCTAGGGAATCTCAATATCATTGATCATTCTTCATCGGGCATTGTTTCAGCACAAGCCTCTTTAATGGCGACCAAAATATCCCGAAAGTCCTATCTCAATGAGCGTAGTATCGAGTATCAACCAACTTCGGACTGCACCAAAGTCGGCTACCTCACTACTTCCTAATGGCCAAGTTGGTCAAGTAAGGTTCTAAAGTCAGTTAGTGCTTCATGACACCACACAACGGCCCCATATTCTCCTTGACTAGTCAAGGGCTACTGGTACCAACAGATGTGTCACACTAACGTAGCTATTGCTTATACCATGTCGGTATACCCGGGTAGAGGATCAAAACAAACCCAAACAAAGAACCATAATATAAATCAAACAAATCAAAAAATGAAAAGCAATTAAAGGTGATATAGCCCTAAGAGGAAAGGTTGAAAAGAACAGGAAAGACCTTTCGAGATTATTTCTTGAGTTCGGGGGGTAGGTTATGAAAAGGGAAGGTGTTAGCACCCTTTTCATCCATAGTTATCTACGGGCTCTTAGTTGCTTGCTAGATCACTTGCTTTTGTTTGAAAATTGTGCTTGTAGTGTGGGTTTCGAAAGTATTTTGAAAATGTCTTTGTAATGGTTCTCATTTCTATAAGAACGCATACAAAGTGTTGTTTGGAAAATGTTTCAAGATGAGAGTGTTGGTGTATAAAATGTTTTAGTTGCGAGCAAGCGAGCAACTAGGAGAAACCTACCTACTCAAAAGGTCTTAAATGTTCTTTTCATCCTCCTTTAGACGTTGTTATCTTACCATTGATTTGGTAAGAAGCCCCATCCTTAGATGTGAAGGGACGAGCGTGGGAAGTTTGTATTATCATTTTTAAGGCAACATTCGAAGCATCATCGAGGGACTATGATCTTGTATTTTGATTGTTTTTGCCAAGACATCTCACATGAATAACATGACCATTTTTAGGCAACAAGTGGAGTTAACCCTAGGGGTGCATGTGTGAATAGTGTGTTTCATTTGCATGCATTTTGTCTTTGATTTTGGGTTGTCTATTTGTTCTTTTCTTACAGTCGAATTATCCCAAAAGTCTGATCTCAATGAGTGTAGCATCGAGTATCAACCAATCCTCAGCTTTATACCGAGGCCGACTATCTCACTACTTTCTAATGGCCAAGTTTGTTCAACTAAGGTTCTAAGGTCTATTAGTACTTCACGACACCACGCGGCGGCCCCGTATTCTCCTCGTTTCAACACAAAGGATACCGGTACCAACCAAAGTGTCACACCAACACAACCATCTCTTAAACCATATTGGTCTATTCCGTACAGTCTCCACGATCTATTGTTGTTTACCTAAAAAGTGTCCCCAGATCCGAGTGTAGGATCTTCAACAAGACCCGAACAAAAACCTTTAAGGATAAAGCAGACAAAACAAATAAGAAAGCAATTTTAAAAATGACCTAGATCCTAAGGTATACCCCACTTTATTAAATCCCCAGCAGAGTCGCCAGTCTGTGATACGGTGGCAGAACCGACTGTTAATACTGGTTTTACATTTTTTTTGTTCGCAAATGTCGCGGTAAGCAAGAGTTGCCATCGAATTTTATTTCATCCAACAAAGGAAAAGGGAAAAGAACAGAAAAAACCTTTTTCGAGATGTTTCTAAGTACAGGGGGTAGATTATAGAAAGGGAAGGTGTTAGAACCCTTTCTATCCATGGTTTTCCATGGGCTCTTAGGTACTTGCTCATTTTGAAATTGCTTGTGTGTGTTTTGAAAAGTTTTTGTTTAACTTCGTGGTAACCCTTGTATCTGTCCTCAAGAGTGTGACGAAGTTGTTTTTGAAAACTGTTTTGAAAGTATTTGTGGGGAAGAGTTTTTGTTGTTTTGATCAAGTACTTAAGAGTTTCTACCTACTCGAAAAAGACTGTTCGTTTTCTCGTTTCCTTTAGATAGCGCTATCCTACTATTAAGGAGTAGGTAGCCCCATCGTTGGAGTTAAAGGGACATTCGAAGGGACAATTACAGTCGCTGAAGAAATGGTTAGGAAACCTTAGTAGTTAACCTAGAGTCTTAAAGATCTTTCTGAGGCAACATTCAAATGGGTCATTTTTTATCTTTTGGGACTAGAGGGCGACCACTAAAATTCCCTATACTTCATGACCGTTTACTGAAGGCAACGGAAGTGGGGATATACCCTAGGAGTGAGCATGTGCAAGTGTTTGTTTTTTCAGTTAATTTTATCTTGCGCATTTAGGGTAATCTACCGTTTTAATCGTTATTCTTTCCATACAATCCTATTAGCCATTCATCTAAGCAGTTTATCATGCGGAAAATAAATTGTAGAAAGATAAGGGTTCCTAAACTATTATAAAGCCTTGGGGAAATTACATAATTAGGTGTAGAAATTTAAACCTAATTAAACTATTACAAACCAGGAGCAATTACATTAATTAGGAAAATAATGAAATAAATGCGCGCGGAAAATTAAAGACGGGAATCAAAGTCTAAAATCAAAGGAAATCCAAGAAAATATTTTTTTGTTATTTTTTGATTGAGAAATTTAACTATTTGCAAATTAACTCTAATTTTATAATTGATTTTAATTATGAAAAAAAGAATTTAAATTTCCCTAATTAAATTAATCTAATTAATTAATGAAATATAATATTTTATGAAAAAAATCCGATTTTAATGTTTTTGTGATTTTTTGATTTAATAAAAAAATGATTTTTGTTTTTTTTGTAAAAATAATTAAACAAATAATTAAAAAGAAAAATTAGACTGGGCCTGGTGTGAAAGCAGTCATGGAGGTGTGGAGAAGAATTTAATAAGCCCAGATTTGCAAGCCCATATCCTGCGCTGAATCTAGCATGGTGACTTCTGGGAGGTCCACCATGTGATTGCTTCCTGGAGTCGTGAGATCTAGCCAGGACATGATCTGATGGTGTGGATATTGGGTGCATGATAGGCGCTTGGTTGTGAGGCGCATGGAATCTACAGTTAAACATTGAGAAAAAAATTATGTAGGAGGCAGGGATCGAACCCCTGACCTCCTACACACGCGCGTCCTGAAACTCCTCCTGTTTGCCACTGGGCCAATTGGCCTTTTGTTAATAACAATGAACAAAATGTAATATATTTAAAAATTTGGCAGCTATTATAACAAAATGCACGCTTTATTTAAACTAGCCAGCCAGCCCTTACCACGCAGTCATCTTTCCCAATGGTTGTCGTTTTAGGCAGAAACTTCTACCTATGGACAAAATTCGTCGCTAAAAGACCTGCAAATCTTCAAAATTCACACCAAGCAATATAAATGCAATTTAAATCCATGGATCAATTGGACTTGAAGCTCTGAGCATGATGGCAAACATCATTAAGTCTAATTTTCCATGCATCTCGAAGCCCTAAAATGGAGGTTAAAACCCTAACCATGGCAGTTTGGTATCTATGCATCAAAACTGGAAATTAAGTATTCAAATACATTCCAAATTCTCACACAAACAATAATGCATAATCAAAACCTATTTCTAATGTGTGTACAATCAAAATCGAATTCAAAATGTGAAGGGTAAACCGTGATGATATAGATGGCGATTTTGGATGCTGTGACACGTGCAAATGATGATGTTAGCTTCAGGTGATTGCCAGGAATGGATTACTGGCCTTGAAACACTTTGAATCGTCCTGTATAATGAAATTTGGTTCTCACTTTTTGTCCAAAAATTTAGTTTTTTGTTCTTGCAGTTTACACGACCAACCCTTGTTTTCTTGCTCTGGGAATCTTGTGGACATATAAGAGACTGATTTAGGTTAACAAAATTGGACTGTATCTTCACACATTATTGAGATTTGATTTGATTTTGTTCCTTGCATTATTTGTTTCTAAAACAAGCCAAATTATGATCTTTTCTAATCAATTAGCTCTTGTATGATTTGGATGAATTGCTAGTTGTTCACTGACCCATAATATGCTCATAAAATCAAATCTTGGATTTTATTTCATTATTCTACTATTTAAATTGATTTATTTTGATTTTAATGGATAAAAAATCAAAATAAATAATAAAAATAATAAAATAATAAGTGGATAAGCTCATGGGTCGTGGGCCATCTTAGGAACAAGTTTCAAACAAGAAAACATGGGCCCATTTGGAAAAAAGTCATTTTGATCAATGTTTACTTTATGCACATTTCCAAAAATTGGTCAACTTTGACAATATATATCTCTCTAAATTTTAACCCTAAGTGGGTGTTCTTGGATGTTTTATAAAGCTTAGGATGTCCCCTAAGCAACCTCTATGATTTCATCTTAATTGGATCTTCCATGCTCATTTAAGGAGCCTTGACCCAAAAGGTGTTTTTGTTGACTTTTTAAAATGACCTATAATGTCTGAATTTATATCTTTTCATGAGTGAATTTTTTGAACTTGAGGGCTAAAGATGAGTTGTAGGTAATTGAACCCTATTCAAAATGATCCTTGGATGGAAAATTTCTGATAGAGTATGAGAAAGTTATGCTTGGTCAAAGTTTGGTTGACTTTTCCTATAGAAACCCTAATTTAGCAACTTTTGAGTTTTGATGAATTTGGGGAATTCCTTGAGGAATCATGATCAACCCTTGATCAAATGATGAATATTACTTCAAAATGTTGTTGTTGACCAAAAATCTTGAAGGTTGACTCCATAAGGGTCATAGTTGACTTTTGACCTAGTACAGTTGATTTTCAAGCATTTGAGCAGTTGACTGAGCAAACTTCTTATGCAAGGCATGAAACTTGGTATGTATGATCTTGAGAACATATTATGGCAATGGAAGTCATTTAGGACGCTTTGAACTCAAACATCTTGATGAGGAGTGAAACCCTAGTTTGAGGCTCATTGTCTTAGGAGAGAGTTTATCTGGTCAATCCTTAGGCATCCTTGGGCAAGTTGAGGACCTCTAGGAGTATGATTTGAATAAAATGAGAGGGCAAATTTTGGGGTACGACACTAGATCACTTGATTTTGTTTGAAAAATGTGCTTGTGGTGTGGGTTTTGAAAGTATTTTGAAAATGTCTTTGCAATGGTTCTCGTTTCTATAAGAACGCGTACAAAGTGTTGTTTGGAAAATGTCTCAAGATGAGAGTGTTGGTGTATAAAATGTTTTTGTTATGAGCAAGCGAGAAACTAGGAGAAACCTACCTACTCAAAAGGTCTTAAATGTTCTTTTCCTCCTCCTTTAGACGTTGCTATCTTACCATTGATTTGGTAAGAAGCCACATCCTTGGATGTGAAGGGACGGGCGTGGGACGTTTGTATAGTCATAATAGCAATGTTGTGAGATGTCTAAGCATTTCTCTTGAGGGACTAAGATCATTCGTAAGGCAAAATTCGAAGCGTCATCGAGGGAATATGATCTTGTATTTTGATTGTTTTTGCCAAGACATCTCACATGCATAACATGACCATTTTTAGGCAACAAGTGGATTTAACCCTAGGGGTGAATGTGTGAATAGTGTGTTTTATTTGCATACATTTTGTCATTGATTTTTGGGTTGTCTATTTGTTCTTTTTATCTTTCCATACATCCTAGTTACTAGCATTTACACAAAAGCAATAAAAATGCAAGAAATAAAACCTACATTATTACAACCATATTGAATTGTATGGAAATATAAAGGAAAAAATAAAATAAATGCAAGGAAATGGATCCTTCAATTTGGATTGAAACATCCTTCGATTATGCATTTCCTGGCTTCCTTCGATTTGGATTCTGAAGTCAGTGGAGTCACACCCTTCAATTTGACTTTTTGTCTCCTTCGACTAAGGGTTGGAATCAAGATGGTCATGCCTTTCGCCTGGGCCTGGAAGTCAGCATAGTTTTTCCTTTCTCTTGAGGCTTGGAGATAGCAAGGTTCTAGACTTCATTTGAGGCCTGTAGACATCAAGGTTTTGGCCTTCGTTTAAGGCCTAGAAGCAGCAAAAATCATGCTTTGCCACAGGTTCCTTGCTGACTCTTTATAAGCATATTGGATCCTTAGAGTATGATTCGAAAGGCTTGTGCAGTTAGCCAATCGAAGGGTACAACAAACTTGTCTTAAAGTCTAAAAATGAAATATCCAAACATAACTACAATCCAGGGGTTAGCATGAAAACTAATGGGTCTTAAAGTCCAAAGCATAACTAAACTAAGGTTGAGTTTTCAAAATACAGGAAGTCAGAATCGAAAGCTAAAACATAGTCTAGAGATGTCTACATTTTTCTTTATTGGCATAAGCATATGATATTAAAATAGAATAGACTCAAGTTTGAAATAAAACATACCTCTTGAAGTCCTTAAATCGAAGGGAGATATAAGTGCTTTCTTTGATGGAAAATGAGAGTTCGTTGGGACCCTCCTGAGGCTAGTCTAGTTGCTACTTTGTGAAAGCAGTGACTGGGGCGAAAGAGGTTGTAGGAGTGCATCGATAGATTTTTTATCACAAGTGATGGGGTAACTCAAAAGCCTACTGTATGATAGATGGGTGAGTGGGTTGAAGGGTGGTTTGATGGTCACTTGGTGGGTGAATCGAAGGTTTTTTCTTAGTGTATAGAAATGTTTGAAAAAGAATGTTGGGAAGTGTTTGAGAATTTTTTAATGAATTTTCACAAGTGTTTTCTTGCAATCCTTCAGGCGCCCCCAATATGTGTGGTGATGCCTCCTTTTCATAGATGGCTTGGGCTAATGCTTTGGGAGGGAAAACAAAAAAGTTCAAACACAAAGGGTATGTTATATTTGTAGCTTTCGAGGGACAGTGTTTTATTGCCATTTTGGTGCAAGGAATAGGGCAACAATACAGGACTATTGTGCAGTAGTTTTGGAGTTTTATGGCCAGTGTATCAGGCTTGATCCTGGAAGCGCATGGGACTTAGTCTACAAGTACCTTTGGCATCTCAACCTTTTGTATTGACTCCCCAGCCTCTCCTTTCGACCTGACTTTTCAGTAACCATCTCTTTTTTCCAATCGAAGTTTTATTCGAATGACTCCCATGGATATCCTTCGAAGGGGCCAAATAAATGCTCTTGGGATGGGTCAGTAGTATATGTCCTTCGATTGGGGGCATCCAGACATGCCTGACAAACTCTTCGAATGTACCACCATGGTGCTTTCTTCGCCTGAGGTAATGTCATAGTGAAGAGTTTGTATGTTTGGAACTGGCTATTTCTATAGGAGATTCTGCCCACTCAAATTTTTCTGCAAAGGGGCCACATGGCCAAATGAAAGAATGTGTGCAAGAGATTCCTGACTTGTTACTTTATGCAAATATGTTCAAACTAAAGCTTGTAAAATAGGAGCCAGATGCCCAAACGAAAGAATGACAAAAGACTTGTGCTCAAGGATTCACACCCCAAGCGAAGGATGTGTGCCAGGGATGAAGGGCTCAATCGAAGCATGCAACATTGGGAAAGTCATTTCCCAAACGAAAGAGGCTTGAAGGGGCGAAATGTGTGATCAAAAGAGGGAAAATGGGGGGGGGGGGAGGGTTGGGCCTCCTGAATCGAAGGACGTCATCAAGAAGTTTTTTTCCTTGTGAATTGAAGTTATATTAAAGGGAAATGTTGCCCTGTCGAAGCTTCCAACAAAATGCTTCAAAGGGGACTTTGGCCTTGTGCACATTATTACGGTAGGAAATTCTGCCTTGTATGCCTTGGCTAACACGCAGGGAAGATGCTGTATGGACAAACAAAATACTTGCACAAACATTCAAACGAAATCTAGCACTAAAACGAAGCAGGAAATGATCTTAGCCAAATGAGCCTAAAGCCTTAATCGAAGCATGAAATGAACTTGATCCAAAGGAATCCAGCGCCCAAACGAAAGGTGAAACTAAGGCCAAAGTGTCCAACCGAAGGATGAAAAATCGAGAGGAACTTGCTTTTCCTTTAATTTTGTCAAAAAGAGCATTTTCATTTGTTATGTCCTTTTTAGCAATTTCTTCCTTAATCTTAATGCTGAAAAATCTGAATATATTTGTGTAAGCTTGGATTTTGGGAATCCTTTAAGAGAATTGTCTTAAGGAATGAGAGGGCAAATTTTATGGTACAACACTACCATTTCCCGATCATTCAGAGGAGGTTGCACCCTACCAGCTAAATCCTTCCACTTATGCGCATATTCATTCAACCCTTCTCTTGAGCCCATGGACATATTCTGTAACTGTACTCGGGTTGGTGCTAGGTCAGCGTTGTATTGATATTGCTTATAGAAAGCAGCAGTCAAATCTTCCCAGGTGCGGATATTGGTCCCCTCCAGCTGACATAACCATTCTAGTTGTGTGCCAGCCAAAATTTCTTGGAAGAAATGGACCCATAAATTCTGGTCAGCGGTGTGAGGTTGAATCTTTCTAACATACAACCCCAGGTTTAGTTTAGTACAAGAGACCCCGTCATATTTGATGAAAACAGAGACCTTGAACTTAGGTGGGATGACCACCCCTGGAACCAAACCTAATTCTCCAAAATCCAATCCCAGTATCTTTTGGACCTCCATAGCCTTGAGCCTATCCTCTAGTTGTCTGTATTTGTCATCAGTATGAGGGTATTGCTTGTCCAAGTAGTCCTCATCTTCAGAACCTTGGTTATTCCTGTCTTCCTTCTTGACTGTCCTATCCTCTTCATCTTGGTCATCATTTTCATTAGAGGAGACTTCAACATCTTGAATTGGTTGGACCAGACCTTTGAATCTCCTTCCCAAATTAAGAACAACAAGCTTCTTGGTCTTCTTCTTTTTCTTAGAACGGAGCGTCATTATTTCTTGTTTCCCCTTGGCCAGGTTTAGAAGAGTTTCCTGGAACTGTGCATGCTGAGCCTGAAGATCTTTGACATTCTGTTCAAGAGCCATTTTTCTGATGAAATAAATAGCGAGAAAAATGAGAAACCTGTACTAGAAAACATGTTCATGAAATGATGCCTGATATGTGAATGCAAATTTTTTCAAGGACCTTAGGAAATTTAAATTAGCTAGACAGGAGGAAACAAGAAACGCAAATTTTATTAGCAAAGTTCAAGTTACAACTGCCTTTTAGGCTTACAAAAGCTCTCAAAGATAAAATGAACCCCTAAAGTCTAAGAATCAAATCTCTCAAGGATGCTTCCTCTTCATGCTTATGTAGGCATTAAGACTCTTTTCCTCGTGAAGTTGCCTTGTGAGCTCCAACACTGTCTTTTCGCTGGCATAGAATTGAGTCTCAAAGGTATCTCGTTCTTCCTTCAGTTGAATACAAGACTTTCGCAGTTCTTCGAAGTTAGTAGGCATGTCAAGATGGAGCACTGTATAAGGAATATCCCCTTCGGTAATAGGCTCCACAATTATTGGCAGGGTGGCTGGATATGGCATCATGAGGTTTTGAGCACGAGCTCGCACCCATTTGAGATAAGGCTCCATAGGAATGGTATTCCTATGTCCCCAAGTCTTGCTATCAACCTTGTTTACCATGCCCCAAGCTCGTACAAACCTTTGACGATACCCTTGAACATTGTTCTCGTAGTCAAACACAATACCCTGGATAAGCACATCACGAGGACCATTCCTTCGAGCATAACCGAGTTGTTGTAGAGCCAGATAAGGGCTATAAATGATACCTCCACTAATGCCAAGGAGTGGGACATTAGGGAATTCCCCACAGCGGTCAATGATAGTGACATCCTCCATAGATCGGGAATACCAATGAATATCCGAATGAGAGAGCGACATAATTCTTTAAGACCAGCCCAAACCTTGTTCGTTCTTCAATACTAATTGAGGAAGGTGCGAAATAAACCACCTAGAAAACAATGTTATACAACACATAAGAACCACTTTCCTCTTCACGGTACAAGTGTGAAGAGAATGCAAGATGTCCCCGAGCAAAGTAGGCACAGGGTTACGAGCGAGGAAAATTCTGACAACATTCACATCTATGAGTTGGTCAGGATTGAGGAATAGTACTAACCCATATATTAGAAGAGCCATAACTTCTTCAAAAGCTTGAAAGTCCAAATCATCCCAAAACAACTGAGCCTTTTCCAACATAAACTTAGATAGGAAACCCTTGACTCCGCTTCTTATTTCCCAGTTGGATATAATGTCGGACCGTTTCAGATGTAAGGTTGCCGCAATGACTTCTGGCTTTGGATCTTCCTTTAAACTGGTGAAAGGCATCTGATCAAGAATAGGTAATCTCGGTAATTGAGAGAACTCTTCCATAGTGGGTACCAACTGATAATCGGGAAAGGTGAAGCAATGGTGTTTAAGGTCAAAGATCTGAAAGAGTACTCCCATCATCTTTTCTTCAAAGCTTGAGGTAACTAGGTTGAGAAGTCGACCATATTTTTTTGTGAATGAGGAATTCTCAGGAACCCTTGAAGCTAGCTCTTTGAGTTAAGGAGGTACTTTCACAAAACTGATTTGGATGGTATTTCTACGAATGGAATCCATAGTCTACAAAACAGAACAAAGATAAATTCCCTTAATCCTTGAAATGGTCAGTGTAAATGAGTATGGATGTTATGATACATGATGTTATGTTTGAGAAAATAATCACACACAAGCAAGACACACAAGGCCTTAGGTTTAGGCTTGCATGGGGTTTGTAGGTAAGTACCCTCTTGAAGTTTAGTTGGTTCACATGTCCTAAAAGAAGTAACCGGGTTCTAAGGAATCTCAATATCACTGATCTTTCTTCACCGAGCATTGTTTCAGCTCAAGTGATCTTTTCTCGCGGACGAAATATCCCGAAAGTACGATCTCAATGAGTGTGGTATCGAGTATTAACCAATCCTCAGTTTTATAACGAAGTTGGTTATCTCACTACTTTCTAATGGCCAAGTTTGTTTAACTAAGGTTTTAAGGTCAGTTAGTGCTTTATGACACCTTACAATGGCCCTGTATTCTCCTTGATTTAACACAAAGGATACCAGTACCAACAAATGTGTCACACTAACGCAGCTATCACTTCAACCATATCAGTCTACGTTGTACATTCTCCATGATCTATTGCTGCTTACCTAAAAAGTGCCCCAGATCCGAGTAGGATCTATACAAGAATACCCAAACATAAACCCGAAATGTAAAGCAAGCAAGTCAAACAAGTTAAATATTTTAAATAGGTTCTACCTCTAAGGTAACCCCACTTTTAGTTAGATTGTCCCCAGCAGAGTCGCCAGTTCTGTAATACGATTGGAGAACTGACTTTACTGGTTTGACGTTTTTATCGTAAATGTTAAGGTTAGTAAGAGTCTCCACCGACTTTTCTTTTATCCCACAAAATAAAGGGTAAAAAGAACAGGAAAGACCTTTTTAAATATTTTGAGTTCGGGGGGTAGTTTATGGAAAGGGAAGGTGTTAGCACCCTTTCCATCTGTAGTTATCTATGGGCTCTTAGTTGCTAGCTCACTTTTGAAAATGCTTTGTGTTTGTGTGTTTTGAAAATATTTTTGAAAATACGCCTTAGGGCGGCGAACTTTGTAATGTTTCTCCTTTCACTGAGAGCGTATACAAAGTGTTTTGTCTTTGAAATTTTTTTAGAGAAGAGTTTGCGTATGTGTGAAAAATTGTGTTTGTTTTTGTGAGCAAGCAACTATAAGAGGTCTACCTACTCAAAAAGATCTCTGTTCTTTTCCTCTTTTCCTTTAGACAGTTCTATCCTACTATTAGTTAGTAGGTATCCCTATCATTGGATGTTTGAGCGACAAGCGAGGGTCATCGTACAGTCACGAAAGCAACTCGTAAGATACTTTAACAATTACCCTAAGGTTTTAAGATCATTTACCGAGGCAACGGCAAAAGGTTCATCGAGGGACTTTGTTACACCCCAAAATTTGCCCTCCCATATTCTTCAAGATTTGCAAAGAGCATGCTTCAAAGTCTCCCAAGGGTTGCACAGTCCAATGGCCTCCTAACAGTCAAAAATTAGGGTTTTGGTTCTGGCAAAGAAATTGAAGTTTTCAAGGGTCCAAACAAGTCCCACATGCCTATAAACATGGTCAAGCATCCATATGCCAAGTTTCAAGACTTACAGCATAAAATTGCACAGTCAAAAACCCTAATTGCTCAACAGTCAACTGCAGGGGTAAAATGGTCATTTGACAGTCAAAAGTCAAAATTTTTGGTCAACATCTTATTTTGAAGCCACAAACATCATTTGATCAATTCTTGATCATGATTCTCAAAGCATGGCTCAAAAAGCATCAAGATGCAAAAGTTTCTATTTTTGGACAGTTGAAAAAGTCAACTGTAAATTGACCAAGGCATAACTTCCACATGGTTTATCAGAAAAATTCCATCCAAAGCTCATTTTGAAGAGAATTACATTTCCTACAACTCATCTTCACACTTCAAGTCCAAGAAATGCTCTCACAAAAAGTTATCAACCTCAACATTATAGGTCATTTTCAAAAGTCAACAAAAAGGCACTTTAAGTAAAAGACCATAACTTTATATTGGTAAATCAAAATGACATGGGACCAAAGGAATTGGTTAGAGGACTTCAAGACCTTTCCAAAATGTCCAAGAACATGATCAAAGCTTAAAAATTGAGCAAGATATGCCTTGTGGAAGTTGGGAAATTTTTGGGAATTTTGAAAAGTCAACTTTGCTTCAAATGCCTCAAAATTGCTAATGGGCCACAATTTCTTCCAAGAATAATCACCCAAAGGCCATGCACGACTCATTGACATCCAAGGGAGTTATTTTATCATTTTTGATTAATTATTTGAATTATTATTATTATTAATTCATTTAATTAAAATAAAATATGACAAAAATAGCAAATCACACATTTCAAATCTTTTTATGCAGCATTTCCACTCATCAAAGCCTCAATATTTCGTGCATACTGAAAAAAGGAAAGAATCATTCATGATTTGGCATATTTGGCATGAAAAAATATTGAAAAAGATTATGCAAAATCAAGAATTCAAAATCATCAATGCAAAAGGTTTTTGGCTTGGATTTCTAACCTAATTCAGTCACACATATATACACAATGCAACCCTAATGCAAGGAAGAAGCAAGCTGCGCTCAGAACCAAGAACCAAACTTGCATTTTTTCATAAAAAAACTCAAAACTGTTTTCACAGTTCCAGCGTGATTCAAAGCATACAATCGATTCCAAAAGCTTGCTGAGGCCTTCCTGAACGTGGTTCAACACTTTTCCAAGCCCCATACATCCAGCATTGGTAGAACACAGTCGCCCTGTTCATGAGAATTTTCTTAATCGTACTTTGATTTACACGCATTTTCCATGCATTTGAATGTTTGATTTACACTAACATGATGTTTCTGAAGCTAACAGTACCGTTCAATTGAAGAATGGTCGCCTAAATAAGAATTTACCATGAATGCATATTAGGGTTTCAAAGCTCTAATTTTGGGGTTTCTTTCATATGGAACAATTGGCCATTCAAACCTACATCATTGAAACCAGGATGTTCAGACGAATAGGAATCACCCATCGCGCCCTTTTTCTTTTTTCTCATAAGCTAATCGCTATTTTTCAATGTGCTATTTAGTGGGGGTTTAAAACCCCCGCTATCTGTTTGTATTTTCAGGAAAAAGTGAAGGCATAGTGGAGAAGACGCTGAGGTGTAAGCACAAGACTGGGCAATTCAAACATTGCGCGCGTATTTTTGTTTTCTACCAATAACTCTTATTCTCTTTCATAATAATTGTATTCCATATTAATATCAAAGAAGCTCAGTGGTTCAGATGGTTAGTGCGCTTGCTTACAGGTATTGGGACCTGGGTTCGATCCCCAGGTCCCCCACCTCCTCAATATTATTTTTCTTCATATGTTTCCATGCAGCGCCTCACCTGAAGTCCACGATACACGCACATGTGCTTACCTGCCAAGTGGCCAAGGGTCCCAATCCAGGGACCAGAACTTACAGATCCACCATACGCATCAGTCAAACGTTCCTCACATGATCACTAAAAGTCAAATAGGTCTGGAGCTATTGGGCCAAAATTGCTTGCAAACACCTCCAAATTGGGGTAGAACCCCCCTCTTGTTTGTATTTCTTTCTCTTTTCTTTTTCTCTTTTTTTTATTTGTTTTAATTTAATTGTTTTCTTTTAATTCATCAAAATAATTTTTACAATATAAAAATACAAAAAAAAAATCAGAAAATTCCAAAATAAAATATATTTATTTATTTAATGCATTAATGTTTTTTTGTAAATAAAATTCTAATAATCAATTAGTTTTAAATTAGGGTTTTAACTTTAACATTTTTTCTTAAATAAATTAAAACACATAAAAATTAGGTTTTGTAGCATTTTACTTTTTTTTCCAATAATTAAATTACCTCATCATCATTATTATTAATTCTTAATTAATTTGTAAATAAACTTGTCATTAAATAATTAGGTTAAATTAGGTCAAACTTAAACATTTTTCTTTATTAAATTAAAAAATAATTTAGAACTAGGTTTTTATTTAACTTTTAATTCCAATTAATTTTCTCATTAAATTTCATAAATCCAAAAACATAAAAAATAAGTTCTTTTTTCTCATTTAATAATTTAATCATTAATTCCAATTTAATTTCCGCACTTTAGATTCCGCACCTTTAAACTGTTAAAACACATGAAAGAATGTATGCCCAAATAAAATCAAAGCGTAGAACACCCAATGCATGATCAAGACAAATATAACTGAAAATGACACACAATTCACACACCACTCCTAGGGTACGCCTCACTGTTGCCTTGCCCCTCGAAACGTGGTCGTCGAGTAGAGGACGTTTTAGTAAGTCCTCATGTCCATGAACATGGCATGGGGGTAGCTTCTAAGGTGTCTTACTATTGCTCTGGTGACCACACTGTCCCTAAAAATGAATTGACCCGAATACCTCCAACGGTGGTGCTACCTACCTCTCAATGGTGGGATGGCACTACCTCAAGGACATTTACACAGACTAATTCCTTAGGGTAGGTAGATGACTCATAGATACTTTCTCTAATTCAAAACAAATCAAAAACTTCTTTTCACACCGACACTTTGCGAAAAGCTTTCAAAAACAACTTTTCAAACACTCTTGAGGACTGATACAAGAGTCGAACTGAAATTTTAAACGAAACTTTTTTCAAACCCACTCACCATTGAAAAGCAAACAAAGATTTTGAAAACACAATGAGCAAGTATCTAAGAGCCCATGGATAACCATGGATAGAAAGGGTGCTAACACCTTCCCTTTCTATAAATCTACCTCCCGAACCGAGAACTAATCTCAATAAGGAATTTTTCTGTGCTTTTGTCCTTTCCATGTTGGAGAAAATAAAAGATGGTGGCGACTCTTGCTTCCGCGACATTTCGCGAACCAGCGTTAAACAGTCAGTTCCAGATCCACCGATCACAGAACTGGCGACTCTGCTGGGGAACATTATAAAGTGAGGTGTACCTTAGGATAGTTCATGACTGTGTTTTCAATTGTTGTGCTTTGTTTGCTTTAAATTGTGGGTTGCATCGGAGTTACATAGATCCTAACCCGGATCTGGGGATACCCTGTTTAGGTAGCATAAGCTGTGAGGGACCTGTCCGGCATAGACCGACATGGGTGAAGCAGTGGCTACGTTGGTGAGGCGCCTTGGTCTGTACCGATATCCCTTGTGTTGCAACAAGGAGAATATGGGTCTTCTGAGGAGTCATTAAGCACCAACAGACCTTAGAACCTTAAATGACACAACTTGGCCAATAGAACAGTAGCAGTATGCTACGCCCATTGAGGCTAAACTCTCGTGATGGTTCTGGCCGCAAGAAAAGATTGCGATGCTGGAGTTATGACTGATTGAGGGTAGTCAATGATATTGGGATCCTCTAAGAACCCGGTTACTTTTGATAGGACAGATATGAACCAACAAACTGAAAGAGGGTAATACCTAGACCTCATGCTGGCCTAAACTCTAAGGGCTTGTCTTGTGTGACTTGTGTGCCTTATCATGTTTGCCTTTGTAAATATTTGTGGCGTGCTTTATCATAACATCATAACATCATGAGCATTGCATGCATCCTGCATAAGGACTGACCATTTCAAAGACAAGAGGGTTTCACCTTTGCTCTGTTTTGTAGGACATCATGATGCCTATGCGAAGGAATACTATCCGGTTCAACTTTGTTCACCCACCCGAGTTGCTTGAAGAATTGGTTAGCAGAATTCCAAATACTACATCCTTCATCCAGAGGCATGGTTCTCTTCTCAGTTTAGTCACTGCAAAGTGGGATCAACAGTTGATGAGTGTCCTGACCCAGTTCTATGACCCTCTGTACCAGTGCTTCACCTTTCAAGACTTCCAGCTGGTCCCTACCCTGGAAGAGTTTTCTGATTTGCTTGGTATCCCTATCTTGGATCAGACTCCCTACACTGGTTGGGAAAAGACCCTCAGGCTTGAGGAAGTTGCTGCAGCTCTTCCCTTGACCCATCAAGAAGTAATGGACAACTGGGTGACTAGAAGCGGAGTTAAGGGTTTCTTGGCCAAGTTTCTGATTGGTAAAGCTAACAATTTCTGGAATGACTTGGACTTTAGGGCATATGAAGACATCTTGGCTCTCTTAATCTATGGGCTAGTCTTGTTTCCTAATCCTGACAACTTCATCAATGTCACTACCACAAGGATCTTCATGTCTCAGAATCCTGTGCCCACTCTCTTGGGTGACATCCTGCAACAACTTTATGCTCGTACTGCCCGAAGACGAGGAACTCTGTGGTGTTGTATCCCTTTGTTGGTGAGGTGGTTTATTTCGCACCTCCCTAAGTTCGTACTGAAGAACCAAGAAGGAAGAGGTTGGGCTCATAGGTTAATGTCTCTCACTGATAAAGACATCATTTGGACTTTCAGAGGTTTGGATGAGATAGCTGTTATTGATCGTTGTGGAGAATACCCTAATGTTCCTTTGATTGGTACTCAAGGAGGAATCTCTTACAATCCATGTCTAGCGCTCCGTCGGTTTGGAAGGGCCAGAAGAGCAGGGCCTCATGAGATGTTGGTTCCTCATATCAGTTTTGAGTTTCAGGTGGATAGTGACGAGCTGCGTCGTAGGTTCATCAAGGCTTGGGACATAGCTCATAAAGCTGACCCACAGGAGTTGGGGCCAAAGACTTCTCTACCTATGGAAGCCTACTACAAATGGGTTCGCATCCGTGCTCAGAAGTTAGGTATGCCATACGAAGCTGTCAGACCCGTCATTCTTGAGTGTCCTGACAAAGATGGGGTTCCTCCAACTGTCCTCCCTCCGCAGATACCTACTGATTATGAGACATTAAAGAGGCCTTGGTCGCAACTGCGAGAAGAACGAGATTCGTATCGGGAAAAGTTCAACGAGCAGGAATTGAAGATCCAGAAGCTGACAAAGCAGTTGGAGAATGAGCGAGCTCTGAATGACTACATCCGTACTGAGAAGAGGAGACCCTGGGATCAATGAGGAGCTCTGGACGTTCTTTTACAGTTTTATTTCCCTTTTCAGTATTTCCATTTTATGTAACGCCTAAGGGCAACCTGTTGAACAATTTAAATTTCAAAGTTGAATCTAATGAAGTGTGTTCCTTTTTGTTTACAAAGTTGATTCCCGATTGTCTTTGAAAACATAAATCATACGCATTCCATTCATCATGTGCATAGCAGGTATTCTTCTTTTCAGGTGGGAATGCGCATCTGAGGCGCTCTGATCGTGTTTGATAAGATCTGAGGGCTATGAGTTGGAGTGCTATTTGCACATGCTGGATCCATGTAGCATTAGATCTGAAAAGAATTTATTAGAAAAATAAAACTACAAAACCTGGGATCGACCACAAGACCTTGAGAGGGAGTGACTTTAGGACGCGCTTGCTACCACTGGACCATGCTTGTTCATTCGTTAGATTAATAACATGATAATATTATATTGTAAAACGAATTAAAAATTATTTAAGCAAAATAACATGCGCCCAGGTGGGGCCCTAACGTTTGAATGAACAAATCAAAATGCTAGATTTTGACACACAGGCTCGGGAAGGGTGAATCCACTACACCCGGTGGTCGACCTCCTCCTTCTCTGATCGTCCCCAAAACCTTGCCCTGCAAGATAACAAGATTCAGAACTACAGATCGAGGCTACCCCCCTAAACTGGGTTCTGCAAACTCATTGGTACCCTTTATTTAGCCTGAAAATGTCTGAAAAAAAGATACGGCGAAGCAGAAGCTTCACTCCCTAACAATGGTGTTTTCTCATCCTTGCGTCAAACCTCACATCTAATGGCTCTAAACAGTCACAAACATTAGTATGGACACATGTATGTATATATAATTCATTTATGTTGCATGAGTGATGAGTTTGGATTCACAAAAGCTTTACCAGCCGGTGCACTTGGCGGTGAGTGTTCTGGACACGATTTAGTTTGAGGGATGACTGGAAACGAACCCTGGGAATCTCAGAATGATGATAGGATCCCTGGAATGGATTTAATATGGATGGATCACGTGATATGAACTTGCACTATCCTTTGAAAATTTTAAACACTTTTAGGGTTTGTGTGAGGCAGGCTGCGTGTGTCTTTTTATCTTACAGGGTATTGTATTTATAGAGGGAAGGATGAAAGCAGACCAACATGGAAAGAATCAAGTCTTAACCATGGCTTTAATATCAAAATAAAAAATTTGAAAAAATGCCAAAATTATATGATTCTTACAACTTTTGATTTCTGTATGAACCTAGTCATTGGTGATGTACCTTGCACGAATTCTTGGGCTTCATAATTAGTCAAGTCAAGCCCAAATGCCCTAGCCCATTATTTCTTATATTTATTTTTATTTTTATTTTAACTTAAATAAAATCAAGATAAATACAAATAAAAATCAAGGTCATGTAAAAATGGACTTATAGGTCCTCTAAGATATTATGGATATATTTGAACATAAAAAATTAGTCTCATTGGTTCAAAATTGCCATTTTTCTCAATTTGTACTTCATGAATTTCTTCAAAATTCTCCAACTTGTGCAACTCATAACTTGCTCAATTTTAAACTTTTGAATATGATCTATGACTTTTTGAAAAGCTCAATATGTCATCTACACTTGATCTTTTAATCAGTTTTGCATTTGGAGATTTTATCCTGATGTAAGTTGTCTTGACAAAAAGTGTCTTTTGTTGACTTTTTGAAAATGACATATAATGTATGAGATCATATCTTCAAAATGAATCATTTTTTGGACTTGAGAATAAAATAAAAGTTGTATAGAATTGAATTTTCTTAAAAATTAGCTTTAGTTGGGGAAAAGTTGATGAAACATGTGAAAGTTATGCCTGGTCAAAGTTCAGTTGACTTCTCCTAAGGAAACCCTAATTTGACAAATCTTGACTTTTGATGATTTGAGAGCTTTCCTTGGGGAATCATGATCAAACCTTGATAACATGATTAATATCACTTCAAAATTTTGATGTTGACCCAAAATCTTGAAGTTTGACTGTATGTTAACCATAATTGACTTTTTGATCAATACAATTGATTTTCAATCATCTGAGCCATTAACTGAGTAAACTTGTGATGTAGGGCTTCAAACTTGATATGAACTTTGTGAGGACCTATGAAGAACCATGGAAGCCACTTGAAACCTTTGCAAACTAAATTTCTTTGACAAGCTCTAAACCCTAGTTGTAGGCCTTTGACTTAGGAGGAGCATCTTGACTAGTCAAGCCTTGAGTGCCTTGACTATTTGAAGAGCCTTGAAAGAATATTTTGAAAAAAATGGGAGGGAAAATTTTGGGGTACAACAATGATGTTGAAGAAATGGTTTATATATCCTATTTATAGAAGATTTGGATCAATTCGGTCCTAAGAATTCTTATCATGTGTCAGTGCATGTTTCAGAAATACACTTCTGAAACAACCCCTTATATTTTAACAAAAATAAGGTGTTTTCAAGAGTACACTTCTGAAACATTCCGTGATTATTTTTTTTTAAACTTTCAGAAATGTATTTTCGAATTATGCAGAGACATAACTATATCTTGGCAGAATTAATACCATTCGAAGATAAATTCATAATTTAATCGGTAAAAATATAAATCGGTAAAGTGTATAAATCGGTAAAATGTATAAATTGGTAAAATGTTGAATAAATATATTATATATGTATTGAATCGTGTAGAGACATTCCTAAATGATTCAATTACATTGTGCACGACAATACATACAAAAAATGGTTCAATTACATTCTAAAATGTACCGAACGAATGGCTACCGCTTAAATGTATAACAAGTTCTTTCTTCGACTTCTCCCTATTTAATTCTCTTTCAAGTTCCGACAACTTGGTGAGTTCGACCCCGGCTTCAAAAATGCTTGAAAAAAATGGAGTGATTTAAGATACCCAATACATATGATGTGGCCGGATAGGTCTTGAGGTGGGTGACTTAGTAGAGGAAAAAATGTCTCTGAAAAACCATATCTTGTGAGATCGATACACACCTTCTCATATGCACTTTCTGTAAGATAGCCCATTTCAGGGAAGCACAAAAACTTCTCAGGTGGTGCGCAATCGGTAAGAGTTGGAACAAGAGCGTTATGAATTTTATTGAAATGTTCCTTACCCTCGTAAAGTCATAAGTAATCTTCCCTATGCTTCATCAATTCTGAAATAAGTGTTTGTCATACAATTATATTATTCTCCTCACCTTTACCAAGTAAATCGGACACAACTTGAAACCCGCAATGACCTTCCCCCCCATATCTACAATCCTTTCAATTTATTTATGCATAAAAATCGCCATCTCATCGATATGAATAATCGGCGGTGGAATTAGTGTTTTTTTTATCGAAGGTGTACGAGGTGGTTTGGTAAGGCGAGCTCCATTGAGAACACTTTTTTGTGATTTCGGGGTTGGAGAATCCAGAAAATGTGAATTAACAACTTCATGGTAAGATGACGTCTGCCTTGTTGAATTGTCATCTTGTGTACTTTTACACTTTTTTGGTGCACCTTTGGTTTTTACGGGTTGTGAAGGAGGTTTCATATCGGTGGTTTCTGGATAGGAGATTTTCCTCAATTGTTCTTTAATGTGCAATCTCATAGTGCCATCCGTTTTAGAAAACCTATCTGAAATTCTGGTATGATAGAACTCATATGTCCTATGACATGTTGAGACATCTGATCCGATATGAACAAACAGACAAGGTATCAACAATAAACAACAATACTGAAAAGCATAAACAACACACATAATTGTTAACCCAGTTCATAACAACTCTCATATTCTAGAGGCATACCAAGTCAAGGACAAATCCACTATGATAGTATTAATTCAAAGCTAAACTCCCTCATTTATAACTTTTCATTTAATAATTATCCTTCCTAGATTTTTATCTAAGACACACCTAGATATGAGGCTCTCCTCAATCCCTCTTCAATCACAGACAACGATTGGATCAACACAATTCATAACAAATAGGAAGACACACTTCCATGATAATCACTAGCCAAGACTCTTGACTAAGACCACAACTTTGAGTTGCTTCAAAGCTTCCTCCAAGAACAATACTCAACTCATTACTTTATAGCTTCTGAGTGAGAACAACAGTGACCATCTCACAAATCGAGTGGTTCAATTATACCAACTCTCCTAGAGAGCGGAAAAAATACAAAGCGCTAGAATTCTACATCTTGAACGCGTGTCTTTCCTAGGTTACAAACACTTCTATTTATAACCTATACCCAACTAGATTTGGGCCTTCAAAGTACAATATATCAGTTGTAACAAACAGCAGTAACTTCTGCTACAAACAAGGTCTTCAATCAAATCTTCCTAAATTATCTCCCAATTTAGAAACTGTATATTCTTGAATATTCTGATTGATTCTTCTTGCCTATTAAATCAATGCTCTATAATGTTGCATAATATTTTCGAAAATATTATGCATCAGTTAAATCATGACAAAATTTAATTGTCCACTTCAGCTCAGGTGCGATGTTTTATGCTCCTTCATAGGACATATTATTTTACATGTTGTTCTAGATGTTGAAACTCTTCAACCCAGCATGTCCTAACATAAGATATGACTTCTTACTCAACTTGTTCCTGTTAGCAAGTGAAAACATCCTATCTAACATATTGTTGTATTATTTGTTTTACAAAAATTAATGCCAATCCTTAAAACTAGAGAACTTACAATCTCCCCCTTTGGAAAATTTTCGTGAAAACAAATAAATAAAAATTACAACCAAATTACAGAAATAGACAAAAACATCCACCAACAGTAGTCCTCAAAAACTACTGATCTCATCATTACAACACCATGGAGTCATTCTTCAGTAAAGATGTTGGGACATCTTTGTTCGACATATTCTTTCCTGAAATTTGAATGAGCTCTATTGCAGTACAACCTCTAGCATCAAAGAACAACAACCTCAGGATAAAAGGAAGGGAAGTCCTGAAGGTATTTGATGCAACCAATCCAGACGAGGAAGATGATAGGACTAGACTCCCCTTTAACACAGGAACCTATTCTTGTCACAGATGAATAGATATTTCTTTTAACTAGTGGAAAAATAGGACCATGAAGCATCCAACCACCACCCTGTGTAACTCAGAACACAGGTCACAACTGTGTTCATAACTCACATCACAAGTCACAAACTCAAATAGACATAGGATAGAACATTCCTTGTGAGGTGTTTGTGTGGCTTCTAGAGAAATAAACTCTGGACAGAACATTTGAGCAAACAAATTTCTCTCCCCCTTTTTTGCCAAAAAATGACAAAGAAGGCCTTCACAAAACCAGACCCATGTGCAGCTCATCCAAACCCGAACAAAAGCCATAAGAATTATGGACACAAAAAAATCTTCACGGGGTGAAAGAGGAAAGGAGAACCCCCTATAAATAACTGGTCAATTTACTTGGTAAATAACGATCCTTGAAAGTAGCTATAATCTTAGTAATAAAGGAAACATTATTTGAGGAGAAACTTCCACCAAAATCAATGTGCACCGTGTTTTATCAAACAATCCACCTAAAAAAATTGAATCAAAATTATAGAAGAGTACTACCTTTGTAAATTGAAACTGGAATAGAAATTGAGATATGGGTGTATTATAGTAGAAAGAGAGAACCAGAGAAAAGATGTACTGGAAGTGGAAGAATAAAGAAAACAAACAAGAAGAAAAGGTTATGTTTCTGTGAAACGGAAAAAAAAGCCAATCAACGACGTGAAAATTACGTCACAACATTGCCACGTGATTTTCACGTCGAAACTTTTCAACGGTCATAAAACTTTATTTATGACACTGCACCCACCTACGGCTGGTCAAAATCAAGTCAGGCGCTTTTCCCCTCTAAAATGTTGCGACGTGATATTCACGTCACAACTTGAAATTTGAAAATTTCAAACTTCCCACCATGTGCACGTTATAGCCTTTTGAGTTTTATATTTTATTTAATAGGTTGCGACGTGGGAATCACGTCTCAACTTTTTTTACAAAATATTCTCTGACTCCTCATGTGCTAATGTTAGCTTTTATATTTTATTATTAAAATCATGTAGTGACGTGATTATCACGTCGCAACCTCACTTTTTTGCCACGTGATAATCACGTCACAACTTCACTTCACTGGGGAGCCATTTTCTTGTAGTGCGTTATAAGGGGATATCCTTCTAACGTGAAGAAAAGCGATAGTCTATATCGAAATTTTTTGGTCCAACTTCAGTATGTTTATTTCTATTATAATGATGCAGGTTACTAGGTTACTAAGCAATAAAACATGTTGTACTTAAGGTGTTTCATGGAATGCCTCTTAGAATTTTGTCTTGTTGGAATAAAAAAATTTGGGTTTGTTTAGAGGACGTTTTTAAACCCCACAATTTAAAGCATTTTTCAAATTTTTTCCAAACGGTTATCCATGTGGCGTGCCACGCCAGTCTCCGTTAGTGAGAGTTGATGGCAAGAACTAAAATTGTGGATGAAAAAAATTTATGATGACCATTGTTTAAAGGGAAATTTTAGAGGGACTAAAAGCGAATTTCGGTATATTTATAAGGATCAAAAATATATTTAACTCTTTTAAAATAGACACTAAATTTTTTTATTAAAATGACACTGAAATCCTCTTTAAATTTTAGTGACAACTATAGATATGTATGACATTTATCTACCGTTTTTTTGTCAGTCACTAAAAATTCCCGTTGCTATATTTTCAAATTAAAAAGAGTGTCAATGTCATTTCAACGAACTTTAAGGGAGATGAATTTTCTCTAATTTTTAAATGAGGTAAAAGGAATTTACCGTGGATTTTAATTTAAAGAGAGAAGGACATTTTGATTTGAAGAATGGGTCATGAATGAGTATGGTACTTATGCTTGACGAAGCATCCAACCACCATCCTGGGTAACTCAGAACATAAGTCACAACTGTGTTTATAACATACATCACAAGTCACAAACTCAAATAGACATAGGATAGAATATTCCTTTCTACATGTTTGTGTGACTTCTAGAGAAATAAACTATGGACAGAACATCTGAGCAAACAACTTTCGCTCCCCCTTTTTCGCCAAAAATTGACAAAGAAGGCCTTCACAAAACCATACTCAAGCACAACTCATCCAAACCGGAACAAAAGCCATAAGAATTATGGACACAATGAAATCTTCACGGGGTGAAAGAGGAAAGGAGAACCATCTATAAATAATAGTTCAATTTACTTGGGAAATAAAAATCCTTGAAAGTAGCTATAATCTTGGTCAAAAAGGAAACGTTATTTGAGGAGAAACTTCCATCAAAATCAATATGCACCATCTTATCTGCTCTAGATTGTTTATTCTGAGTAAAGAAAGTCCTAATAAATGCACATCCTTAGTCAAACATGCTTACTGCCCCGTGTTTTATCAAACAATCCACCAAAACTCATTTGTTGATCATACAGGAAACATGTCCTGAATAACGTCATGACATCCACTCAAACTTTGTCTTCTTTTGCTTGCACATTAATCAACACATCTTCAACGAAGATGTCCTCTAATGGATCCTAAGTGATATCCTTTCACTTAGACTTAGTGACACACACCAAGATATCAGAATATCACATTTGTGAAACCTCTCAATAAAAAATCTTTAGAGAAAAACAAATTCTCCAAGACTTAACCATTAACCATTTGAGAGAAATGTGAACTTCTTATTTAGCACCCAGCTTCACATGGTTAATACCAACCATGCCTTGTCAATATCACCAATAATTTCATAATATTGTAATGTTGTCTGACATCACATCCACATAAGAGGCATAAGATCTCCACAAGCTTGAATAACATACAAACCATATTTGTATCATTGCAGCAATAATCCACAGACAAATACATGACTCCCATTATCATGAATAACTAATGCTCCAGCTGAAGATGAAAGCTTGAGCATCGGATGAATTACTCATGAAAGACTTCGTGCTTTCATGAGGAAGACCAACACTTCTACATGTTGAACACCAACTCCCTGAGTAGAGTTGATTATGAGTCAAATATTCTCACTCCTTAAGAATATATCTAAGGTTTTTGACTCGTCATTGTTCCACACATTGTACCATGACCTAATGAATAGACAAGATGGCATGCATACTAGGTGTAAAGTCACTAGAAACTCCAACAATTCTTAGTTTACTTAAAAGCTTTAATAAGATTCAGATCATTAATTTTTATGGAGTGACTTGCAGTAGAAAAAAATGCCTCCTAAAAATCTCTCCTTGAGTTATTGTAGAAGAAGACAACAAAAGAGCAGACCAGACCTTAGAACCTGACGTCATTCTTTTGTTCTTGCATCCACTAGTAGTTGATGATACTAGCAGGGTCTTCAACAAAGTAGTCATGCATTCATCAAGCATGCTAGTGTAGGTAGGATTAGATTCTCCACACTCTAATCCACATAGTCAGAAATTCCACTTCTAACAATAATACTTGAGCATCCAACTTCACATGCATAATCCCAAGCATTAAACAAAACAAACATCAACAATTATGATGTTAAGACATCATGTGGGACATCAACTCCATAATATAGAACCAAATCAAACCGATTTTTGATCTATTATTTAAAGGACTCATTATGCAAAGAAATACTTTAAGAAGTTCCCATTAGAACACATAACCAGTACATCTTGCTCAGGTTTTTCCAAACACCTGAGTGCCATGGAGAGAAATGAACTCTCACATATTCTCTGAACCATAATGTTCATAATGCATAATTGTATAACTCTTCATAAAAATACTTAGTCTCTCGTCAAAGTATCCACCATCAATCTCATGCATGACCTCCTTAGAGAATAAACAAATACTCAACTCCCGTCAAAGTATTTATTATATGTAAAAAAATATTACCTTCTCACATAAGGTAGGACATTTGGTATGACATCCTTCTTCTGCATGCTTCTAGAACCAACTGATGACATTCATTCATGTAAAAAATACTCTAGATTAGGTCAGTGGCTTGACCTTAGCTTCCCTCTGGACAATAACAACTTCCTTGGCTGAAGGAATAACACAAACTTTGAGATAATATTCCATCATCGAATTCGACATCACTCTCAAACACTTGGATTTTACCATTAACTATGGTATGGAGACACCATAATAATCCATAACTCTTGCAAGGGATACAAGAGGATCAACCATGAATAGTTTATCAGCTTTCAACAGCAGATCGTAGATACATGCAAAAACCTGCATATTACACATCTCAAGAACCTTCTTCTTAAACTTATAAACTTTAGACCTCTTGTGTGACTTTGAGATGTTTGGCGCCATTCATCTGCACCTTAAGAGGAGATTCCCTCTAAAAGGTATCTAGAGCAAACTTTAACAACCATGGCAATGTATGATTATGCTACACCACAAGCAGACTGTTCAGACTAAGTCTACTTCTCCCAATACACAAGGATTACCTTCAGTCCTTATAGAAACACCTATTCCATTATGTGAGGACACCAAATAATTGAACCCTAGCAGAGATAGGAACTTCCCATAGATACCATTGAACCATAATCTTTTGGTCCTAGAATATGGTGGGAGAACTGACTTAGGTGTTTTGTGTTTTATCGTAATTGTTGTGGATAGCAAGAGTCGCCACCGAATTTTCTCTTATCCAATAAAGGAAAGGGTGAAAAGAACAGGAAAGACCTTTTGAGATATTTTCTTGAGTTCAAAGGGTAGGTTATGAAAAGGGAAGGTGTTAGCACCCTTTTCATCTGTAGTTATCTACGGGCTCTTAGTTGCTAGCTCACTTTAAAATGCTTTTGTAAATGTTTTTGTGTTTTGTGTAAGTTTGAAAATATTTTGAAAACGCATTTGTTTCGGCAAACTTTGTCACAATTCTCATTTCAGTGAGAATGTATACAAAATGTTGGTTTTGAAAATAGTTCAAAGAGATGTTTGTTTTTAGAAATATGTTTTAAAAGTGTGAGTGTGGAGATGGTTTTAGTTTGTGAGCAAGAAACTACGAGCGTTCTACCTACTCAAAAAGTCTTTGTTATTTTCCTCCTCCTTTAAATATTGCTATCTTACCATTGATTGGTAAGAAGCCATATCATTGGATGTGAAGGGACAGTCGTGGGTCATCCTACATTCATAGAAGGCAATATTGTAGGATACCTTAGCAATTTATCGTAAGGGACTAAGATCGTTTATCGAAAGCAACATCGAAGGGTCATCGAGGGACTATGATCTTGTAATCGAGGGTCTTTGCTAAAGTATCCCACATTCGAGGGACATGACTGTTTCATTCTAAGGCAACAAGTGGGGGTTAACCCTAGAGGTGCAAGTGTGAAAAGTGTATTGTTTTCATGCATTTTTCTTGAATTTAGGGTTTTCTACTTGTTGATTTTAAGTCTTTCCATACAAACCCTAATTACTAGCAATAATATGGAAAGCGGTAAATTATGGAAATTAAAAGTCCTACCATATTACAATACTTTAGGGGATGAAGATTACAAATTAAAAATGGGGATGATGAAAAGTAAACCTTAACTATTACAAGGCTTTGATAATTATATTATAATGTACAAAAATAATAGAATGTGCAAAGAAAATATAGAGAAAAGAAATTGGAAGGAAAGTTGTTTTTGTTTGGGTTTTTTACAAAAAAAATAATTTAACCTAATTAATTAAATTGGAAAGAAATTAATAAAATCCCAATGTCTAAATTAATTTGATTAAAGAGAAAATTAAAATAAAATCCGAGTCTAAATTAGCTTAATTAACTTAAGAAAGAGAAATGTGTTTTTTAGGTTTTTTTGTTTAAAGGAAATGAAATAAAATAAAAATAAAATAATAAACTTTAGTCTAAGTATTTAATAAAAATATATTTTATTATATTTTTAATTAGAAATAATAAAAATAATAATATTTATAGTAAATAAAAGAAAATAAAATAAAAAAAAAAATTAAAAGTCAGGGGGTTTGAAAATGAATTATGGGGTTAGAAAGAAAAACAGTTTCTTTTACTTAGGCCCATGGCCTTTTTTGTTAACAGAAATAAAAAATAAAATAAAATAAAAAAGAGAATATTGGGTAATGTGGTAAAAGGTAAACAGGGCGTGATGGGAAGTAAAAATGAAAAATGCAAAAGGTCTCGCTGGGGCTCGAACCTAGGACCTTCTACATAAATTCCTTACGCGCGCGCTTGTTGCCACCGGGGTGGTCTGTACATCCGGTATAGAAACAAGTTACAATAAATTTAAAATAAACTAAGTTCTAAAGGCAACTTCATCTTCTTCCTCGCGCCGGCCAGAACTCTGTAACTTATTCAACTCTCAACCATTTCAAAAATTATAAACATAAAACTTGTTAGAAATTTCACCATGATTTCAAATATGTAAATAACTTAAGAAATGGATAAAGGATGAGCACGGATTTTAAATGGTACCAAATTTAACCTAACTTTTTCAGAAAGTTCAGGCTCAAAATTCTCACTACTCTGGCAACATAAATGAATTCTAAGGACATGGTTAGTTTCAGGGCTATGATGTCTACATTTTATCTTTTAAAATGGAAGCCAAATGATGCTTGTATGAAGAGTTAGAATTTTAGAAAACTCACCATGCAGATGGAGATCGTGTTTTGAGTTTGAGCAACCTTCAAGGTGTTGTAATGATCTAGTTAGTTTCCTAGAGCCTCTAGGAAGCTAATGCAATGCTTAGCTTGAGCTGAGAGTGCCTGTAATGTTCTGGAGAAGTCGAGTTGCAAAGAGCTGTTTTTGAAAATGGAGGATGATGGAGATTGAGTTACATAAGTGATTCAGGTGTTTGAATCACTTCTATGTAGTGTATAGATGATGTTTGAAGGGTTAAAATGAAAAACATACGGGGGAATTTGAAGCTTGGATTTCAAAACCAGAAATGACAAGTTTTGAGGTATCTTTTACTGATTATGTGTTTGAGGAAGTTTGAGCAAGTTTTCAGGCTAGCAAAATTGTGTCCTTGGCTTGTAAATGAAGGCTCAATTTATAGACAAATGTTTGGAAGCTTGGAGGGATCATAAACAAGAGTTCACATGTTATGGCCATTTGATTTATTTTTGAAGCAAGCTTGACAAGTATTGTTCCAAGGCAAGGCACAAGGCTTGTAGGGGGGCTAGAAAAATTTAAACATGTTTATCTGACTTTGTAGAGGATGCTTGTTCAGAAAGAACAAGTGCAATGCTCAAGACAAGTTAACTTTATGATAAAGCCACTTTACTAGAATGGCAATGTTACTTTGTGCCATTAATAAAAATGCAACTTGGATAAGGACTCAAATGCTTGGACAATGGCTCTATAAGTTGTGTAATCCATTAATTATGGGAGTGAAACACAAGTTAGAAGCTTGCAAAGTGAATTTATGCAGCATAGGCTAGGGTTTTGCTCAAGTGTTCGTCACAAAAATGCCTTGTAATTCAAGAATGGATGCCCAACTTCCTCTCTTCGATTCTCTTAGCTCAAAAATGATCTCTTCAAGTTCTTGAACATTTTGGAAAGCTTAAAATATCCTATACAACTTTAATGTTTTCCATTTTTGCTAAATAAAATTGGAGCTATGAAAAAAATGGCCAAGAAGTTAGGACAAAAAATCTTCCTCAACTAGGTCAAAATTTCACTAAGTGTTTAAGAAAAAGTGCACGACTTCATGGGCCTATAACTCAAAATCTAAGTATTTTTTTGGATATGATCCATATAATACAAAGTTGTAGATTTCATCAATATCTACAACTTTTATGTTGAGATTTTTCTTTGAATCATCTTGGATCTTGGTGAAAAATTGGCAAGAAGTAGTGAAATTATCATATAAAAAAACACTTAGAAAATTTCGAAGTCTTGAAATTTTGACTTTTCAAATTGACTTTTGACTTTATTGATTTCTTGATGATCAATCTTCATATTTTTGAATGTCTTGATGAATTTTGATCTTTGAGACTTAAATTTGACCAAAAAGTCAAAGTTTGACTTTTGGTGTATCAGTTGACTTTTTAGTAGTTGACCCAAATTTCATCTATCAATTGTTTGATCTTGAGGGATGAATTGAATCATGAAATTAGGTAAAGATCATGTAATGGAATCCTTGAAATCATGTTTCAAACCAATAATTCATGTATTAGGTCAAAAGTAAAAAATCAGTCATTCTAATCAAAAACCCTAATTTTGACCATTTTACCCTTTTTGATGAATTGAACACTTTTCTTGAGGAATTGTGACCCACACTTGATCAATTGACGAATATGACTTTAAAATGTTGATATTGGTCAAAAATCTTGAAGTTTGACTGTAAGTTTACCATAGTTGATTTTTTTAACCAATATAGTTGATTTTTTTAGTCATCTGATCATTTAATTGAGAAAAATTATTATTAAAGACTTGAAACTTGACATGAGTATTCTTGGAGGTCTATATTCATCCATGAAAGTAAGTTTAGGCATTATAAGTCCAATTGTCCTTGTGAAAATCAAAACCCTAATTTGGGGCATCAGTGTTTAGGAGGTGGTTTGACCTAGTCAACACTTGTGCAAACTTGAGCTATTTGAAGATCTTGTGAGAAATGTCTTTAGAAAAGAGAGCGAAAGTTTTGGGGTACAAAAGCTTCCCCTGTTCAATCTTCTTAAACCTTAAGAGTTAGATTGGCGGGTCCGCCATTCATAACTTGAAGGTGGAAGATGATTGAACACTAGAGTGCCCAGAAATTTGCACTCGCACGGAATAATGTTGTTGGTTGATTGTATCGGGAATGGGCTTATAGATACCATTTAGAGAAGTGATAAAGAGTTATTAGAGATGAGCTTATAGATGCCATCCAAAGCGACTGCTGGTAAGTATGAAGCTTGATTGTGACTATTATTTTAATGTATACTGGAAGAAATCTTGTGGCGACTACTACTTCAGTAGGTAATGAAGGAATCTGACGACTACTACTTTAATAGGTAATGAAGGAATCTCTGAAGACTACTACTACAATAGGTAATGAAGGAATCTCTTACGACTACTACTTCAACAGGTAATGAAAGAATCTATGACGACTACTGCTTCAACAAGTAATGAAGGAATCTCTAACGACTACTACTTCAACAGGTAATGAAGGAATCTCTTATGACTACTACTTCAACAGGTAATGAAGGAATATCTGATGACTACTACTTCAACAAGTAATGAAGGAATCTTTGACGACTACTGCTTCAACAGGTAATGAAGGAATCTCTGATGACTACTACTTCAACATGTAATGAAGGAATCTCTGATGACTACTACTTCAACGGGTAGTGAAGGAATCTCTAACGACTACTACTTCAACAGGTAATGAAGGAATCTCTGAAGACTACTACTTTAATAAGTACCAGAAAGAATCCAAGCTTGATTTTGTCTTGGAGAAGTTTACAAATAGTTGATGATATTCATCCATGGACTGATATTTTCCTGAAAAGGTAAAGAGTTAATTGTATGTAATACCATGATGTATGAAATGCATTGCTTAATGATGTTCTCAAAACAAATGAGATTATGCTATATGTTTCGTATGCATATGTCATGATGCATGAATGTTAATTTATCCTTGTCTTGGAAAATAAATCCCTGGCTACTGTCGGGGAGTTACGAGACTGCTGTTTGAGACGAAGAGTATGTGTATTTTTAACCTTGTTTAGGGTGCTTCTGTTGGGAATTCCTATTTGCTATTTGAGGAAATTCTGCAAGGAATGTTGGTTTCTGTTTAGGGAGTAGAATTCAGGAACCTTAGTTGACCCTTACTCTACTGGGGAGTTTGATTCTTATATGCCCTGACTAGGGATAAAAGAGATGACTAAACTTCCAATTCATTTGGGGAGGATAAATTTAACTGGTGTCTGGTTGGATTCCAGGCTTTGCAGCAATTTTCTGGGGATAGTATCAACTCTATTGGAGAAGAGGAGTTATGTCCGTTGATTTGTAGAAGTTTGAGGAGAACACTCAAGCTGGGGAGGTTGTGGTTGGTTGGGGTAATAAACTCTGTTGAGGAAAGTATTTTGGCGACCTTACTGGGGAAGTGAATTCTTTTGGGGAAGAACTTTTGCAAGGTTTCTTTCTCACCTTTGGAAGACCAAACTTGGCTGGGGAAGAGAATTTTCAGGAGATATGCTGATTGGAACTCTGGATGGAGAATGTATGAATTCACTCTGTGGGTATAATCCCATTAAAGTGACTCTGTGGGGATATCCCAAATCCTTAAGTAAATTCTTATTGTTATTCTTGTGCGTATATTTGTTAATAGTTAATCAATGTTCATATGAATATGTTCATTCAATTTTAGTCATTGGACATTTTTGCAATCAAAACAGAAAAACAAAAAGTATGCACTTCAAAGTATATTTGTATTGATATTTTTCCTATAAACTGACGTTTTTGTACAGGGAGACAGAAATCCTAGTAAGAGGAAGTCGTCGAAAGAATGAAAAGAATACAAAGTGAAAACAAAAAATGTATGGCCATATGGAAGTGATCTCATTAGGTTCCAACTCTACTATTGTCCCTATGTCTTCGAACATCATCCCTTGCCGTCGAAAGAAGTTGATTGAATTGGTCTTGTACCATTTGAACTTTGACCTTGGTAATAAATCTGGCTATAGTGATCCAATGGGACATAGTTGTGTGCTTTAATCCTTAACTTTTTCCTGGACCGCCCTTTCGAATTTTCAATCCACCAGGATACCCTTTTCTGCCCAAGCCGCCCTTTCAGGTTTTTGACTTGTCGGGTGTACAATCTTTTGTATATATCCATAATTTTTCCCAAACCTTTATGGTTTTCCAGGCTGCCCTTATTTTGCCTAGGTATGTCAACCTAGCGGGTCATTCTTATGCATAGTATTTTTTGACTATGTCCATATTCGCAAGATATGGGAAATCTTCACCGCCCATAGCGGTTAACATCATAGCACCGCCGGAGAATACTTTCTTAACAATAAATGGCCCTTCGTAAGTGGGAGTCCATTTGCCTCTGGGATCACCTTGTGGTAAAATGATACGCTTTATTACCGAGTTGCCATCCTGGTATACTCGAGGTTTGATCTTATTATTGAATTCCTTGATCATACGCTTTTGATACATTTGACCATGACAAACAGCAGCCAGTCTCTTCTCGTCAATCAATTTCAACTGATCCAATCTTTTTTGTATCCATTCATCTTCACCTAAGTCTGCTTCTTTCATAATCCTCAGAGAAGGAATTTGAACTTCGACAGGCAGGACGACTTCCATGCCATAGACTAAAGAGAATGGGGTTTCCCCAGTTGATGTTCGTGTCGAGGTACGATAGCCAGTTAAAGCTAATGGTAGCATATCATGCCGGTCTTTATAGGTCACCACCATATTTTTCACAATCTTATTTATGTTCTTATTAGCAGCTTCTATTGCGCCATTCATCTTAGGTCTGTATGGAGAAGAGTTATGATGCTTGATTTTGAACTGCGTGCAGAGTTTAGTAATCATGGCATTGTTGAGGTTGGTTCTATTGTCAGTGATGATCCTTTCAGGGATGGCATACCGGAAGATGAGGTTATGTTTGATAAACCAGGCTACAACGTTCTTGGTAACTGAGGCAAATGAAGCAGCTTTGACCCATTTGGTGAAGTAGTCAATGGTGACGAGGATAAAATGATGTCCATTGGAGGCAGTGGGCTTGAATTCTCCAATCATATCAATGCCCCACATTGCAAATGGCCACAGAGCGGTCATGACGTTTAAAGGTATTGGAGGCACATGAACCTTGTCAGTATAGATCTGACACTTATGGCAAGTCCTCAAGTGATGGTGACAATCAGTTTCTATAGTCGACCAATGATAACCAGCCCTTAGAATCTTTTTGGCCATAATGTGTATTATACCCCAAAAGTTTCCCTCTCATTTCTCAAGGGATCATCCTCGACCGTCAGGATTGCTTCTGTCAAGTTTCAAGTCTCGGATTACAATTTTCCAAGAAAGTCATTCACAAGAGCAAAATGGTCAATTGCACACTGAAAAGTCAAACTTTGACTTTTTGATCAAAATCAAGTTTCAAAAATCATATTTCATTAAGACATGAAGTTGGTTCATCAAGAAATCAAAAGTACAAAATTACTTGGAAAAGTCAAATTTCTAAACACTTAGAAAATTTTCTAAGTGTTAAGAAAATATGATAATTACATAACTTTGGGCCATATTTTCATCATGATGCAAGATGATTCAATCAGAACTTCTGACATGAAAGTTATAGATCTCAATGAGATCTAAAACATTGTTGAACAGAACTTCTCCTAGAAATGCTGGGATTTCAAGTTATAAATCCTTGAAGACCCGTCCATGAAGCTAAAACACTTAGTAAATTCTGAGCATTTTTAAGTCATAATTTGGACAGAACTTCTGGGCCAACTTTCACACAAGTACAATCAGAATTTTCAAAAGTGATTCAAAAAGGGATGGCAGAACAAGTTACAAGATTTCTAGAGAACTCCTTCAGATCATGCTGGAGCAGGGAGAATCGAAGGTCAGAAGTTTGCTTCGTCCAGAACATGACCCTTCGAATCTCACTCTTCAACATACAAAAGCTCTACTCTTCGATCAAAACATGAACCTTCGAATCTTATTCTTCAATGTATGGAAGTTGTGTTCTTCAATCAGAACATGACCCTTTGAATCCCACTCTTCAACATATAGAAGCTATGCTCTTTGATTGGAACCTTGATTCCCTTTGAATCAGCAGCTTTCGAACCCAACTCTGGACCCTTCGAAGTAAGTTTTGTTTAAAGAACTTTGAGCAAATCTCATAGCCTTACCCTATTGTCAGGCTATGTTGCTTCCAAATCTTTATATGATCAGAGGCTTGTACAAAGGTTAGAAGCTTTATCTATTGGATAATACTATTCTTGGTTAAAATAGCAAAGGCTACGTACCCTTTTTTTCATAGAGAGTACTTTTATCACAAAATCAGCTTCCAACCTGATTCATGTCTGAACGAAAAGCAGTGCCAGAAGCACAAGTCCAATCTCCTGCCAGTAGGCCCCCACTTGTACTAGAAACATGGAAACAACGAAAAAGGACAAGACTTGTTTCACCCTTAACCAAACCATGGTTTGTCATCATACAAACTTGGTTACTTCAAATATATTGATTCTTTTCTCTATAAATAGAGAAGCATTTGCAAGCTCAAGGCAGGACTTTTTTTGGCCAGAGGAACGAATCTTCAAAAATTTCTCAAATACCATAAAGCTCCCAAACACTTAGACACTTGTGAAAACACAAACCTAGAATCAAAACACTTATCCTCTTCGAATTTGAAAGATCTATGTACCTTGTTTCCCTTTGAATCCGGCACGAAGAACCTCACGCTTGTTCTCCTCTTTCGAATCCAGCATCATAGGCCTAACCTCTGGTCCCTCCCTTCAAATCCAGCAGGAATAACCTCACGCTTGTTCTCCTCTTTCAAATCCAGTATCAAAGGCCTAACCTCTGGTCCCTCCCTTCGAATCCAGAAGCATTCAAGGTAACCACTTGAAGGTACATCACACGCTCTAGCCTCCAGCAAGGTAAGTTGTTCTAAACCTTGAACTTTTCGTTTCTTGCATAACATGTAAATAAACTTTCTTTTCGTTTCAAACATGGACATACCATTGTTCTTCTTTTTGCTTCCATCCTTTTAATATGTTTTCAGAGCTAATCCTTTTTGTTTTTGCTTCTTGTTTATCTAAACATGCTTTAAGTACTAACCTGATTTTAAGGCAATACTAGCATGGCCTTAGGCCATGTTTTCTATTCAAGAGTTCAAACGAAAGAAATAGGAAAAATGAAATAGGAAATGAAGCATTTGGCTTCCACCCTAACCTCCAGGTCAAAACGAAAGAGGCAGCTAGATGGCATAACATGCTGACTTCCAGGCCCAGACGAAAGGCACACCATGCTGATTTCTAGGCCCAGTCGAAAGGCGCGCCCTCACTGCTTTCAACCCCCAGTCAAAGGAGGCATAAAGGCAGGTTACATCTTTCACTGGTTCAAAGCCCTTTTGAAAGGCTCAACATGCTGGCCTTCAGGCCCCAATCTAAAGGCACACCTACACTGGTTCCAGCCCCCAGTCGAAGGAGGTAGAAAGGAAAATCTGAGGGCATGACTCCACTGACTCCAGACCCCAAATCGAAGGAGTTCAAAGAGTGCAGAATCGAAGGGTTTTCTGCCTGAATCGAAAGACCCATTTTTCTTGATTTTATTTTATTTTTTCCTTTATATTTTCATGCAATTCAATATGGTTATAATAGTGTAGGATCTTATCTTTATGCATTTTATTACTTTTGTATGATTGCTAATAACTAGGATGCATGGCAAGATAAAAACAACAAGTAGACAACCCCTAATCAAAGACTAAATACATGCAAATCAAACACATATTTCACACATGCACCCCTAGGGTAATTCCACTTGTTGCCTCGGAAAAATAGTCATTTCCCTCGGATATGGGCATTTTCGCAAAGACCCTCGATAAAAGATCGTAGTCCCTCGATGACCCTCAGTGTTGCCTCCGATAAATGATCTAGTCCCTAAACAACATTGCTAAAATGTCCCATAGGTTGCCTTCTATGACTATAGAAACGTCCCACGCCCGTCCCTTCACATCCAACGATGGGGCTTCTTACCAAATCAATGGTAAGATAGCAACATCTAAAGGAGGAGGAAAAGAACATTTAACACCTTTTGAGTAGGTAGGATGCTCCTAGTTGCTCGCTTGCTCACAACAAAAACATTTTATACATTCACACTTTCATTTTGAAACATTTTCAAAAGACAAAGCTTTTTGTATGCGTTTTTATATAGACGAGAACCATTACAAAGACACTTTTCAAAACCACTTTCAAAAACACATTCCACAAACACTTCTTTGAACAATTTTAAAAACCAACACTTTGTACACATTCTTATAGAGACGAGAACCATTACAAAGACACATTTTAAAAATACTCTCGAAACCCACATCCCAAATCACATTTTCAAACAAAATCAAGTGATCTAGCAAGCAACTAAGAGCTCGTAGATAACTACGGATGAAAAGGGTGTTAATACCTTCCATTTTCATAACCTACCCCCCGAACTCAAGAAATAATCTCGAAAGGTCTTTCCTGTTATTTTCAACCTATCCTTATTAGATAAAAGAAAAGTCGGTGGCGACTCTTGCTATTCGCAACAATTGCAATCAAACGCAAAACCCCCAAGTCAGTTCTTCCACCGTATTACAGAACTGGCGACTCTGTTGGGGACTATACTTAAAAGTGGGGTTACCTTAGGGCTAGATAACCTTTACTTGCTTTCCTTTGTTTGATTTGTTTGCTTTATATTTTGGTTCTTTCTTTGGGACTTGTTTTGATCCTCTACCCGGATCTGGGGCACCGTTTTAGGTAAGTAGCAATAGATTATGCAAATTATACAGCGTAGACCGATACGGTTGAAGCAATGGCTGCATTAGTGTGACGCATTTGTTGGTACCGGTATCCCTTGTGTTGAATCAAGGAGAATACGGGGCCGTTGAGTGGCATCATGAAGCACTAACTGACCTCAGAACCTTAATTGAATAACTTGGCCATTAGGAAGTAGTGAGATAGCCAATTTTGGAGGAAAGCTGAAAATTGGTTGATACTCGATGCTACACTCATTAAGATCGGACTTTTGGGATATCTCGGCCGCAAGAAAAGATTGATTGTGCTAAGACAATACCTAAAAGAAAGTTCAGTGATATTGAGATCCCCTTGAACCCAATTACTTTCTAGGACAGGTTGAGCCAACTAAACTTCAAGAGGGTACTTACCTATCAAACTCTATGCAAGCCTAAACATAAGGACTTGTCTGCTTTGTGTGTATATAACTATTTGTACATAACAATTTGATTACTTTGCATACTTATACATAACATCATAACATCATACCATAGCATTTTCAATAACCATTTCAAGGATCTCAAGGGCCTATGATGCAGGGTCATGTTGAACCAGACGTCTATCAAGGGGCAAGAGGATTTATTTTCCTCTAACCAAACATCGTCAAAGATCAAAGTACAACAACTTGAGTCAGGGGATATGACCCACTTAACATGGTGAGCTTGATTCTCGTAGAAGGACCTTCAACAATACGAAAGTTATTCAATCAAAGCTGCAGTTAGATTCTAACGTTTTCTTGTGTTTACCCCCACGAGATCCTTGAAAACATTGCATGCATGTCATTACACAACAGGTCTTCCAGTACAGGTTTCTCATTTTCTCGTTGTTTATTTCAGTAAGGAAAATGGCTCTCAAACAGAACAACAGAGATCTCCAAACTCAAGATGCTCAATTCAAGGAAATGTTCCTAAATCTATCCAAGGGGCAAGAAGAATTGAAAGCACTCCTCGCTGGGAACTTGACCGAGAAAAATCCGGACAACAACAAGGATGATCAGTTGGAACAACTACAAGCTGAGATGGGAAGGATGAGAATCCAGATGAGTAGTCAGATGGCTCTTATCCAAAGTTTAGCTCGGGAGCAAGAAGAGTTAAGGATTCTCATCAGCAAGTTTATCAAGATGGATACGACTGTCTGAGGCAAAATACTAAAGCTTGGGGCCTAATCAGTAATCAATCTCTCTTGGTAGATATGGAATTAGATGACATGTTCGTGCAGGAGCATGTTGAAAATAAACTCAGGAGCGGTAAAATGCAAGGGACCATATATTCAAGTACTCAGAAGAAATCATACAATGGAAAGAAGGAGTCCAATACTGTGTACAACCAGAAGAACCACAATAAGAGTAATCTCAACCAATCTGTGAGGGTGGTGCGTATCTCTAATCGAGCGATGATGCAGTAACAACGACAAGGCAATCAGCATAAGCGGGACACGCCAAAAGGCAATTCACTAAAATCAATATGTCCTTGGCTCAATTATTGCAACACATGTTGAAGATGGAGTTGATTACATTAAGGGATCCTCCTCGGAATCCCAATACCTCCGCTCCTAGCTATCATCCTGATGCAATGTGTGCATACCATTCCAATAATCCTAGACATGATACGAATAGCTGTTGGGCATTGAAAAATAAGATCCAAGACTTGATCGACGAAGGATTTCTGGAGTTCACACAAGATGGTCAAACTGAATTCTTCTTCCGTCCCTCAAAGGCACACCACCTGAAGTGACAAGTTCAGACAAAAAGGCTTTTGTTCATTTGAAATTTCAAGTTGTAATTTTCTTTTAATTGTTCGAACATTTATTTATGTCAAACTTTGTTATTTCATCAATGCATTGCATATGTTTGTCTTGAATTAATTCATTCGTTTTCACTATACTTAAATTGTGCTTTACTTCCTTTTGGTGATATTCAACTCTCGATTAAAAGTTGTAAGCCTTTAGAGGGAGGATGACAAAAACGATACCACAATCTCTACAGTATGATTTTGAACAGACCCTGCTGACAATGTACAAGCGTTATTTCAACTCCTAAACAGTGGAGTTATAAGGAAGATAATCCCTATTCAACCCCTCTGAGCCTAAGAAGTAGGATTTTTTTCTTTTCACACAAATTAAAACCCTTAATCATAACCTAGGGCAGGTTAGTTTCTCAGTTAATTCAAATGCGTGCTCAGTCGCAAACTTTCACCTTGTATACAATGAGTGATATTAAAAACGTCCTTTTGAATCAAAAGACGGCGGTGGTTCCCTATCACATAGGCAGTCATTATCTTTCAAAAAAGAAAATCCCATTAAGTCAAAACCTACGAAGGAGACTTAAGAAAAAACTGGAGCATCCCGCTGACCGTAACCTCAAAACGAGAATAGTCAGGCAAAAATCCGGGATAACAAATCAAAAGGAGGACACTACAGATCCTCAACAAACACGAAAAATGTTGCAAAAATGACTGCCTTCCAACAAACTTAACTTGTCTGAACCATCACCAAAACGTCATTTCATACTCAATTGGAATTCAAACGCACGATTAACTGAGCTTAGGACTGGAGAACATCATGAAGAACGGGCGGATACAAATACACTTTGAGCATTATCCTTTGTTTTTTAAACCGTGAACCAGACCACGATACAACCTTTCAAAAGTTCTAATTGAAGCATGAGTTAGTTCGAAAGCATACTGTTACAAAAGGTATCCTGACTCCTTAAGGCTTACTGTAAATCCTGAGTTGAATTCATATTATTACAAAATTCTCTTTACTTGCTAAAACGCATTTTCAAAACTTCAAGACAAGCATAAACTTTGAATTTTTTTAATATCGCTGTTTGCATATGGCTAATTGTTTGACAGCAGAGAAATTCACACGATGAATATCCAATGAACAAAAACTCTCTCAATGAACAAAACCACTTCAAATGGGATGAACTTCCCACGAATCAAGGGGGCATGACATGTCACTTTCCAACACATCTGGGGCAGTCAAGTCAAGATTCCAAGAAATCTCTCAAGAATTGTTGAATATACCAAGGGCAGGTCTGTATATGAACCACTTGGGGCATTAAACGTGAATTCCAACAAAAGGTTACGTACAGTCAGGCAAACATTTTTTCTTGCAGTGCCACAAACACTTGTTATAGGGGCAATGACAAATCCCCCACAAAGTCCTTTTCATAGGGTGACCCTCAGCCAAAGTATCAATCTCTGAAAACAGCTTCCCCAACTAAGTTGATCTCAAAAACCCTCGAGGAGTTCTGCCAAAATAAAATGCCTTTCCAGTAGACTAGCGACAGGGTTTATTTCCCCAACAAATGGCTAGATTCCCCAGCTTGAATTTGTCTCTCCAACTACTACAAATCAAGGGACCACAACTCCTCTTACCCAGTAGACTTTTCTATAATCCCTTGTAGGTTGTTGCAAAGCCCGGGAGACAACCAGATAACAGTTAACTTCTTTATCCCCAACAAGTTGTTAACTTCATTTTCTCTTTCATCAAGAGATAAATCCCCAGTAGAGTAACAGACAACTAAAACTCATGTACTCCTTTCCCCAAGTTGTAATCAACACTCTCCATAGAGTTTTCTTCTCAAGCAAAATCAACATTCCCCAACGGAGTTCTCCTTAAACAACAAAACAGGAATCCCCAGCAGAAACATCCTAAAACAAGGTATAGAGAGGTGCATAGTCTTCATCCCCAACGGTAGCCTGAGACTTAGCCTCCCAAAACTCCCCAACATTTGTCAAGGATTTATTTTCCAAGACAATTACATTCCAACAACATTTCATACCTGATAAATGCATACAGCATAATCTCATTTATTTTGAGAACATCATTACGCCATGCATTCATACATCATGACATTGCATACAGCTAACTCTTTACCTTTTCAGGAAAGATCAAACAACAGATAACTATCGCCAATAATTTTCAACAGTTCCAGATTAATGTCTGTAACAAGACAGGACAACTATCTGTAGACGACCGATTGTAGATCAATACCTGAAACCAGCCAGGAAAGTTATCTACATGAGCAGATTAAAGATTAATACTTGAAACAAACCAGGGCAACTATCTACACAACCAGTTGAAGCAGCCTTACCCAGGTTCCTTCTCATTTACGGACGAAGATTTACACGGACTCGTCCTGAAGCAACCTTACCCAGGTTCCTTCTCTTAAATTCCAGATGAAGTTTATCATGGACTCATCATGAAGCAACCCTACCCAGGTTCCTTCTCATACCCAGTTGCAGTTGTTGTACCCCAAAATTTACCCTCTTTATTTCGACATTTTTGGCTTACATTTCATTATTACATACATACATATCATTGGTTTTATGGTTATGGAATCAAGGTATATTTAGCAAGCTTCTTCAGGTTACAAATGATGTTTATTTCGTTAATGGATGTTCTCAGAGTATTTTTCGTACTGAAGATCGGTTCGCTGTTTTGCAACGATATGGGGTTCAAAGATTCACGAGTACAACCTAGTGCGTCATATTCATGTGTTCTTTCACCAAGGTATCCCTGATAACATATTCTCAAATTCAGGTTCGGATCGAGAGCCAATTCTTTAAAGAAGGTCTTCGAATGTGCGATTTTTTCTCGAAGAAATATTGTGAAAAAGTATGCTGAAAGTGCAGTTTTTACGCACTAAAAAATTCATAACTTGAAGATCGTGGCTCGTTTTGAACCTGTCTCGGTAGCCAAAATTTCATCTTGACGTCATCTACGTTTTCATCTCTAACGGCTGGAAGCCAATTTCGATCAGAAGGTCTTCAAAAATGTGGATTTATCAAGTATTTTCGTACAGAAAATTTGTGACAGGAGTTTATTTGCGTCATGTTCAGAAAATCATAACTTGGTCGATTTTCATCGTATCGAGCTGGTTCTGGCACCAAAATTTCATAAATTGAGTTGGCTACGTTTTCACATGAGGTATCGAGTTCGAACGGTATCCAAAAGGCCTTCATTTTTTGCCCAGAGTATGTGTGACGCACCGAAAATCCTGAATACTGAATATTATTTCATCTGGGTCGAAACTTCAAAAATTCATAACTCGGTCAATTTTTATCGGATCGGGCCCATATTTTTACACAAGGTCATTGACTCAGAGATCTACAACTTTGTTTCCAAGGTCGAGACCGAGTTCCTCTCCGATCAATACCAGTTTTTTATTGAAGAACGTGTCAGAGTTGACACTAAAGCCCAAAATAAGTATGTCTGAGGAGAAACTTCAAAAATTAATAACTAATTCACCTTTTATCCGATTGAGCCCACTTTTGGGACGGAGTTAGTTCTTGATGTCGGCTACATTTTGTTTCACATTTCAACTTCAAAAATTTCACTTAAGCCCATGCGATTTAGCCTCGAACGTGACAGACTCAAATGAATACAAATCTGCACTATTGCTTGTGGTTATTGGAGGCCCAATTGCACATTCAAAGCCCGTATTTTTTTCTCAAATTTCCATTATATAATATCATTCTTTTCACACAAACAAGACAAAAAAAAACTTTTGCCATAACCCTGTCAAAATATCAAATTCCTTCAATAACCCTAAAAACCTTAAAATCCTTGTTACAAACCCACATCTCACTAGAAACAAGTCATCCTTGTTACAAACCCTCATCTCACTACTTCTCCAGTAAGGGTAAGGCTGGTTTGATCTCTATGATCAAAAGGATGTAGAAGCATTCATACATGTCATATCGGTTTTAACATTACAAAATTTCATATATTTATTTTTCTTTGTATTTCATGGTATAGTAATTTATTTAATGTGTTCATGAGATTCAACACTGCAGATTTAGACAGGGCCCCATGCAGGATTATTACAAAACACTGAGGCCGGATCATAAGAACCACCAATGCATGGCAAGGCAGACATCCTGAGGAGGTTAAGGGCGTGGGTTCAACACACACCCCTATTGGTTTTGGTTTTTTTCCATTCTATTTATCCTTTTACCTATTTTCATTCTTTCTGTTTAAAACTTTTTTTTCATAAAACTTAACATTTTTCACAAACCTTTGATTTTTCATAATAAACTCGAATAATTAATTTTAGGTTTTTTAAATTTAATTTTAGGTTTTAAGTTAATTTTTAGTTCAACACCCACTCTGACATTTGCATTATTTGTATTTTCTAACCCTATTTTTCATTGATGTTTCTTCCCCTATCTATTTTTTTGGCAAACTTAGTTCTTTTTTATTAATTATTACACATAATTTTTTTCAAAACCTTTTTTTAATTAAAATTAATTGGGTTTTTAGGTTTTTTTAATTAACTTTTTTTTCAAAATTAACCTTTTTTTAAATTAAAATTAATTAGGTTTTTTAATTAACCTTTTTTTAATCCGAACTAATTAGGATTTAGGTTTTTTAATTAACATTTTTTTATTAATTAAAATTAATTAGGTTTTTTAGGTTTATTTAATTAATTATCATAAATCATTTTTCATAAAAAAAATCACCAAAACATTTTTTTTTCTATTTTTATCTTATTTTTATTTTCCTAGATAAACTGTATAGGGCGCTTGCTTCCGGGATGTAATAGTTTTAGGATTTCTTTTTCGCACTCTTCACTATTATGTAACTGCCCCAAAGCTTTGTAATAGCCTAGGTTTATATTTCCGCCTTTACCTTCAGTTACTATATTTTATGCAATGCTTAAACTAATAGGATTGTATGGAAAGATAAAAATGAACGATAGAAAACCCTAATTTCAAGATAAATAACCGAACTGAATCATTTACACACTCACACCTCTAGGGTAACCTCACTTGTTGCCTTCGTAAAAACAATGTTCATGTCCCTCGAACATAGGGATACCCTTAGTAAAGACCCTCGATTAAAGTCATCATAAAGATCATAGTCCCTCAATGTCCCTCGAGTTGCCTACGAGAAATGATCTTGTCCCTCGATGTTGCCTATATGATGACAGTCCCTTCGAAATGCTAAGGTATATCTACATGTTGCCTTCAATGACCATAAACGTCCCTTTCGATAGTCCCTCAACATCCAACAATAGGGCTACCTACTCATTAATAATAGGATAGCACTGTCTAAAGGATAGGCAGAAAAGAACGACTTTTTCGAGTATAAGTAGATAAGTTCTTATATGCTTGCTCAAAACAACTTTTTGCACCTACACAAAAATATTTAAAAACACTTTAAAAACATTCGCCTTGTCAACACTCTTGAGGACTGATACAAGAGTTATCACAAAGCGAATCGCCGCACTAAGGCATTTTCAAAACACACAAAGCATAAGAAATTTTCAAAACAAGAGCTAAGCATCTAAGAGCCTGTGGAAAACCACAGATGGAAAGGGTGCTAACACCTTCCCTTTCCATAATCTACCCCCTTACTCAGAAAACTCTTGAAAGGTCTTTTTCTGTTCTTTTCACCCTTTCCTTTGTTGGATAAAAGAATAGTCGGTGGCGACTCTTACTTACCGCAACATTTGCGAACAAAAAACGCAAACCAGTATTAACAGTCGGTTCTGCCACCGTATCATAGAACTGGCGACTCTGCTGAGGATTTAAATAAGTGGGGTATACCTTAGGATCTAGGTCATTTTTAAAATTTCTTTCTTGTTTTGCTTTTCCTGCTTTATATTCAAGGGTTTTATTTGGGTATTATTGAAGATCCTACACCCGGATCGAGGAACACCTTTTAGGTAAGTAGCAATAAACTGTGAGGGAACTGTGCAAGGTATACCGACACAGTTGAAGCAGTAGCTACATTGATGTGACACTTTGGTTGGTACCGGTAACCCTTGAGTCAATCAAGGAGAGTACGGGGCCGCTGTGTGGTATCATAAAGCATCAACTGACCTTAGAACCTTTAATTGCACAACTTGGCCAGTAGGACGTAGAGAGATAGCCGGCTTTGGTGTATTCCTAAGGTCGACAGATACTCGATGCTACACTCATTGAGGTTTGACTCTCTAGTCTTGTTTGGTTGCGAGTCAATCGCCTATTGAACGAAGCTTGGGGGAAAGATCGGTTATATTGAGATCCCTTAGAACCCAGTTACTATTTATAGGACAGGTTGAACCAATCCAGCTTCAAGAGGGTATGCCCTTAAAACTCATGCAGGCCTTAAACCTAAGGCTACTTGTTTGACTTGTTTGCTTTTTTTGCTTGACAATTTGAACGCCTTGCAGGGCTTTGTTTGTATTCCTTGCAGGACCTTGTTTTTATAAGTTCAATAAATTGGTTTCTTACCCTGCATTTTTGCTGGATGCATAGCATACACATCATAGCATCATACCATAGCATTTCCTTAACCATTTCAATGATCTCGAGGGCTTGTGATGCAGGTTATGATGAACCAGGCGTCTAGCAGGGGGCAAGGGGATTTATTTTCCTCTACCCAATGCCGTCAAAAGATAAAAACATGATAACTTGAGTCAGGGGCTATGACCCACTTGATATGGTGAGCTTGAATCTCGTAGAAGGACATTTGACGATACGAAGTTTTTCAATCAAATATGCAAATCTCAACTTCTGACATTTTCTTGTTTACCCTACGAGATCCTTGAAAACATTACATATATATATATATATCATACATATATTTGCATAAACAGGTTTCAAAGTAGGTCTCTCATGTTCTCGCTGTTTATTTTAGCAATGGCTCTCAAACAAGATAACAGAGATCTTCAAACTCAAGAAGCTCAGTTCAGAGAGATGTTCCTAAACCTATCCAAGGGGCAGGAAGAGTTGAAAACACTCCTCGCTGGGAACTTGGTCAAGAAAAGTCCTGAAGACAATAAGGATGAACGACTGAAACAACTGCAAGCTGAGGTAGATGCAATAAGAACCCAAATGCTAGGGCAGATGGCTCTTATCCAAGGCCTAGATCAGGGACAAGAAGAGCTGAGATCCATCATCAACCAATTTCATCAAGATGGATACAACAGTATGAAGTAAACAGTCGAGGTCGGGGACCAAGTCATTGATCAACCTCCAAGAAGACAAAAGGTTGGTTTGGTGAAGAGTGGGCCTTTCCAAATTCTTACCACGTTACGGGTCCAACAACAACCTCTCCAAAAACAACGGGTTAATCAGAGTAAGCCAAATATACCCAAAAGGCAGTTTACTAAACTCAACGTGTCGCTGTCTCAAGCTTTACAACACCTGTTGAAGATGAATCTGATTACGTTGATAGGACCTCATCCGAATCCCAAGACTTCCTCTCCTAACTACAATCCAGATGCAAGGTGTGCTTATCATTTTGGGAGCCTGGGGCACGATACTAACGATTGTTGGACGCTGAAATACAAGATTCAGAATATGATGGACGCCAAGGAGATTGAATTCAACCCTCCTGAGACTCCCAACGTGATCACTGCTCCCTTGCAAAAATTTGGCTAGGATTGGAAGCATTTTTGTTCATTTAATTCTCAAGTTGAATTTTCTTTGCTTATTCCAACAATTATTGTCATGTAAAAATTTGTTATTTCATTAATGCATTACACATGTTTGTCTTGAATTAATCTGTTTTCACTATGCTTAAACTGCTTTATTCTTCCTTTTCATGATATTCAACTCTCGATTAAAAGCTCTAAGCCTTAGAGGGAGGATGACGAAAACGATACCATAATCTCTACAGTATGCTTTTGAACAGACCTTGCTGACGATGTACAAGCATTGTTTCAAATCCTAAACAGTGGAGCTATAAGGAAGATAATCCATAGTCAACCCCTTTGAGCCTAAGGAGTAGGAGTTTTCTTTTCACACAAATTAAAACCCTAAATCATAACCTAGGGCAGGGTAGTTTCTCAGTCAATTCAGACGCACATTCAATCGCAATCTTCCGCTTCGTACATAATGAATGGCATCGAAGACGTCCTTCTGAATCAGAAGATGGTGATGGTTCTTCATAATCATTAAGAACATGCAGTCATTATCTCTCGAAATAAAAGTCCGTTAAGTCAAAACCTATGAAGGAGACTTAAGGAAAAACTAGGGCATCCCGTTGACTGTAATCACAAAAGAAATAGTTCAGGAAAAAGACAGGGATATTAACACTCAAAAAGAGGTTACTACAAATCCTCGGCAAAAAAAAAAGATTACAAAATGACTGCCTTTTTCAAATAAACTTTCAGTATCCGAACCATCACCGGAACATCAAGGACAATACTCCAGAACTCAACTGGGATTCTAAACGCCGATTAACTGAGCATAGGACTGAAGGATATCACGAAGAGCGGATGAGTACAGATAAAATTTGAGCCTTTATCCTTTGTTTTTTAAACTGTGAACCAGGCCATGTTATAACCCTTAAAAGTCCTAGCTGAAGCATGGGTTAGTTTGAGAGCATACTGTTACAAAGGTATCCTGACTCTTGTAGGACTTGTTACGAATCCTGAGTTGATATCACATTCTTGCAAATTTTGTTTTACTATGCAAAACACATTTTCAAAAAAATTTCAAGACAGACATGAGTTTGCGTTATTTAAAGGACATTGTTTGTGTGATACGGTGGCCAGAACCGGGACTTGTTTCGTTTCTTAGGAATTTTTGGTTTGCGTTTTGCGTTTGTGTTCGTAAAATGTCGCGGTAAGCAAGAGTCGCCACCGACTTTTATTTTATCCAACAAGGAAAGGAAAAAAGCACAGAAAAATTCCTTTTTTGAGATATGTCTGAGTACGGGGGGTAGATTATAGAAAGGGAAGGTATTAGCACCCTTTCTATCCGTAGTTATCTACGGGCTCTTAAGTACTTGCTCATCATTTTCAAAATTTTGTGTGTTTGATTTGAAAAAAGTTTTTGACTTCGATTTAACTCTTGCTTCTGTCTTCAAGAGTGTTATGAAGTTTTTTTTTGAAAGCTTTGTTTGTAAAGGAGTGTAAGTGTGAAAAGTTTGTTTTGATTGAGCAAGTACTTAAGAACTAATCTACCTACTCGGAAAAAAAGAATTGTTTTATGTTTGTTTCTTTTAGACAGTGTTATCCCACTATTAGTGAGTAGGTAGCATCGTCGTTGGAATTTTGAGGGTCAATTCAAAAGGGACGTACGGTCACTAAAGCAATGTTAGAACGTCTTAGTAATAACCCTAATGTCTTAGATCAATTATTCGAGGCAACAATTCTGAGGTAACCATTCCTAGGTAACTATTCCGAACGGGACTTTGATCTTTGTTTAGACAAAAGGGCGACCACTATAGCATCCTATACTCAATGACCGTTTACCGAAGGTAACCAAGTGGGAGTGTACCCTAGGAGTGCGCATGTGCGATTGATTTAATTTCAGATTATTTATCTTTGCACATTTAGGGTTATCTAACTATTTTAAAGTTTATCATACATTCTTGTCATGCAAACCCTAATTATTCATACATCTAACAGTTCAATATTTTTGCGGAATTTAAAGTGCGGAAATTAAACTACGCTATTGCAAGGCTTCGGGTATTTACATAGCCAAAAACAAACCCTTGAAAAAATAAAGCGATAAATGAAAATAGAAGACCTAATTAACTATTACAACTTGTAGGCAGTTACATCAATATGGTAAAAATAATAAAACAATAAAGCGTGCGCGATGAAATTAGAACGATAAGAAAAATTAGGGGTTTGACCCTTTTTGACATAATTAAAAAAAATGAAATGTTTTTGTTGTTTTTAATATTTTTTAAAGAAAATAATTAAGTTTTTAAATTAAATACAAAATAATTAGTTAATTAAATTAATTAAAGAAAATAATTAAATGGCCTATTTTTTATGTTTTTGGTTATTTTTAGGAAAAGAAAATATAATTAAGTTAGAAGTAAAAACCTAATTGTTTTAATTAATTTTGATTTATTTGTAAAAAGAATTAAAGTTATCTAATATTAACAACCTAATTAAATTAATTAATTTTTTGATAAAAAAAATAAAATCTAAACCTAATTTGTGGAAAGTATTATTTTTATGATTTTTTGATAAAAAGAAAATAATTAATTGGTTAGTAGAATATAAATAAAATAAATTAAATAAAACAAATATAAAAAGAATAAGAATAAGAAACTTGGGCCTGCAAGCAAATTGAGGGGGTGTGAGAAGCAATCTTGGGCCAAACAATCTGAAGTCCACGTTTGACTTCCCTGATTTCCTGCCATGCGTTGACTGGGCCTCATGATGCTCCTTCAGATGATGGCCATCAGATTTGGCCATCTGGAGATCCAAGGGCTTGATCTTGAAGGCATATGGTTGTCTCTTAACTTTGTATGCGCGCCTGATCCTGAAAGCAAAAATAATATGCAAGAACGGGGGGACCTGGGATTCGAACCCAGGCCCCATGGGACTTTCCAACGCTTGGCAACCAGCTGAGCTATTTGTTTTTGTTGTACATAAAATAAGCAATAATAATAATATACAAAAATAATAATTAGTGAGGAATAATAAAAAATGCACGCCAGAAGTTTGAATGGACCAATGGTTGCTTGCCAGCTAGTAATCTTCAACCTTGTTCCGTTGGTAAAAGTCCCAGACTTTTACCTACGGGCGTTTGTTCGTCACTACAAATCTGCAAATTTTTAAAATCAATCATGAGCAAGATAAATAAAAACTAGGGCCACCAATCAATTCGTCTGGACCTCCTGAGTATAATGGTGGCCCTTTCATGGCCCAATTTTTCCGGTAAACGAAGATCCCAAATCGAAGCAAGAAACCCTAATAATGGTGAAATCCAATATAGGCCATGAAAATGAAATTAAACGATACAGAAAGCTTGCATATGTGATGGTGAACAAGAGTATATGATTAGAATTTGATGAATGTGCAAGACTTATGTAAACCAAATTCAAGAAAAGTGCAATATCGTGACTGACTTGCAGCGCGTTATAGGGCTTGGAAATGCTTGGTCTTGATTGGTTTTGCTTGACTACAATCCCAGGAAGCAATTGGAATGGTCAAAGAGTCTTGAATTGGCCTGGAACAATGAAATAGTGTTGGCACTTTTTTGGTGTTTTTTCAAGTTTTGTTATGCTTCATACGCCTCTCTCTCTCTAGCCTCTTTTGGTCTGCACCTCATCCTTATGTATTGAGGAATGAATTAGGGTTGAAAGAATGATCACAATCTTCTTCCATCAATGCATTGGATTTTGATTTGATTCCTTTGAAAACCATTCCAAAAATAGTCCAAATCCAATCTTTTTGTGCACCTTATGCCTTTACATGAATTTGATCTGATGCTAGCTGGACATTAAGACCTAAAACATGTAAAAAATCTTGAGTTTTCAATATTTTGGATTTTCTATGATTTGTTTTGATTTAAAATGATTTAATTCAAATAAAAATCAAAATAAATAATAAAAACAAGATAATGACAAGTGGAAAAGGCTAGGGCTCGTGGACCATGTTTCCAACTTAAAACAAGTGAAAAAGATTGGGCCCATTTGGCAAAAATTAAAGTTTTAAGTATAGTTGACTTTTGGCAATTTTGCAAAAATGGTCAACTTCACCAATACATAACTTCCTCAATTTTGACTCTTTGAAGGTATTCTTGGACTTTTTAGAAATCTTGAGATGTCCTATAAGCAACCCTTTTGGTCTCATCTCAATTTGATATTCCATGCTCATGCATGAAGCTTTGACAAAAAAGGTGTTTTTGTTGACTTTTCAAAATGACCTATAATGTCCAAATTCATAACTTCTTGTGAGTGCATATTTTGAACTTGGGAGATGAAAATGGATTTTAGGTAATGGCATCCTCTTCAAAATGAGCTTTGGATGGGTCATTTATCATAAAGTATGAGAAAGTTATGCTTGGTCAAAGTTGAGTTGACTTTTCCTACAAAACCCTAATTTAGCAACTTTTGGTTCTTGATGAATTATGAGCAATCCTTGATGAATCATGATCATACCTTGATCAAATGATGAAATATACTTCAAAATGAGGATTTTGACCAAAAATCTTGAAGTTTGACTGTATGGGGATCATAGTTGACTTTTGCCCTAGCACGGTCGATTTTCAAGCCTTTGAGCAATTGACTAAGCAAACTTCCTCTGCAAGACTTTAAACTTGACATGGATGATCTTGAGAACATATTAGGACATTGATGACCATTTGGGATCCCTTGGACTCAAGTATCTTAATGCAACATGAAACCCTAACTTGAGGTAGGCTGCCTTAAGAGAGAGCATGTCTGGAAAACCATTGGACTTCCTTGAGTAATTTGAGGATCTTTCTTGAAATGTTTTGAGAAATATGGGAGGGAAAATTTTGAGGTACAACAGTTGCCCCTGTTTAATCTTCTTAAACCTGAAGATTTAGATTGGCTTGTCTGCCTTTCGTGATCTGAGGGTTGAAGATGATTGAACACTAGAGTGCCCAGAAATTTGCACTCGCATGAAGTGGTGTCCATCTTACGATGTCGGGAATGTGCTTACGGATGCCATTTGGAAATAGCTAAAGGGAGATGGGCTTAAAGATGCCATCTGAAGGAGTTTCGATCGCATAAGAGATTCCTTAGCGGGAGCTCGTATACCTGTTGTTGAGGAAGATTCCGCTGAGGAATGTTGATCTATGTCTTGAGAGAAATAGAATTTTAGGAGCTTCAGTCGTCCGTTATTCTACTAGGGTATCATCTCTGTTTAACTTTAGGAACTTTGGTCGTCCGTTATTCTACTGAGGAATCATCTCTGTTGAATTTTAGGAACTTCATTCGTCCATTATTCTACTGAGGAATCATCTCTTTTGAATTTTAGGAACTTCAGTCGTCCGTTATTCTACTGAGGAATCATCTCTGTTGAATTTTAGGAACTTCGGTCGTCCGTTATTCTACTGAGGAATCATCTCTGTTTAATTTTAGGAACTTCGGTCGTCCGTTATTCTACTAAGGAATCATCTTTGTTTAAAGAGGAAAGTTGAATTTTAGGAGCTTTGGTCGTCCGTTATTCTACTGAGGGATCATCTCTGTTTGAAGAGGAAAGTTGAACTTTAGGAGCTTCGGTCGTTCGTTATTCTACTGAGGAATCATCTCTGTTGAAGAGGAAAGTTGAATTTTAGGAGCTTCGGTCGTCCGTTATTCTATTGAGGAATCATCTCTGTTGAAGAGGAAAGTTGAATTTTAGGAGCTTCGGTCGTCCGTTATTCTACTGAGGAATCATCTCTGTTGAAGAGGAAAGTTGAATTTTAGGAGCTTCGGTCGTCCTTTATTCTTGTTAAGGAACCGTCTCTTCGTCAAAGAGGTGAAAATGAGCTACTATCTGGTCGTGATCCAGGCTTCATAGTAACTGGCTGAGCTGTTATCTGGTCGTAATCCGGGCTGAGAAGAAGAGACCATGGGAGCATTGATGGACCGTTGATGATTTCTTTTACAGTTTTTGTTTACTTTTTAGTATTTCCATTCTTGTAACGCCTAAGGGCAATTTGTTGAACAATTTAAATTTCGAAGTTTAAATCTAATAAAGTGTGTTTCCTTTCTTGTTTACAAATTTGAATCCCGATTGTCTTTGAAATCATAATCATACGCATTTCATCTCATGCACTTCATAAACAGGTACCCTTTACAGGTCTTCCATGTTATCGCTGTTTATTTCAGCAATGGCTCTCCAACAAGACAACCAAGATCTCTGGGCTCAAAACTCCCAACTTCAAGAAATGTTCTTGAACCTATCCCAGGGGCAAGAAGAAATAAAAGCTCTCCTCACAAGGGGCTTGGTCCTAGGGAATCCAAGCGGCATCAGGAATGATCAGTTGGAAGGGCTACAAATCGAGTTGGCAACAATGAAGATCCAGATGATGGGACAGTTGATGGGCCAGATGGCTCTCATTCAAGACTTAGCTCAAAGACAAGAAGAGCTCAGGGTCCTCGTCAACAAGCTGCTTCAAAATAACCAAGTGGGGCAAGCGACTAGGGTTGAAGATCAAATCATCATTCAACCTCCTTTGAGACAAGAAGACAAAGGAAAAGCTCCCCAGCTTGCTTCAGGGTCACAAGCTCAGCAACAACCTCGCCAGCGTCAACAGGGTAATCGGCGCAAGCAAAATGCATCTGGAAGACATTTCTCTGAGACTGATATACCATCATCTCTAATACTGAAATGCTTGTTGGAGGTCAATCTGATTACTCTAAAGGATCCTCCCCGGAATCCCAATACCTCTGCTCCTGGCTACCGTCCTGATGCATTTTGTGCATACCACTCCCATAGTCCTGGACATGACACCGACGACTGTTGGACTTTGAAAAACAAGATCCAAGACTTGATTGACGGAGGAGTGATGGAATTCATGCCGGATGGCGAGATGAAAATCTTCCGCTAAAGGTTCTCCACTTGAGATGACTAGTTCAAACTAAGAGACTTTTGTTCATTTGAATTCTGAAGTTGTATTTTTCTTTGCTTATTCAAACAATTATTATCATGTCAAACTTTTTTATTTCAATAGTGCATTACACGTGTCTGTTTTGAATTAATTGTTTTCACTATGCTTAAATTGCTTCATATTTCCTTTTTGTGATGTTCAACTCTCGATTAAAAAAAAACTCTAAACCTTTAGAGGGAGGATGACGAAAATGATATCAAAATCTCTACAGTATGTGTGATCGGTGGATATAGAACTGACTGTTTTTTAAGCTGGTTTCGCGAAATGTCGCGGTAAGCAAGAGTCGCCACCATCTTTTATGTTCTCCAACATGGAAAGGACAAAAGCACTACAAAATTCCTTATTCGAGAATGTTTCTCGGTTCGGGAGGTAGATTTATAGAAAGGGAATGTGTTAGCACCCTTTCTATCCGTGGTTATCCACGGGCTCTTAGGTACTTGCTCTTATGTTTTCAAAATTTGTTTGCTTTTCAAGTGTGTGTGGGTTTTGAAAAAAAAAGTTTCTTTGAAAGATTTCTGAATGACTCTTGTATCTGTCCTCAAGAGTGTTTGAAAAATTTGTTTTGACAGCTTTTGAAAGTGTAAGGTGTGAAAAGTATTTTGTTTGTTTTTGAAAAGAGCAAGTACCCATGAGTCATCTACCTACCTTAAGGAATTAAGCTGTGTAAGTGTCATTTAGGTAGTGCTATCCCACCATTGAGAGGTAGGTAGCACCACCGTTGGAGGTGTTCGGGTCAATTCGATTATCGGGGCAGTGTGGTCACCGAAGCAACGGTAGGGCACCTTAGAAGTAGCCCTAATGTCCTAGATCCTTTTATCCGAGGCAACCGTTTCGAGGCAACTGTTTCGAGGCAACTGGATCTTGGACATAAGAGCGACCGCTAAAACGTCCTATACTTGACGACCACGTTTCAAAGGCAACGAGTGAGGCGTACCCTAGAAGTGGTGTGTGCATTGTGTGTTATTTTCATGTTATGTTTGTCTTTGCAATTAGTGAGCTACGAGTTGTTTTTATTTACATACATTCTTTCATGCATTTAGCAGTTAGGGGTGCGGAAAGTAAATTGCGGAAACATAAATCCTACGCTATTACAAGGCGCGGGTCTATACATCGCCAAAAGTACAAAGACCCGTTTTTGGTAAATAAGTACGGAAAGTAGAAAACAGTAAAAATCCTACTTACTATTACATGTCTTGGAAGCAATTACATAATAATAAACTGTGCGCGAATAAAAATTAAATCGGAATGTTCTAAGGGTGTTGACCCTTTTTAGAAAAGAAATTGATTTTTTTGTCTTTTTGTGTTTTTTTATGAAGTAAAATAAAAAGAAATAAAATTAAAAGTTAATTTTACCTAATTCTAAATCTATTTTAATTATTAAGAAAAGAAATTAAAATTGCCTAATTAAACTATTTATTTGTTAATGTTTATTTGCAAAATAAAATAATAATAATAATAATGTTAATTCTATTTTTTTGATTTTTTATGAAAATATTAGTTGGTTAATTAATTGTTAATAAGAAAATAAGGCAAATAAAAATGAAAAAATGGCAAAAATAAAAAGAGGAAGATTAAAACCCAAGGGGGTGTGGCTGGAATTTGAAGGTGCTGGATTGAAACTTGAGGCCCATTTGAACAAGCCACGTTTGACTTTCCTTGAATGCCTACAGCATGCTTTGACTGAGCACATGGTATTCCTCGCTTTTTGTCCTTTGGATCTGCACTGATGACACATGGCTGCTTGGATCTGTGAGGTTTATGGTGGATGCTGGATGAGATGCTACACACAAGCATAGAGAGAAAAATAATATGAATTTTGGTGGGGACCTGCGATTGAACCCAGGCCCCAAAGATTGCAAAGTACACAGCCAACCACTGAACCAAACGCGTTAGTTTGTTAGTATAATGGACAAAGAAAATTATATAATACAAACGCGTTATATGCTGAAACACGCGCGTCAATTTGAATTGACCACTCCCTGCTTGCCACGCCATTCGTCTTCAAGCTTTTCCTGTAAACATAAAACATATAGCGGGGGTTTTAAACCCCCACAAAATGCAGACATTTTTAAAAATAGCGAATAGACGCTCATGAAACATAAATTGGGCGCGAGGTGTCCATCCTGTTCGTCTTGTCACGCTGATTTTGACCATATATGTTTGGAGTCTTAATTTTACAGTATATAGAAAACCCCAATTTGAAAGCTTTGAAAACCCTAAATATCTCCCATGGTGGATTATGATTCTACGCGTTTCAGTTCAATTAAACTGTTTCACTAGCTTCAGAAGGTCCCTAACAATACAAACCAATCAAAAAAATGGATTAAAAGCTCATGAAATATGATGTACAGATATGAGAAATAAGGCAAACCGAGTGAGTTGTGTGGCACGAATTCTTGAGGTTTTTTGCTTAATTCTGATTGCCAAAGATTCCTGGCAATGCAAGGAGTGTGTCTGGATTAAAATGGAGGCTTGAAATATGCTGGAAGATGGTTTTCGATTTGTCACTTTTCTCTTGAAAAAATTGAAATGGCTTATGTTGTATGAGTGTTTCTAGGTCGTGAATTGTGTAAGGAATGCTTGCACATCTGTATATGAATGAGTATCAATCAAAATAAAGGACCTTTAAGCCTTGCAATTATGCTTTGATTTTGCCATGAACACCATTAAACCACTTGCCATATTTGCTTCAAATTTGAATTTCTATGCCCATAATAGGATGTACACGAATTTGGAAGGTGTTTCAAGGTGTATCAAAGCTATTCAACACAAAATATATCCCTTAATTAATTTTCTTGATTTTCATTTGAATTTTAAAGATTTAAAATGAATTAAATCAAATAAAATTAAACAAAAATGGAAAAATTAATTTTTAATCTTGAAATAAATTGTGGGACACGTGGGAAGCATGGCCAAGCTGAAACAAGTGGAAAAAGTGGCCCCTTTTTGTCAAAAATGAAGTTTCAAGGATAATTGACTTTGGCCATTTCACAAAAATTTCCCAACTTCTCCAATGCATATCTTACTCAATTTTGAAGCTATGAACATGTTCTCTGACATTTTGGAAAGGTCTTGAAGTCCTCTAACCAATTCCTTTGGTCCCATGTCATTTTGATTTACCAATCTCAAGTTATGGTCTTTGACTTAAAGTGCCTTTTTGTTGACTTTTGAAAATGACCTATAATGTTAAAATTGATAACTTTTTGTGAGAGCATTTATTGGATTTGGAATGTGAAGATGAGTTGTAGGAAATGTCATCCCCTTCAAAATGAGCATTGGATGGGATTTTTATTATGAACCATGAAGAAGTTATGCTTTGGTCAAGTTACAGTTGACTTTTCAGCTGTCCAAAAATAGAAACTTTTGCATCTTGATGATTTTTGAGCCATTCTTGTGGAATCATGGTCAAGACTTGACCAAATGATGATTGTGGCTACAAAATAATATGTTGACCAAAAAATTTGACTTTTGACTGCCAAATGACCATTTTTCCCTTGCAGTTGATTGTGGAGCAATTAGGGTTTTTGACTGTGCAACTTGACCTTGTGAGCCTTGAAACTTGACATGTATGTGCTTGACAATGTATATGAGCATATGTGACTTGATTGAGCCCTTGAAAACTTCAACTTCCTTGCAAGAACCAAAACCCTAATTTGACTGGCTTTAGGAGAATGGTTGACTGTGTAGCCCTTGAGTAGACTTTGAAGCTTTTGCTTTTCATAACTTTGAAGATTATGGGAGGGAAAATTTTGGGGTACAACAGTATGCTTTTGAACAGACCCTGCTGATGAGGTACAGGCATTGTTTCAAATCCTAAACAGTGGAGTTATAAGGAAGATAATCCCTAGTCAACCCCTTTGAGCCAAAGAAGTTGGAGTTTTTCTTTTCACAAATTAAAACCCTTAATTATAACCTGGGGCAGGGTAGTTTTCTCAGTTGATCCAAGTGCACAATGAATGGAATCAAAGAAGTCCTTCCGAAACAAAAGACGGTGATGGTTCCATATAATCGTAAGGACAGACAGTCATTATCTCTCGAAATGAAAGCCCATTAAGTCAAAACCTATGAAGGAGACTTACAAAAAACTGGGGCATCCCGCTGACTGTAATCACAAAAGAAACAGTTCAGGAAAAAAGACAGGGATAACAAAGTCAAAAAGAAAGAGGTCCTACAAACTCTTATAAAAATGACTGCCTGTTCAAAATAAATTGTCAGTATCCGAACCATCACCGAAATATCAGAGCAAAGACTCAAACAAGATCTAATGCACGATTAGCTGAGTTTAGGATCGAAGAGCATCACAAAGAACGGGTGGGTACAAATAAAATTTGAGCCTTTATCTTTTGTTTCTTAAACCGTGAACCAGGCCACGTTATAACCCTTAAAAAGTCCTAGCTGAAGCATGGGTCAGTCTGAAAGCATACTGTTACAAAGGTATCCTGACTCCTGTAGGGCTTGCTGTAAATCCTGAGTTGACATCACATTTTACAAAAATTGCTTGTTTTACGAAAAATGCATTTTCAAAAAATTTCAAGACAGACATAAGCTTTGCATTCTTAAAATAACATTGTTTGCATAAAACTATTTGTTCAAACGGCAGAGAAATTCGCGCGACGAATATCTAGTGAATAAAAATCTTCTCAATAAAAAGGGTCAACTCAAGTGGAAAACACTTCCAATCCAGGGGCACGGCATGAGCATTGTCCATCATCTGGGGCAGTTAAGTCAAGATTCAAGGAATCTCTCAAAATTCCAAATAGCCAGGGGCAAATCTCCATCTGAATCAATTGGGGCATTGGCCGTGAATTCCAGCAACGAATCTTGCATGATCAAACGAAGATCTTCTGGTAGTATGGCAACACAACACTACCGATAGTGACACCTCCCTACATCCTGAGAGCGTGGACATAGTCAAAAAGTACTACGCATAATCAAAGACCCGCTAGGTTGACTGGCCTAGGCAAAAATAAGGGCTTCTCGGCGAACAAAAGGGTTCGGGCAAAAATAAGGGATGAAAATGAAAATTTGTACACCCGGCAAGTCGAAAACCTGAAAAGGCGGCTTGGGCAAAAAAGGGTATCCCGGTGAACTGAAAACCCGAAAGGGCGGTCCAGGCAAAAATTAGGGATCAAAGCGTACGACTATGTCTCGTCATCTCGTCACTGGCCTACCAGAAGAAGACTTGTCATTTTAACCGAAAGATACCAAGCACCTCATAGGTGGGATAATACTCGATCCACAGGGCCTCCGCAGGCACCTTCTCCCGCAGAAATAGGGGCAATAAGAATTGTCCGAACTGTGTAGTTGCTCTGTCCACCAAGGTACCAAGGTAGGTTCAGCTGAAGAATATGACCAAGATACCATCACTCCCCGCAGAGTAAGACAGTATCGGTAGCTCTCCCAGCTGAAACTTGCAACCGTGAACGAATCAGCAATACTCTCCCCAAGCAGATTTCATCTACCATCAGCGCTAAAAAGGCTGGGTATCCCCAAAAGGTCTTAATATTCCCCAACAGAGTATTAAAATTTTCCCCAGCGGAGTATAAGAATATTCTCCAGCAAGTATATGAGCATCTCCGGCAGTCTTAATATTCCTCCACGGAGTATAAGAATGTTCCCCGGCGGAATACAAGATACCCCTGATGGAGCCATTTCCCCAGTGCAGTCTAAAAAAGCTTCCCATTCAGAGTTGAATCATCATCCCCAGTAGACTCTGGAGGCTTATCCCCTGCGGAGAACAAATAAATCTCTTCAGTCAAATTCAGAGGTTATCCCCGCAAAAGTCTAACTGGGTTATCCTCAGCAAGTTGCAACTGAAAGATCTTCCCCAGCAAAGTTCTTTCTTTCCCTCCAGCAGGACTTATATCCTCAATAGATTCAATATCACCAGCAATGGTAATCCATCCCCAACGGAGTTCATCATTAAAATCCCCAACAGAGCTTATCAACAGAATCCCCATCGAAGTTATCGTTAAAATCTTCAGCAGAACGTCTCTTCCCCACAGAGTAATTCCCCTTGAAGTAATCTCTTCATCAGTTTATTCCCCCAAAGGAGTTCTTCTCTCCTACATATTTATCATCTTCGTTCATAATCCCCAGCGAAAACGAAGAACTCAGCTCTATTCTCCAGTAGCTCCGGGATTTATTTTCCCCAGCTAAAACATTATATCCCCATACATCATGATACATGCATATACGCATCATACGAATACAATCTCATTTATTTTGAGAACATCATTGCCTGATCCATATCATGCATTGCATATGACTGACTTTTACCTTTCAGGAAAGATACAGTTAAAGTTCTCAATTACATCGAAGACCTGACCGGTTCTTAAATCTCAATTGAATTATCCTCGGTTGAATTTCCGATAAGGTTCTCAATCTCGACAGTTTCCCTACGTCATAGTATGGACGAGTACTATAACCTCGACGGTATACTCCGTGGAGCACGAGTCAGTTCCTAGATCTTGATGTTTTCCTCCGTCATAGTGTGGACGAGTACTATAACCTCAACGGTATACTCCATTGAGCACGAGTCAGTTCCTAGATCTTGATGTTTCCCTCCGTCATAGTGTGGACAAGTTCTATAACCTCAGCGGTATACTCCGTGGAGCACAAGACAGTTCCTAGATCTTGATGAAGATGTTTCCCTACTTCATAGTGTGGACGAGTACTATAACCTCAACGGTATACTCCATTGAGCACGAGTCAGTTCCTAGATCTTGATGTTTTCCTCCGTCATAGTGTGGATAAGTTCTATAACCTCAACGGTATACTCCATTGAGCACGAGATAGTTCCTAGATCTTGACGAAGATGTTTCCTTACGTCATAGTATGGACGAGTACTATAACCTCAACAGTATACTCCATTGAGCACGAGTCAGTTCCTAGATCTTGATGTTTTCCTCTGTCATAGTGTGGACAAGTTCTATAACCTCAACGGTATACTCCATTGAGCACGAGACAGTTCCTAGATCTTGATGAAGATGTTTCCCTATGTCATAGTATGGACGATTACTATAACCTCAATGGTATACTCCATTGATCACGAGTCAGTTCCTAGATCTTGATGTTTTCCTCCGTCATAGTGTGGACAATTTCTATAACCTCAGTGGTATACTCCATTGAGCACGAGACAGTTCCTAGATCTTAATGAAGATGTTTCCTTACGTCATAGTGTGGACGAGTACTATAACCTCAACGGTATACTCCATTGAGCACGAGTCAGTTCCTATATATTGATGTTTCCCTCCGTCATAGCGTGGACAAGTTATATAACCTCAGCGGTATACTCCATTGAGCACGAGACAGTTCCTAGATCTTGATGAAGATGTTTCCCTATGTCATAGTGTGGATGAGTACTATAACCTCAACGGTATACTCCATTGAGCACGAGTCAGTTCCTAGATCTTGATGTTTTCCTCCGTCATAGTGTGGACGAGTACTATAACCTCAACGGTATACTCCATTGAGCACGAGTCAGTTCCTAGATCTTGATGAAGATGTTTCCCTACGTCATAGTGTGGACAAGTTCTATAACCTCAACGGTATACTCCATTGAGCACGAGACAGTTCCTAGATCTTGATGAAGATGTTTCCCCCAATTGAATTATGGACAGGTTCTTAAGACTCAGCTGAGGCATTCTCTCAGTTGAAGTACAGGCCAGATTCCTAAATCTCAACAAAGGTTAGACTTCCTTAGTGGAATCTTTTACAACCACAGGTATGCAAGTTCTTGCTAAGGAATCTCTTATGCGATCGACATTCCTCCAGATGGCATCTGTAAGCCCATCCTCCTACCAACAATCTCCAAATGGCATCTGTAAGCCCATCCCGAGATCACAAATGTTGATACTACACCATGTGAGTGCAAATTTCTGGGTACTCTAGTGTTCAATTATCTTCCACCTTCGGATCACGAAAGGCTCAAAAGCCAATCTATATCCTCAGGTTTAAGAAAATTGAACAGGGGAAATTGTTGTACCCCAAAATTTTCCCTCCCTTGTTCCTTAGAACATGTCAAGAATAATCTCCAAGTGACTCAAGTTAACTCAAGAGTTGGACAATCAAATCACCTCCTAAGGCAGTCAATTCAAAATTAGGGTTTTGTGTTGCATTAAGGTCCTCATATCCAAAGGGCCTCAAGTGTTTCCCAATGTCTTAATATGTTCTCAAGTTCATCCATGTCAAATTTCAAGCCTTGCAGAGGAAGTTTGGTCAGTCAATTGCTCAAGAGGCCCAAAAATCGACTGTGCTAGGGCAAAAGTCAACTGTGTCCCAAATACAGTCAAACCTCAAGACTTTTTGTCAAAATTCTCATTTTAAATGTTAATTCATCATTTGATCAAGGGTTGATCATGATTCGTCAAGGATTGCTCAAGATTCATCAAGATTTAAAAGTTGCTAAATTAGGGTTTTGTAGGAAAAGTCAACTCAACTTTGACCAAGCATAAATTTCTCATACTTTATTAGAAATGACCCATCCAAAGCTCATTTTGAATAGGATGAAATTTCCTACTATCCATCTTCACACCCCAAGATCAATAAATGCTCTCACAAAAAGTTACAAATTTGGACATTATAGGTCATTTTTGAAAGTCAACAAAAACACCTTTTTTTCCAAAGCTTATAACTTGAACATGGAACATCAAAATGAGATTAGACCAAAAGGGTTGATTAGAGGACATCTCAAGGTTTCTAAAAACTCCAGGAACACCTCCAAAAGTTCAAAATTTAAGAAGATATGCATTGTTGAAGTTGGGCATTTTTCCAAATTTGCCAAAAGTCAACTATCCTCAAAACTCCAATTTTTGACAAAAGGGCCCACTTTTTTCCACTTGATATAGTCTTGTCATGCCACACACGTGTCCCATACTTGATTTCATGACCAAACATTTATTTTTCTATTTTATTTAATTTTTATTGATTTAATTCATTTTAAATCTATATTAATTCAAATAAAATTCAGAAATTAATGGAATGAGATTTTTTGATCATTGCAGCTTTCAATTAACAAGATACACCTAATCAAATTCGTATCAGGTCTTATTGTGCACAAAAAATCAGATTTGAGGCATCTTTGGAGAGCTTATCAATGGTGATCATATCAAATCCCAAACCATGAATGCATAAAGATTGGAAGCCCAAGATTTGACCTAGTTGCTTGCTTGATACATATACAACCTAAAGCAACCAAGAAGACGCGAAAAAATACTGAAGAAACGGCCATACAAATTTTGTGAAAAAGCTTGAAAAGTGAGAGATCAAAAACAACATTGGAGCCCGATTCAATCAAAAAGCTTGACATAGCCCTCTTCCTTGACATCCAGTGGAGCTATACCAATCAAAACCAAGCCCTAAGACAGCCTGAAACTCACTGTAAGTATCCACGAATCTTGCTCTGGACATGATATCGTGAAATCATTTTCTTGCATCCTTTCATTGAAATAATTGCATATTCATACTTTACGTTGCATTCTGAAACTTTTGGCATCACTGAATTTTATTTTCATAGCGTGTAACGCCATACCCAGTTCTAGGGTTCGTGCATCTTGTTTTTGGGGTTTTTAATTGCAGGCAAAATCAATGCAAATAATTGGTACAGGGATGATCAGAGGAAGGAGATGAGCACCATGGTGTTCTTAGAACTCGTTTCCAAAGCCTGTAGGTGATTTTAGATGACAGCCATGGATTCTGTTGCGGATAAAATCCGCAGGTAAAAACGCTGGCCTTTTCAACGAAGAAGACGAAGGCGTGTCTTCTTCTTACTGGCTGATTCAAATCAGCACGCTTTTTTTTATTTTTTTGCCAGGCATAATTAAATTGTTTGTATATAATATTTGTTTTCTATTTAACTAACGAATGAAGCAGTTTGGTTGAGTGGTTGGAGTGCTGGCATGTGAGCATTGGGACCTGGGTTCGAATCCCAGGTCCCCCAAAACATTTGTGTTATTTTGTTTCAGTTATTCCTGTGCACCCTCAAGCGTAGAGACTACCATACTCCTCAAAGATCTACCTGCCAGATGGCTTGCAAATCAAATCCAATGGTTCAGACTGGATATCCACCATACACTCTGGTCAACAAGCGCATAGGCAATCTGAAAAGTCAAGCAGGCTGAACGTTGATGGGCCTCAATAATTGCTGATCATACTCCCAGATCAGGCCCACACCCCCATGAGTTTGTTCTTGATTTTATTTTCTTTTCATTATTTTTTCTATTTTATTATTATTATCTTAATTAATTAATTAACCAATTAACTTTTTCATAAAAAAATCAGAAAACAACAAAATAATATTTTTTTAATTCCATTAATTTTATTATTTATTTTTGTAAATAAACATTAATTAATTTTATTTAGTTTAAATAGGTACAACATTAATATCTTTTGCATTAAATTAAAATTAATTTAGAATTAGGTTTTTTTAAATATTTTTAACCATTCTTATTTTTCCTTAATTAAAATAAATAAAAAAAATCTTTTCATTTAATTAATTAATTCAATTATTAATTTAGACTAATCTTTAATTCAAAATAACAAAAAATATGCTTTATTCAATAAAAAAAAGGTCAAAACCCTAGGACACTCCGATTTAATTTTCTCGCGCGCGAATAATTTTTGATCCATATTTCAATATTGTAACTGCTTCGGGAATGTAATAGTTTTCAAATTAGGATTTTATTTATCGCTTTTATTTACTTTTCGCAATTTAATTTTTAAGGGTTTGTCTTTGGCGATGTAAATACCCGACGCCTTGTAATAGTTTAGATTTATTTTCCACAATTTAATTTCCGCAACCATTAACTGTTAGATGTTTGAATAATAGGCAATGCATGACAAGATCAATTTTAATTTAAAATCAACAGTAGCTCACCATTAACATGTACAAAGATAATATAACTGAAAAACAATACACTCGCACATGCCACTCTTAGGGTACACCTCACTTGGTTGCCTCGAACGTGGTCATTAAGTATAGGAAGTTTTAGAGGTCGCCCTCTTGTCCAAAGATCAAAGTTGCCTCGAAATAGTTGCCTCGGATAAAATGATCTAAGACATTAGGGTTACCGCTAAGGCGTCCTAACGTTGCTTTAGTGACCACATGTCCCTTAATCGAATTGACTCGAAAACTCCAATGACGGTGCTACCTACTCCTCAATAGTGGGATAGCATTGTCTAAAGGACACTTGCACAATTTAATTCCTTTTTGAGTAGGTAGATGTTCTTAAGTACTTGCTCCTTTTAAAAACAAAACAAAACTTTTCGCACTTACACTCTCTTCAAAAACAAAACTCTTTTCAAACCCACAAACACAAAGAAAAGCAAACTTTTGAAAACACTATGAGCAAGTACCTAAGAGCCCGTGGATAACCACAGATAGAAAGGGTGCTAACACCTTTCCTTTCTATAATCTACCTCCCGAACCCGAGAAATATCTCAAAAAGGAATTTTTATGTGCTTTTGTCCTTTCCTTGTTGGATAAAATAAAATACAGTGGCGACTCTTGCTTACCGCGACATTTTGCAAAAACAAACGCAAACGCGAACCAGCATTCCAAAACAGTCAGTTCTCATTCCCACCGATCACAGTATGTATATGTCATGATGTACGGACATGTAATGTTTTTTATGACAATCTCTAGCTGGGGAAAATAAATCTCGGATTGCTGCTGGAGAGAACAAAAGTTGAATTCTTCGCTCTCGCTGGGGACAGTGAATGAAGATGATTGTGAGCATAATCCTGCAGGAGATAATAACTCCGTTGGGGAATAGACTGACGAGGAAATGACTCTGTGGGGAAGAGATGTTTCTGCTAGAAGATCTGTTGATTTGGAGGAATAAACTTAGCTGGGGATGAATTACCGATGTTAGCGATAATGAAACCTGTTGGGAATCGAGTTTCTATTTGTGGAAGGAATGAACTCCACTAGGGGTGACTTTCCAGTAGCAGCTTCACTGGAGATAACCTTTTAGACTCTACTGGGGACAATCCTCCATGCTCTACTGGGGATAATTATCCAAACTCCACTGAGGATAATTTTTCTAGTGTTGATGATAGATAAACTCTGCTTGGGGAGAATATTTCCGACTCATTCGCAGTTGCGAGCCTCAGCTAGGGAGAGTGGTGTTATGTTCTGGACCGCTAATATCACTATCTTTTTCTTACTCTGCAGGGAGTGAACGTACCTTCAATTGTTTTCTCCAACTAGGTCTATCCCTATACCTGGTAGATAGAGCAACTATATGGTTCAGACATTTCTTATTTTCCCCTGTTCCTGATATTACAAGTAATCGTCTTTTGTTTCGCATGTAAATATTTATGAGCAGCAATTATTGTCAAATGCATATATCAAAAATGAACATTGGACGTTCTTGCAAAACAAAAAAGAAAAAGAAAATGATTCATAAATTTCTTTGTGAAAATGAATTGTATTGATTTTGAAGTTGGCCTGTAAATAGGCATTTTTTGTACAAGAGGCTGACTTCCTAGTAAGAAGACGCCGCCAAACAATAAAATTTATACAGTTTGTGTAAAAGAAAGAAAAACAGCTATGTGAATAATCCCACTGGGTTGCAATTCTGCTATTGCCTTTATGTCTTCGAGTATCTCATCACTTTGCTACTTGGTTGAAGATAGATCATTTTGATCGGTGCCGTCCGAGCTTGATAGTCGATACCGGTATCTGGTTGCAAGGTGATCCAATGAGCCATAGTGTTATGCCTTAATCCCAAATTTTTGCCTGGACCGCTGTTGTACCCCAAAATTTTCCTTCCCATATTTCTCAAAACATCTCAAGAAAGACCCTTAAGTTGCTCAAGGAAGTCCAAGGGTTGACCAGACAAGCTCTCTCCTAAGGCAGACTACCTCAAATTAGGGTTTCACATTACATCAATATAATTGAGTCCAAGGGATCCAAAATTCTCACCAATGTCCTAATATTTTCTCAAGATCATCCATTTCAAGTTTCAAGCCCTACAGAGGAAATTTGCTCAGTCAATTGCTCAAAGGCCTGAAAATCGACTGTGCTAAGGCAAAAGTCAATTGTGGCCCCCATACAGTCAAACTTCAAGATCTTTGGTCAACATCCTCATTTTGAAGTATATTTCATCATTTTATCAAGGGTTGATCATGATTCATCAGGGATTGCTCATAATTCATCAAGAACCAAAAGTTGCTAAATTAGGGTTTTGCAGGAAAAGTCAACTCAACTTTGACCAAGCATAACTTTCTCATACTTTATGAGAAATGATGACCCATCCAAAGCTCATTTTGAAGAGGATGCCATGCTCTAAAATCCATCTTCATCTCCCAAGTTCAAAATATGCACTCATAAGAAGTTATGAATTTGGACATTATAGGTCATTTTGAAAAGTCAACAAAAACACCTTTTTTGTCATAGCTTCATACATGAGAATGGAATACCAAATTGAGATGAGACCAAAAGGGTTGCTTAGAGGACATCTCAAGCTTTCTGAAAAGTCCAATAACACCTTCAAAGAGTCAAAATTGAGGAAGTTATGCATTGGTGAAGTTGACCTTTTTTACAAAATGTTCAAAAGTTAACTATGCCTAAAACTTAAATTTTTGCCAAATGGGCCCAATCTTTTTCACTTGTTTTAAGTTGGCAACATAGTCCACGAGTCCTAGCCCTTTCCACTTGCCATTATAATGTTTTTATTATTTATTTTGATTTTTATTTGAATTAAATCAATTTTAATCAAAATAAATCATGAGAAAATCTAAAGCATTGAAAACTCAAGATTTTGTACTTGTTTCAGGTCTCAAATCCAGTTGGCAAGTATTTGAAATCGTGCAAGGCATTGCTGTGGACAAAATGATTGGTATTAGGCTATTTTTGGAATGATATTCAAGAGAATCAAATCAAAATCAAATTCATTGATGGATGAAGATTGAGATCAATTTTTCAACCCTAGTTCATTCCTCAATACATATAGAAGGAATGCAGACCTAAAACTGGTAGAGAAGGAGGCACAACAATCAGAACCAAACTTGAGAAAAAACAAGAAAAAGTGCAAACACGAATTGATATTTTGAAGCAATTTCAAGATCCTTTGACCATCCCAATCGCTTCCTGGGATCACCAGCAAGCAGAACCAATCTAGAACAAGCACTTTCAGGCCCTATATCTCGCTGTAAGTCAGTCACAACATGGCTTCTTTCTTGAATTCGAATTTCATAATCTTGGCATCCCTAGCATGAAACAATCATGGATTCTTGATCCTTAGAACATATGCAAGCTTTCTGTAACATTTAATTGCATTTTTATGGACTGTATCAAAATTTGCCATTGTTAGGTTTTCTGGTTTCGTTTTAGGGTTTTCTCGTACAGGTGAAATTGGCCTAGATGGAAGAAACCATTATGATCAGCAGATCAAACCCAATTGATCCATGGTCTTGAAATTTATTTACATTGCTTGTATGTGATTGTTGAGATGTACAGGGTTTCAGCTACAACACCATGACCGTAGGTAAAAGTTATGTGTTTTAAACGACGGATCCAGGGAAGAAGACGATAGCGTGTCACCACTTTACTGGCTGGTTCAAATTCTGGCGCGTTTATTTTGGCTAGAAATCCATAGTTCTGATCTGTTTGTTTGTTATGTTGTATTGTTAAACTAACACCCTAATGCAGTAGTCCAGAAGGAGGAAGTCAGAAGTTCATGATTCTGGTCTTGATCCCAGGCGTGACCCTCTGGCACCTTTCCCCTTTGTTTTCACCAGATCCAGTGCTTTCATCAAACACGACTAGACCGAGCATCCCCTGGAGTTATCCTCTGGATCCATCAGTCTCATCCAGATCCAGAATGTCTCATCTTCTGACAGTCACAATCTGCTGGATCCACTACCCGGGAGAAGGCCCAGTACCATCATCCTCTGGACCGTCATCCTCTGGACCTTCATCCTCTGGACTACCATCATCTTCTGGATCATTATCCTCTTATCAGAGCCGCTGGCAGTGGGCCCTTGGGTTATTTCTTTTACCCCTTTTTTTCTTTATTATTATTGTCCTTTTTCAATATTAAGATAAAAATCCTTTTTAACCAATCAAAATTCATAAAAAATCAACTTTTCACCAAATTAGGTTTAGATTTTATTTTTTATCAAAAAAATTAAATTAATTTAATTAGGTTGTTAATTATAGATAACTTTAATTCCTTTTTTATATAAATTAAAATTTATTAGAACAATTAGGGTTTTAACTTAATTATATTTTCCTTTTTCTTAAAATAACCAAAAACACAAAAATGGGCCATTTATTTATTTTCATTAATTAATTTAATTAACAAATTAATTTAGTATTTAATTTAGAACCTAATTCTTTTCTTAAAAAATAATTAAAAACAACAAAACAATTTTTCTTTTTTAGGTTAGAAGGGTCAAAACCCTAGTTCTCCCCCGATCTAATTTCATCGCACGCGCTTTGTTTTATTTTTATCCTATTATTGTAACTGTTCACAAGTTGTAATAGTTTAAATTAGGTCTTTTATTTTCATTTATCACTTTATTTTTCAAGGGTTTGTTTTTTGCTATGTAAATACTCGAAGCCTTGTAATAGCATAGTTTAATTTTCGCACTTTAATTTCTGCAAAATATTGAACTGTTAGATGTATGAATAATTAGGGTTGCATGACAAGAACATATGTAAAATTTTAAAACGGTTAGATAACCCTAAAATGTGCAAAGATAAATAATCTGAAATTGAATCACTCGCACATGCACACTCATAGGGTACACTCCCACTTGGTTGCCTTCTATTGTACCCCAAAATTTGCCCTCCCATACTTCTCAAAACATTTCAAGAAAGATCCTCAGGTTGCTCAAGGAAGCCCAAGGGTTGACAAGACAAGCTCCCTCCTAAGGCAGTCTACCTTAAATTAGGGTTTCATGTTACATCAAGTTACTTGAGTCCAAGGGATCTCAAATTCTCACCAATGTCCTAATATGTTCTCAAGATCATCCATGTCAAGTTTCAAGCCTTACAGAGAAAATTTGCTCAGTCAATTGCTCAAAGGCCTGAAAATCGACTGTGTTAGAGCAAAAGTCAATTGTGGCCTACATACAGTCAAACTTCAATATTTTTGGTCAAAATCCTCATTTTGAAGTATATTTCATCATTTGATCAAGGGTTGATCATGAATCATCAAGGATTGCTCATAATTCATCAAGAACCAAAAGTTGCTAAATTAGGGTTTTGTACGAAAAGTCAACTCAACTTTGACCAAGCATAACTTTCTCATACTTTATGAGAAATGACCCATCCAAAGCTCATTTTGAATAGGATTCCATTCTATACAATCCATTTTCAGCTCCCAAGTTTAAAATATGCAGTCACAAGAAGTTATGAATTTAGACATTATAGGTCATTTTGAAAAGTCAACAAAAACACCTTTTTTGTCAAAGCTTCATACATAAGCATGGAATATCAAATTGAGAGAGACAAAAAGGGTTGCTTAGAGGACATATCAAGATTTCTAAAAAGTCAAATAACACCTTCAAAGAGTCAAAATTGAAGAAGTTATGCATTGGTGAAGTTGACCTTTTTTGCAAAATTGCCAAAAGTCAACTATGCCTAAAACTTCAATTTTTTCCAAATGGGCCCAATCTTTTTCACTTGTTTTGAGTTGACAACATAGTCCACGAACTCTATCCCTTTCCACTTGTCATTATCATGTTTTTATTATTTATTTTGATTTTTATTTGATTTAAATAAATTTTAATCAAAATAAATCATGAGAAAATCTAAAGCATTGAAAACTCAAGATTTTATACTTGTTTCAGGTCTCAAATCTAGTTGGCAAGTATTCAAATTCGTGTAAAAGCATGAGTTGCACAAAAATATTGAATTAGGCCATTTTTGGAAAGATTTTAAGGTGAATCAAATCAAGATCAAGGGCATTGATGGAGGAATATTGAGGCCAGGTTTTCAACCCTAATATATTCCTCAATACATATAGAAGGAATGCAGACCAAAAACTAGGTTGGAAAAGAGGCGCAGCATCAAGAACAAAACTTGAAAAATCAAGAAAAAGTGCAAACATGAATTCCTAGTTACAGGCCAATTCAAGACCCTTGGACCATTCCAATCGATTCCTGGGATCCCCAGTAAGCAAAAGCAATCAAAATCAAGCATTTCCAGGCCCCATATCACACTGTAAGTCATCCACGACATCCATGTATTCTTGAATTCGGTTTGCATGATTTAGGCATTGATAGCATGAATTAATCATATATTATTGATCCATAGAACATTTGCAAGCTTTCTGTATCGTTTAATTTCATTTATATGTCATGTACAAGATTTCACCATGGCTAGGGTTTGTAGCTTCGATTTAGGAGTTTTGTTTACAGGCAAAATTGGGCCATGAAAGGGCCACCAATGAACTCAGCAGGTCCAGACGAATCCAATCATGGCCTTGGTTTTCATTTATCATGTTTGTATTTGATTTTAAGAATGGAAGGGGCTATAGCTACGGACAAACATCTGTAGGTAAAAGTTTGGAACTTTTACCAACGGATCCAAGGAAGGAGACGACTAGCTGGCAAGCAACCATTGGCCTGTTTGAAAAAACGCGCGTTGATTTGATACATAGGGCCTTTTTAATATTTGATTATTATTTTGTATTATTATAACAAATAGAACAATTGGCCAGTGGTAGCCAGGCAAGCGTTAAGGCGTTGGGAAGCTTGAGGTCAGGGGTTCGACCCCTGCCTCCAACATTTTTATTTTTCTTGATTTCTTTCAGGTGATCTCATGCGTACATGAGCCAAAGGTCCACCATATGACCTCGCCATCCCATCAGCCAAATGTCTTGAGATCCAAATCCAAAGGCCAGCGACGGAGGAGCACCAAAGGCATGGTCAAACGCATGGCATGAGATTGCAAAGGGTCAAACGTGGATCTCTTTGTCTTAGGCTCAGATTGCTATTCACACCCCCAAATCTCTATTGCAGGCCCAAGTTTCTCTCTTTCTATTTTCTTTTATATTTTGTTTAATTTATTTATTTATTTTATTTTACTAACCAATCTATTATTTTCTTTTTATCAAAAAATCATAAAATAATACTTTTCACAAATTAGGTTTAGATTTTATTTTTTATCAAAAAAATTAATTAATTTAATTAGGTTGTTAATATTAGATAATTTTAATTCCTTTTGTAAATAATTAAAAATAATTAGAAAATTAGGGTTTTTGTCCAAATTTAATTATATTTTCTTTTCCTAAAAATAACCAAAAACACAAAAATAGGTCATGTAATTATTTTTATTAATTAATTTAATCACTAATTATTTTTGTATTTGAAAGTTCTGGCTGCAGATACTCAATGTCACGTTTAATGTTATGACACCGTATCTGACTTTCTATAAGACAGTAAATACAAAAACAGTAAAGAACACAGTCAATTGTTTACCCAGTTCAGTGTGCAACAACACCTACTCTGGGGGCTACCAAGCCAGGGAGGAAATCCACTATAAGAGATGTTAATTCAGGAATAAACCAACCAGTTTATCTCCTTCACTTAAGACCTACCCAATGCAATTTCAATCTAAGTACAACTTAAACCTGAGTTCCTACTCACTCCCCCTCAATCACAGCAGTGATACATAAAATAATTTGACTAATGAATTGATGAAGACACTCTTCAAAAACATACACTTGATTAAGCTTCACAGCTTTTTAATCAAGCAACACAACCACTCTTGCTTCACAGCTTTGAGTGATACACACACCTAACTTGACTCTGCTTCACAGCTTTAGTCAAGAAACATTCAAACACTCTTGCTTCAAAGCTTTGAGTGCTACACAACCCTTACAATTAAAAACCTATTCCAAGTCACTTATCACAATGATAACTGCTTGAAGTACAATAATTAAACCTATACAGTTTACAAATGATCTTCTGATCAAAAAGGGATCCCTTTCAAAACAGCAGCTCTGTTGAATATATAGCAGCTGCATCTTCAGTTAGGGTTTCCACAAAAAGCTAGGGTTAATTCCATTTGACCTTAAGACTAGGTCACAGGACTTTATCAACCAGGTTAGGGTTGAGCTAGGTTAACCCAAAGAAAACGCAGGATTCTGTTCTGGAAAGACTGAGTCATTTTCCTGAGAAAACTCAGAATTAACCAAACTGCAAACCTGTTAGTTCAGGACAGGATGTCTTAACATCTGTTATGACATCTGAAAAACCTGTCTACTGATTTAGGAAAATGTGATCATTTTGCAAAATGCTCAGATACACATTTATAAACATCAGTACCTGAATGACAATATTTTTCTGCAAAGGTACCTAATGAATCAGTACAAACTAAACTAGAATGTTATGACATCAGTCATGACATTCACACATACACTTGGGTTTTACCAAAAATGCAAGCCAATAACTAAACAACTACAAACTCCCCCTTTGGCAGATTTTTGGCTAAAGACCCTAAGTAATCAGAGATAGATAGCAGCAGAAAGAAATGACTGCAGAAAAATAGAATTTCTAATTAAGCAAGTACCAAAATATTCTCCCCCTCTTTAGCCACAAATGGGCCAAAGATACATGTTCATAAAAATTATACAGTTATCCAGAAAAAAGTAATAAGAGCAGCAGCAGAAAAAAAAAACTGAACACACTTCCAAACTCCACCAGGTACCACCACCAACTCCACCAAACAGCAACTCCACCAACCATTAAGCACTGTCATCAGACTCAGAGGATTCGGGCTTCTTCCTTTTCTTGTGAGCAATGTCAGCATTCTTCTCTTTGTCTGATGTCTCAACATCCTTAGAGACATCTGGATTTGTTTCAGCATTTGAACTTTCTTGATTCAAAGGAACAGAAATGCCAGGAACTGAGTGGTTCTCGTTCAGAATTCTTGAAACAATTTTAGCTATTGCTTGACTAACATAGGCTGACCCTTCCCTATTTGCAATTTCAGGGGGAACTGAAGAAGAAGGATGAGATGGATTACCAGAGGCAGAAGCTTGGGACTTTCCTGCATGTCTTGTTCTCAACTCTTTGACCTTGGTGGGGTTAGTTCCCACTTTTCTACGAGAAGAGATCTCCAGGACTTTAGAGTCCAGACAAGAAGAGATTGTCCTAGAATCTTGATCAGAGGAAGAGGTTGAAATAGTCGTATTGGATGATGATGGTGTTTGAGACATTTTGATAGTCTTAGAGGACCAACAGCAACTGAAGAGAAAATTCTGATTGAGAGACTGGGTTTTGATGAGGAGACGAGAGGGGAAGGAAGAAAAGGAGTGTCTATTCAACTTCTTAAAAGAATTGAAGGAAATGGGAAAATATAATTTTAACCCAATCAGAACAAGCATAACTCCTTTAATCCTTGTTTTAAGCAAAATTAATTTCTACAATTCCTCATGTTGGCAAATACCCAACTTACCCCTCAAGTTTTCAAATTGATTTGCATCAAGAGCCTTGGTAAAAATGTCAGCTAGCTGTAGCTCAGTGGCAACATGTTCCAATTTGATTGTCTTCTCTTCTACAAGGTCTCTGATAAAGTGATGTCGTATGTCAATATGTTTGGTCCTACTATGCTGAATGGGATTCTTGGAAATGTTGATTGTACTCAAATTGTCACAGTACAATGTCATAACATCTTGTGTGATATTATACTCAGTAAGCATCTGTTTCATCCAGATCATTTGAGAGCAGCTACTACCAGCTGCAATGTATTCAGCTTCAGCAGTAGAAAGAGACACACAATTCTGTTTCTTGCTGAACCAGGAAACCAGATTATTTCCCAAGAAGAAACATCCTCCAGAGGTGCTTTTTCTATCATCAGCACTACCAGCCCAATCAGCATCACAGTAGTCAGTCAGAGCTGGTTCACAGCCATGAGAATACATCAACCCATAGTTGTAAGTTCCACTCACATACTTCAAAATTCTCTTCACTTGATTGATATGACTGACTTTGGGATCAGCTTGGTATCTTGCACAAACTCCAACTGCAAAGGCAATATCAGGTCTACTGGCAGTTAAGTACAACAAGCTTCCTATCATGCTTCTGTACAGACTTTGATCCACCTTAACCCCACTTGAATCTTTGGAAAGCTTTAGATGAGTAGGAGCAGGAGTCCTTTTGTGACTTGCATTCTCCATACCAAACTTCTTTACAATGTTCTTAGCATACTTGCTTTGAGATAAGAAGATTGAGTCCTCCATCTGTGAGACTTGCAGTCCAAGAAAATAAGTTAGTTCTCCCATGAGACTCATTTCGAATTCAGCCTGCATCTGGTCAGCAAAGTGTTTAACCATATGTTCTGACATTCCTCCAAACACTATGTCATCAACATATATTTGGGCAACCATCAACTTCCCTCCTTCAGTTTTGACAAAGAGAGTTTTGTCCAAGCCTCCTTTTCTGTAGCCTTTGTCTGAGAGAAACTTTGTTAACCTGTCATACCATGCTCTAGGAGCTTGTTTCAGGCCATATAGAGCTTTTCTCAATTTGTAGACATGATCAGGGTGGGTTGGATCCACAAAGCCTTTAGGTTGTTCCACATAAGCTTCCTCATTTAAGTACCCATTTAGAAAGGCACTTTTCACATCCATCTGAAATAACTTGAACTTCAGAAGACAAGCAATTGACAATAGGAGTCTGATTGATTCCAGTCTGGCTACAGGTGCAAAGGTTTCATCAAAATCAACCCCTTCAACCTGGGTGTATCCTTGAGCGACAAGTCTTGCCTTATTTCTGGTGACAACTCCTTCAGCATCTGACTTGTTCTTGAAAATCCATTTTGTCCCAATGATGTTAGTTCCTTCAGGTCTAGGAACCAGTTCCCAAAATTCATGTTGCTTGAATTGGTTCAGTTCATCTTGCATTGCACCAATCCAGTATTCATAAGTTAAAGCTTCCTTGACATTTCTTGGTTCCATTTTGGACACAAAACAAGAGTTTGAGATGATTTCTCTAGATCTTGTAATGACTCCACTGTTGGGATCTCCTATGATGAGCTCTTTTGGATGATCCTTCTGAATTCTGATGGAAGGGATCTTGCTAGCTTCCTTTGATTCAGATTCTGTTGTGGTGGAGTTGGGTAGATCATTCTGTTGGGTTGAAGTCTCAAAGAATGTCTCAACAGTACAAGGAACATCTATTTCTTCATGATAATCATCAATTATAACATTTATTGATTCCATCATGGCTTTGGTTCTGAAATTGAATACTCTATAAGCTCTGCTGTTTGAGGAGTATCCTAGAAATATGCCTTCATCACTTTTAGGGTCCAGTTTTCTTCTTTGTTCACGATCAGCCAGAATATAGCATTTGCTGCCAAACACATGGAAGTACTTCACAGTTGGTTTTCTTCCTTTCCAGAGTTCATATATGGTGGATGAGGTTCCCTTTCTCAAGGTGACCCTGTTATGAACATAGCAGGCTGTATTCATGGCTTCAGCCCAAAAATACATAGGAAGTCTTTTGGCATGTAACATTGCTCTGGCAGATTCCTGTATGGTCCTGTTTTTTCTTTCCACAACTCCATTTTGCTGAGGTGTTATAGGAGAAGAAAATTCATGACTAATTCCTTCTGAAGAACAGAAATCATCAAACTTGCTGTTTTCAAATTCCTTGCCAAGATCACTTTTGATTCTGACAATACACCCTTCCTTTTCTCTTTGAATTATTTTGCACAATTCTTTAAAAACTTCAAATACATCAGATTTTTCCCTAATGAAATTAATCCAGGTGAATCTGGAAAAATCATCCACAACCACATAGGCATATCTTTTTCCACCAAGACTCTTTACTTGCATTGGTCCCATCAGATCCATATGAAGAAGTTCTAGAACCTTAGAGGTGGTCAGATGTCTTGACTTTGGATGTGACATCCTAGTCTGCTTACCAACCTGACATTCACCACAAACTCTTTCTTCATCAATTTGCAGTCTTGGAATCCCTCTGACTGCCTCCAAGGAGATAATCCTCTTCATACCTCTTAGATGAAGATGGCCAAGTTTTTGGTTCCACAGTTTCACCTCTTTTTCTTCTTTTGCAATGGAACACACAGATGAGAAATTAGTGTTCTCAGGCTCCCACAAGTAACAGTTGTCTTTAGATCTGTCTCCTTTCATTACTATTTCTTGTTTGTCATTGATTACAAGACATTCAGATTTTGAGAAATTGACCTTGAATCCTAGATCACACAATTGACTTATACTAATGAGATTAGCAGTCAGCCCTTTTACCAGCAGTACTTCATTCAGACTTGGAACTCCAGGGCAGTCCAAATCACCAACTCCTTTGATTTCACCTTTAGCACCATCTCCAAAGGTCACAAAACTGGTGGTGTGAGGCTTAACATTATTGAGGAGGTTCTTGATTCCAGTCATGTGTCTGCAACATCCACTGTCAAAGTACCAGTCTTCCTTTGCAGAGACCCTCAGGGAAGTGTGGGCTATCAGGGCAGTAGCCTTTTTCTTCCATTTAGGAGCATGTGGTACCTTTTTAGACTTAGGTTTGACACCTGAGTTCTGATTAGGGTATCCATGCAATCTGAAGCAGAAGGGCTTTATGTGGCCATATCTCCCACAATGATGACATCTCCATCTTTGGTACCTTTTCTTCATATGTCTTTGTTCCTGATGATGAGAGTTGTGTTGAGACATCTGTTTTGACATTTGCTTATCAGTACCAGATTTCTTTGCTTCCAAAAATCCTAGTCCAGATTTATTTCCCACATTTTGTCCAACCTGAAGGATCTCTTCCAATTTGTCTGTTCCATTTGTCAGCATCTTGACAGATTTGGTCATTTGATTCAGTTGTGAGTTCAGCAATTGAACTTCTCCTTCTAGATGACTTATAGTTTCAAGGTTTGCCCTTTTTTCAGCCTCCAGCTTTATGATGAGTTTTGATTGTTTCTCATTCTGCACACAGACTTCAGTACTTCTGATACACAATTTCTTGTAAGTATCAGCCAGTTCTTCAAAAGTCACCTCTTCATCACTGATGTCACTTTCAGAGGTACAAACACCAGTTAAAGCAGTAACTAGTTTGGCAGATTCTTCTTCAGAATTACTTTCTGAATCACAGTTAGACCAAGTAACAGTCATTCCTTTCTTTTGTTTCTTAAGAAAGGTAGGACATTCAGCTCGAATATGCCCATATCCTTCACAACCATGGCATTGAATTCCTCTGCCTTGATTTCCCTTCTCTTCTGACCTTGGTCTTCTGCTGGAACTGTCAATGTCAGAGGGAATGTTATGAACATTAGACCTTGACTTTGGATCTATTCTTTTGATGAGTTTGTTGAACTGTCTTCCAAGCATGGCTATAGCTTCTGAAATATTTTCTTCAACATCAGTGTTGGACACAAGTGCTATGCTCTTGTTCTTCTTGTCACCATTATCAGTGATCCCCATCTCAAAAGTCTGAAGAGACCCAATAAGTTCATCCACTTTCAACTTGCTAATGTCATGGGCTTCCTCTATGGCAGTTACCTTCATTGCAAATCTTTTAGGCAAGGATCTGAGAATCTTTCTCACCAGTTTTTCTTCTGACATCTTTTCTCCCAGTGCTCCTGAGGTGTTGGCAATCTCCAAGATGTTCATGTGAAACTCATGAATGGTTTCATCTTCCATCATTTTTAGATTCTCAAACTTGGTGGTCAACATCTGAAGCCTTGACATTTTTACTTTGGAAGTGCCCTCATGAGTAGTTTTGAGAGTGTCCCAAACTTCCTTGGCCAGTTCATATTGATGAACTAGTCTGAAAATGTTTCTATCAATTCCATTGAACAAGGCATTTAAAGCTTTGGAATTTCCCAGGGCTAACTCATCTTCTTCTTTACTCCAATCTTCCTCAGGTTTCAGACTGATTGTCCCATCTTTCTCAGTTATGGTGGGATGGATCCATCCTTTGTCAGCAGCTCTCCAATCCTTTTTGTCCAGATATTTTAAGAAGGCAGTCATACGAGGTTTCCAGTAGTCATAATTAGTTCCATCCAGAATGGGTGGTCTATTTCCAAAAACTCCTTCTTTGTCCATAGTGCCAGAAAGTGATATCCCTAGATCTCACCCAGTAATACAGGCAGGGTGCCTGCTCTGATGCCAATTGAAAATTCTGGCTGCAGATACTCAATGTCACGTTTAATGTTATGACACCGTATCTGACTTTCTATAAGACAGTAAATGCAAAAACAGTAAAGAACACAGTCAATTGTTTACCCAGTTCAGTGTGCAACAACACCTACTCTGGGGGCTACCAAGCCAGGGAGGAAATCCACTATAAGAGATGTTAATTCAGGAATAAACCAACCAGTTTATCTCCTTCACTTAAGACCTACCCAATGCAATTTCAATCTAAGTACAACTTAAACCTGAGTTCCTACTCACTCCCCCTCAATCACAGCAGTGATACATAAAACAATTTGACTAATGAATTGATGAAGACACTCTTCAAAAACATACACTTGATTAAGCTTCACAACTTTTTAATCAAGCAACACAACCACTCTTGCTTCACAGCTTTGAGTGATACACACACCTAACTTGACTCTGCTTCACAGCTTTAGTCAAGAAACATTCAAACACTCTTGCTTCAAAGCTTTGAGTGCTACACAACCCTTACAATTAAAAACCTATTCCAAGTCACTTATCACAATGATAATTGCTTGAAGTACAATAATTAAACCTATACAGTTTATAAATGATCTTCTGATCAAAAAGGGATCCCTTTCAAAACAGCAGCTCTGTTGAATATATAGCAGCTGCATCTTCAGTTAGGGTTTCCACAAAAAGCTAGGGTTAATTCCATTTGACCTTAAGACTAGGTCACAGGACTTTATCAACCAGGTTAGGGTTGAGCTAGGTTAACCCAAAGAAAACGCAGGATTCTGTTCTGGAAAGACTGAGTCATTTTCCTGAGAAAACTCAGAATTAACCAAACTGCAAACCTGTTAGTTCAGGATAGGATGTCTTAACATCTGTTATGACATCTGAAAAACCTGTCTACTGATTTAGGAAAATGTGATCATTTTGCAAAATGCTCAGATACACACTTATAAACATCAGTACCTGAATGACAATATTTTTCTGCAAAGGTACCTAATGAATCAGTACAAACTAAACTAGAATGTTATGACATCAGTCATGACATTCACACATACACTTGGGTTTTACCAAAAATGCAAGCCAATAACTAAACAACTACAGTATTTAACTTAAAACTTAATTATTTTCTTAAAAAATATTTAAAACAACAAAAACAATTTTTCTTTTTTAGGTTAGAAGGGTCAAAACCCTAGTTCTCCCCCGATCTAATTTCATCGCGCGCGCTTTATTGTTTTATTTTTTACCCTATTATTGTAACTGCCTACAAGTTTTAATAATTAATTAGGTCTTTACTTTTATCGCTTTATTTTCAAAGGGTTTGTTTTTGGCTATGTAAATACCCGAAGCCTTGTAATAGCGTAGTTTAATTTCTGCACTTTAACTTCCGCAAAATATTAAACTGTTAGATGTATGAATAATTAGGGTTTGCATGACAAGAATGTAAAATTTTAAAATAGTTAGATAACCCTAAAATGTGCAAAGATAAATAATCTGAAATTGAATTACTCGCACATGCGCACTCCTAGGGTACACTCCCAATTGGTTGCCTTCGATAAATGGTCATTGAGTATAGGATGCTTTAGTGGTCGTCCTTTTGTCTAAACAAAGATCAAAGTCTCGTTCGGAAAAGTTGCCTCAGAATGGTTGCCTCAGAATTGTTGCCTCGAATAATTGATCTAATACATTAGGGTTATTACTAAGACGTCCTAACATTGCTTTAGTGGCCGTACGCCCCTTTCGAATTGACCCTCAAAACTGCAACGACGGTGCTACCTACTCACTAATAGTGGGATAGCATTGTCTAAAGGAAACAAACATAGAACGTTTCTTTTTTTGAGTAGGTACATTAGTTCTTAAGTACGTGCTCAATCCAAACAAACTTCTTTTTCACACTTACACTCCTTTACAAACAAAGTTTCCAGAAACACTTCATTATACTCTTGAAGACAGAAGCAAGAGTTAAATCGAAGTCAAAACAAAAGCTTTTCAAATCACACAAACACAAAGAAAACAATTTTTAAAATGATGAGCAAGTACCTAAGAGCCCATAGATAACTACGGATAGAAAGGGTGCTAATACCTTCCCTTTCTATAATCTGCCCCCGTACTCAGAAATATCTCAAAAAAGGAATTTTTTCTGTGCTTTTTTCCTTTCCTTGTTGGATAAAATAAAAGTTGGTGGTGACTCTTGCTTACCGCGACATTTTGCAAACACAAACGCAAAACGCAAACCAGCAAATTCCTTAAAAAAGGGAAACACGTCCCGGTTCTGGCCACTGTATCACACCTTCGGTAAACGGTCATTGAGTATAGGATGCTTTAGTGGTCGTCCTTTTGTCTAAACAAAGATCAAAGTCCTGATTCAGAAAAGTTGCCTCAGAATGGTTGCCTCGGAATTGTTGCCTCGAATAATTGATATAAGACATTAGGGTTATTACTAAGACGTCCTAACATTGCTTTAGTGACCGTACGCCCCTTTTAGATTGACCCTCAAACTCCAACGATTGTGCTACCTACTCACTAATAGTGGGATAGCGTTGTCTAAAGGAAACGAACATAGAATAATTCTTTTTTCGAGTAGGTAGATTAGTTCTTAAGTACTTGCTCAATCAAAACAAACTTTTTCACACTTACACTCCTTTACAAACAAAGTTTTCAAAAACGCTTCATTACATTCTTGAAGACAGAAGCAAGAGTTAAATCGAAGTCAAAACAAAAACTTTTCAAAACACACGAGCACATAAAGAAGAAATGTTGAAAATGATGAGCAAGTACCTAAGAGCCCGTAGATAACTACGTATAGAAAGGGTGCTAATACCTTCCCTTTCTATAATCTACCCCCCGTACTCAAAAATATCTCGAAAAAGGAATTTTTCTGTGCTTTTTCCTTTCCTTGTTGGATAAAATAAAAGTCGGTGGCGACTCTTGCTTACCGCGACATTTTGCGAATAAAAACCGCAAAGCACAAACCAGTATTAAACAGTCGGTTCTGCCACCTTATCACAGAACTGGCGACTCTGCTGGGGAGGGATAAATGGGGCATACCTTAGGATTACTTCATCATATTGTTTTCTATTGTTTGATTTTATTGCTTTATCTTTGTGAGCTTTGTATTGGAGTTACTATAGATCCTAACCCGGATCTGGGGGATATCTTTTAGGTAAGTAGCAATAGACTGTGAGGGAACTATACAGCATAGACCGATACGGTTGAAGCAGTAGCTACGTTGATGTGGCATATTAGTTGGTACCGATATCCCTTGTGGAGCAACAAGGAGAGTATGGGGCTGCTATAGTGGTCATTAAGCATCAACTGACCTTAGAACCTATAATTGACCAACTTGGCCATAGAAAGTAGTAGGATGCTACACTCATTGAGACCATACTCTCGCGATGGTTTCGACTACAAGAAAAGATTGCGTGAGCTGAAACTATGATCGATGGAGGATGGTCAGTGATATTGAGAACCTCTAGAACCCGGTTACTATTATTAGGATAGGTTGAACCAACTAAACTGCAAGAGGGTAGTACCTAAACTCCATGTCAGCCTGAAATTTAAGGGCTACTGTGTGACTTGTTTGCCTTTACCATGTTTGCTATCTCTGATACATGTTGTGTCTTTTTATCATGACATCATGCATCATGACAAAGCATGCATATTTCATTAGACTAACCATTTCAAAGACCGAGGGGATTCATCTTTGTTCTGTTTTGTAGATCATGGCTTCTATACGCAGAAATACCATTCGAGTCAATTTCGTGCAAATCCCTGCTCAGCTCAGAGAGTTAGTCTCAAAGGTTCCTGATACTTATTCATTTGTTAGAAGACATGGTCATCTCCTTAGCCTGGTCACTTCAAAGTTGGATGAGCAAATGATGAGTGTGTGTTGTACCCCAAAATTTTCCCTCCCATATTTCTTAAAATATTTCAAGAAAGATCATAAATTTGCTCAAGGTAGTCCAAGGGTTGGCCAGACAAGCTCTCTCCTAAAGGTAGTCTACCCCAAATTAGGGTTTCATGTTGCATCAAGATATTTGAGTCCAAGGGATCCCAAATTCTCAACATTTTCCTAATATGTTCTCAAGATCATCCATGTCAAGTTTCAAGCCTTGCAGAGAAAGTTTGCTCAGTCAATTGCTCAAAGGCCTGAAAATCGATTGTGCTAGGGCAAAAGTCAACTGTGGCCCACATACAGTAAAACTTCAAGATTTTTGGTCAACATCCTCATTTTGAAGTATATTTCATCATTTGATCAAGGGTTTATCATGATTCATCAAGGATTGCTCACAATTCCTCAAGCACCAAAAGTTGCTAAATTAGGGTTTTGTAGGAAAAGTCAACTCAACTTTGACCAAGCATAACTTTCTCATACTTCATCCAAAATGACCCATCCAAAGCTCATTTTGAAGAGGATGAATTTTCCTACAATCCATATGCAGTTCCCAAGTTCAAAATATGCATTCACAAGAAGTTATGAATTTGGACATTATAGGTAATTTTGAAAAGTCAACAAAAACACTTTTTTTGTCAAAGCTTCATAGATGTGCATGGAATATAAAAATGAGAAGAGACCAAAAGGGTTGATTATAGGACATCTCAAGCTTTCTAAAAAGTCCAAGAACACATCTAAAGAGTCAAAATTGAGTAAGTTATGCATTGGTGAAGTTGACCTTTTTCGCAAAATTGTCAAAAGTCAACTATGCCTAAAACTTCAAATTTTGCCAAATGGACCCAATCTTTTTCACTTGTTTTGAGTTGGCAACATAGTCCACGAGCTCTAGCCCTTGCCACTTGTCCTTATCATGTTTTTATTATTTATTTTGATTTTTATTTAAATTAATTCAATTTAAATCAAAACAAATCATATAAAATCAAAAATATTGAAAACACAAGATTTTGTGCTTGTTTCAGGCTTTATTATACAGCTAGCAAATATTCAAATTCGTATTAATGCATGGTGTGAACAAAAAGATTGAAATAGGCCAATTTTGGAAAGTTTTCAAAGTGAATCAAATCAAAGATCCAAATCATTGATGGAGGAAGATTGAGAGAAGTTTTCAACCCTAATCCCTTCATTGATACATATAGAGGGCGTGCAGACTCTAAAAGAGGGTTAGAAACAGGCGCAGCAAGCAAAGCAACATTTGAAAATAATCAAGAAAAGTGTAAGATCAAATTCCTATTTTCAGGCATCCTCAAGGCCTTCTTGCTATCCCAATCGATTCCTGGGAGTGTCAGCAAGCTAAAGCAATCAAGAACCAAGCCATTCCAGTCCCAAATTGCACTGTAAGTCATCCACGGCCTAGCTCTCTTTTTGAAATCGAATAGCATTGTTCTTGCACTTATAGCATAAAATAATTATACATTCTTGATCACAATCACATTTGCAAACTTTCTGTATGGTTTAATTGCATTTGCATGGCTTGTATGGAGTTTCACCATTATTAGGGTTTACAAGCTTGAATTGGGATCTTAGCGTACATGAAAAATTGGGCCATAAAAGGGCCACCAATGTAACCAGCAGAACCAGATGAATTCAACCATGGCTTTGTTTTTCATTTATCATGTTTGTGCTTGATTTTGGAACGAGCATTGCCTATAGCTACGGACGAACGTCCGTAGGTAAAAGTGTTTCACTTTTACCCACGGTGCCAGGAAGAAGATGACCCATGTGGCACCCCTCCATTGGCTTGTTTGAATTTTCGCGTGTGGATTTGACTTACAGGACTTTTTAATATTTGTTTATTATTTTGCATTATTATGACAACTAACGTGAATGGCCCAGTGGTAGCTAGGCTAATATTAAGGCGCTGGAAGCTTGAGGTCAGGGGTTCGACCCCTGCCTCCACCAAAATGCATTTTTCTTGATTTATTTCAAGTAATCTCATGTATATGCAAGCAAAAGGCCTATCATACTCCCTCAGGATCTGGTATGCCAAGTGTCCTGAGGCCAAATCTGATGGCCATCCAGGAGAGACCACCATGAACCTTCAGTCAACACAATACACTGGATCCACAAAGTCAACGTGGACCTTCTCTAATGGGCCAGATCTAGCTATTTGCACCCCTCCAAGCAATATTCAAGCCCATTCTTTCTTTTCTATTTTCTTTTTTATTTTATTTCTTTTAATTTATTTATTTATTTTACTAACCAATTAAATTATTTTCTTTTTTATCAAAAAATCACCAAAAATATTATTTTTCATCCAATTAAATTTAGGATATTTATTTTTAGTAAAAAATTAATTTATTTAATTAGGTTATTAATTTTAGACAACTTTAATTATTTTATACATAATTAAAAATGATTAGAATAATTAGGTTTTTATTCCACATTTAATTTTTCTTTCTTTTCTTAAAAATAATCAAAAACACAAAAAAATAGGTCATGTAATTATTTTTATTAATTAATTTAATTAACTAATTAATTTTTATATTTAATTTAGAAAACTTATTTCTTTTATTAAAAACAACAAAAAAACAATTTTTCCTTTAATTATGTTAGGATGGTCAAAACCCTAATTTCTCGTCGATCTAATTTTCCTCGCGCACTTTATTATTATTTTATCATATTGATGTAACTGCCTACAGTTTGTAATAGTTTAATTAGGACGTTATTTACATTTATCGCTTTACTTTTCAAGGGTTTGTTTTTGGCTATATAAATACTCAAAGCCTTGTAATAGCGTAGTTTAATTTCTGCATTTTAAATTCCGCAAATTATTAACTGTTAGATGTATGATAATAGGATGTATGACAAGAATGTATGATTAATTTGAAAACAGTTAGATCACCCTAAATGTGGAAAGATAAATAATATGAAATTGAATCATTCGCACATGCGCACTCCTAGGGTATACTCCCACTTGGTTGCCTTCGGTAAGCAGTCATTGAGTATAGGATGTTTTAGTGGTTGTCCTTTTGTCCAAAGATCAAAGTTGCCTCAGAAAGGTTGCCTCGGATAAATGATCTAAGACATTAGGGTTATTACTAAGACGTCCTAACATTGCTTTAGTGACCGTATGTCCCTTTTGAATTGACCCTCAAAACTCCAACGACGGTGCTACCCATTCACTACTAGTGGGATAACATTGTCTAAAGGAAACAAGCATAGAACGATTCTTTTTTCGAGTAGGTAGATTAGTTCTTAAGTACTTGCTCAATCAAAACAAACTTTTCCGCACTTACACTCCTTTACAAACAAAGTTTTCAAAAACACTTCATTACACTCTTGAAGACAGAAGCAAGAGTTAAATCGAAGTTAAAACAAAAACTTTTCAAAACCCACAAACACAAAGAAAACAATTTTGAAAATGATGAGCAAGTACCTAAGATCCCGTAGATAACTACGGATAGAAAGGGTGCTAATACCTTCCCTTTCTATAATTTACACCCCGTACTCAAAAATATCTCGAAAAAGGATTTTTTTTTCTGTGCTTTTTTCCTTTCCTAGTTGGATAAAATAAAAGTCGATGGCGACTCTTGCTTACCGCGACATTTTGCGAAAACAAACGCAAAATGCAAACCAGCAAATTTCCTTAACAAATAGGGAAACCACATCCTGGTTCTGGCCACCGTATCACAGAACTGGCGACTCTGCTGGGGAAATATAAGTGGGGTGTACCTTAGGATTAGTTCATCATATTGTTTTTAATTGCTTGATTTGTTTGCTTTAGCATTATGGGCTTTGTATCAGAGTTACTATAGATCCTAACCCGGATCTGGGGGACACCTTTTAGGTAAGTAGCAATAGACTGTGAGGGAATTGTACAGCGTAGACCGATACGATTGAAGCAGTAGCTACGTTGGTGTGACACATTAGTTGGTACCGATATCCCTTATGGAGGAACAAGGAGAGTATGGGGCTGCTAATGGGTCATTAAGCATCAACTGACCTTAGAACCTATAATTGACCAACTTGGCCATAGAAAGTAGCAGTATGCTACACTCATTGAGACCATACTCTCACAATGATTCCGGCTACAATAAAAGATTGCTAAACTGGAATTATGACCGATGGAGGATGGTCAGTGATATTGAGAACCTCTAGAACCCGGTTACTATTACTAGGACAGGTTGAACCAACTAATCTGAAAGAGGGTAATACCTAAACTCCATGCCATACTGAAATTTAAGGGCTATTGTGTAACTTGTTTTCCCTTATCATGTTTGCTATCTGTGATACCTGTGGTGTGTTTTTATCATGACATCATGCATCATGAGAAGGCATGCATATTTCATTAGACTAACCATTTCAAAGACCAAGGGGATTCATCTTTGTTCTGTTTTTCATATCATGGCTTCTATGTGCAGGAACACTATTCGAATCAGTTTCGTGCAAATCCCTGTTCAGCTCAGAGAGTTGGTTTCAAAGGTTCCTGATACTTCTTCCTTTGTCAGAAGACATGGTCACCTCCTTGGCTTGGTCACTTCTAAGTTGGATGAGCAAATGATGAGTGTCCTGTTCCAGTTCTTTGACCCGTTGCATCACTGTTTCACCTTCCCGGACTATCAGTTGGTCCCTACTTTGGAGGAGTTTTCTGAGTTACTTGGCATATCTATTCTAGAACAGACACCCTTTACAGGTTTGGAGATAGCTCCTAGGCCAGAGGATATTGCTACATCCCTACATCTGACAAAGGCTGATGTAATGTCTAACTGAGAGATTCGGAGTGGTGTTAAAGGTTTTCTGGCTAAGTTCTTGATTCATCAAGCTCAACAGTTCTGGGATAGTTTGGACTTTCAAGCATTTGAAGACATCCTGGCACTCCTCATCTATGGCTTGGTTCTGTTCCCAAATTCAGATTCTTTTGTCGATGTGAACGCAGTCAAGATCTTCATGTCCTGTAATCCAGTGCCCACTCTCTTAGGTGACATTCTACATGCTCTTTACACCCGTACTTCTCGGAGAAGGGGAACCCTTATGTGTTATGCACCGCTGCTGGCGAGGTGGTTTATTTCTTACCTCCCCAAATATGTATTGAAGAATGAGGAAGGTATGGGTTGGGCCTACAAAATCATATCCCTTTCTCATACGGACATCCTTTTGAGTACTAAGGGTATGGAAGAGGTAGCTGTCATTGATCGGTGCGGAGAATACCCCAATGTTCCTTTGCTGGGAATTAGAGGAGGAATAAACTATAATCCTTGTTTGGCCTTACGACAGTTCGGACGAGCTCGAAGGGACGGTCCTCATGAATTGCTGCTTCCAGCCATTGTCTTTGACTTCCAAGGGGATGTCGAGGGACATCGCCGCAGATTTATATGAGCATGGGATAGGGTGAACAGGTCTGATCCACATGAACTAGGAAAGAAGACTTCTCTCCCGATGCAACCATACCTCCATTTGGTTCGAGCCCGTGCTCAAAAGCTAGGGATGCCATATGAAGCTGTTTTGTCAATAATTGTAGAGCATACTGATGAAGAAGGGGTTCCTTATACGGTCCTCCATCCATATATGCCTACTGACATTGGGGCATTAAAGAGATCTTAGATCCAGCTAAGGGAAGAAAGGTATACTTACAGAGAGAAGTATCATGAGCAAGAACGGAAGATCCTAAAGCTTACAAGGCAGCTGAAGACGGAGAGGGCAATCAACGATTATGTCAGCACGAAAGGAAAACGACCATGGGAGCGCTGATGTCTTTTGCTATTTCTAGTTTAGATTTGCTTTTCATTATTTCTTTTGTAACTCCTTAAAGGCATTTGTCAAACATTGTTTCAAGTTTTTTAATCTAATAAAAGTGTGTTTTATTTTGGTTTACAAATTTGAATCTCCCTAAGTCTTTGAAATCATTTCATACGCATTCCATTCCCATACACCTCATTACAGGTACCCTTATAGGTTTCTCATCTTCTTCGTTGTTTATTTCAGCACAACATGTCTTCTGAAACACCTACTGATCAAGCCATCAAGGCTCTTCAAGCTCAGAATGCTCAGTTCTAGGAAATGTTAATGAACTTGGCCAAGAGTCAACAAGATTTGAAGACTCTTATCTTGAAGGACAAGAAAAAGAAGAAGAAGAAGACGGTCCTCCTGAATATGGGTCACAGATTTGGGAATAGGTTGAGACAGGAAGCTGATTTATCTCACTCATCTGGAGGGGGGGAGAATCAAGAAGAAAGAAAGGGTCCTAGACCTGTGGTTTCTGACAATGACACTGACTTTGATGAAGACCAGTATCCTCCTACCGAGGATAGGTATAAGCGACTTGAAGACCGGTTGAGCGCAATGGAGATCCAGAAGATACCAGGGTTGGACTTCGGAGATTTGGGTTTGGCATCTGGGGTGGTGATCCCACACAAGTTTAAGGCCCCTATCTTTTCTAAGTACGATGGAGTATCTTGTCTGAAGCTACACCTCCGCTCGTATGTCAGAAAGATCCAACCATATACTGCTGATAGGAACCTATGGGTTCATTTCTTTCAAGATAGTCTATCAGGGACTCAACTTGAATGGTTCTATCAACTAGAAGGAGCTAATGTCCGCAATTGGGAGGACCTTGTTGCTACTTTTTACAAGCAGTACCAGTATAACACCGACCTTGCTCCCACGCGTACCCAACTTCAGGGTATGTCTATGGGTGCGAGTGAAGGTTTCAAGGACTATGCTCAGAAGTGGAGAGATCTTGCTGGAAGAGTACAACCCCCTCTGGTTGATAGGGAGTTGGTGGATATGTTTCTTGGGACCTTGTCTGGTCCATACTTCAATCATTTGATCGATAGTTCATCGTCCGGGTTTACTGAATTGATTATGACTGGGGAGAGGGTTGAAGCCGGTATCAAGAGCGGAAAGATACAAAAAGGTGCTTCGTCAAGTACGGAGAAGAAGCCTTTCAAGAAGGAATCTAGTGCAGTTTACAGCTCGAGGAGCCAAAATCAACCCGAACGCTGCCAAGCAGTTAATGCGGTGGTAATATCAAGACCAACTGTTGCCCCACAACGCAACACTCAGCAAAGAGCAGAGAGGCCTCAGAGACAGTTTACTCGGCTCAGCATGACTCTATCTCAAATTCTGCCGCAGTTGTTGAAGACCAATTTGGTGACTCTAAGGGAGGCTCCGAAGAATCCCATTACTACATCACCGTTGTATAACTCGAACGCCCGTTGTGCTTTTCACTCCGATAGCCCGGGGCTGTTTACAGTGATTTCTAGTAAACAACCGCTAGTCTTCCAATTTATTGATTATTATTGGTTACTTGTAGGATCGACTAGATTGATCCTAGGACACATGTGTCATAACTCATTTCTATGTTCATACCCATTATCTTGATAAATTTATATTGTATGTTAATGTCGAATGTGAGATTCTTAAGAAATATCTCTAAGATTGTCTATAGAAATAAACTGACTGAATATACAAAGGAAAGGCTTCGAATTAGACTTAAGATTTAATACTTGAATGTAAAGATAAGGAGTTTCTGAGAATATAACAGTTTCTGGAAATATGCAGTGTTTGAACAAAAAGATAAAGTAAAAGTGAAGTTTCTAAAGAGATAAATGTGTTTGAAAGCAAGTAAAACAAGGAAATAAAAGGAAATCGAAAGATTTAAGAGAAAAAGTACTGTAAAAGTGAAAGAAGTATAAAAAGACTTGTATTGAAATTATAAGGAATCATGATGTTCAATACATACATTTTGTCTTCTAACTCGTTTCCCTTAAGTCACGGTAATTTGAGTGTTTGAGACTTTTTAGCACACGAAATGAACACCCCAATTCTAACATAAAAACACCTATTTATAGTATCCTGACCCTAATGGTCCTACTCTAAAATCATGCCACGTTCGAAGCATGCAGGCTCCTTACGTTTACTGACTTCCACGCGTCTTCTAAGAATGGCGCTCTTATTTGAAATTTGAACCATGTGCCAGTGAAGTATTTTGCTAGTTTTTTTCGATTCGAATTAAACCAATTGCCTAGACCACTTCCAATTCTGGCACATTTGCACAAAGGAACTCTTTATATTTTAAACACTAAAAATCCCAAATCGAAATCCATCATCTATCACTGGAAATCGAAGAGTCCTTTAGAACAATGGTTCTATATTTCCCACCAATATTCATCATTGATATCAACCTCCTTATATGCTTATTCGAAATATTGTTTTGATATCCAATTATTCTTTATTCGAAATTGCCAGCTAACAAATTGCCCCTCAAGAACATGTATTTCGATAGATATAAAGAAATACTTGTTTTTGAATTATCCATGCAATTTCGAGAGTATCAAAACTCATGATGACAATACTGCACACAATGGCAGAGTAAGTGTCCAACTTTCTGCAAAACGTCCAATCATCATACCTAAACGTGCAATCACAGCAGTTATAGCTAATAATTAGCCACAACCATTTTGGAATTTATATAATACCATTTTGGCTTTATTATTTGTTTTATTTTTAATTATCCTGTAGTGATTCGAACCTCTTGCAAGCATGGCTTATACCTTTTTAAGTATCTCCCATTTACCTTCAAGATTCTTCCATCTTCTGCTAATTCCTCTATTTCATAAGCATTATTCGAAAATGTTTTCAAAACACGAAAGGGTCCCTCCCAATGGGGTGACCATTTACCTAATAATCTATTCTTTTTATCCATAGGTAATATAAGTTTCCATACCAGATCATTGGTTGAGAACAACTTACTTTTAACTCTTTTGTTGTATGCTCTGGCTACTCTTTCTTTCTGTCTTCTCATAACTTCTAAAGCATGCAGCCTACCTTCATCCATGTCCACTAATTCATTCATCATCATTTCCCAATATTGGTAAGCTGGTATCTCATTTTGTCTTTGGATTCTAACTGACTGTAAATGTATTTCGACTGGCAGCACTGCGTCGTGTCCAAATGTAAGTCGAAATGGAGTAGTATTTGTTGCTTCTTTAGGAGATGTTCGACATGCCCATAAAGCTTGGTCCAAAGTTTTGTGCCAATTCTTTGGTTTTCGCCCTACATGTTTCTTTATCAACCCTATTATAACTTTATTGGCTGCTTCCACTTGTCCATTAGCTTGAGCATAATAAGGGGTTGGCGTGAGTAACTTAAATCCCATTTCTTTTGCAAACTCTTGCATTTTTCGCCCTGTGAAAACTGAACCTTGATCTGTTGTGATACTTTCTGGTATTCTGAACCTGTAAATTATTTGCTTCTGAACAAATTCCATAATAGCCTCTTGATCAACATTCACTAGAGGAATTTCTTCGACCCATTTTGTAAAATAATCTATACCCACAAGGATATATTTCTGTCCTTTGGATGATGTTGGTCGTATTTCACTAATTAGATCTAATGCCCATCCTCTAAAAGGCCAAGGCTTAACAATTGAATGTAACTCACTTGCAGGAGCATGTTGAATGCCTGCATGAATTTGGCATTCCTCGCATCCTTTAGCAAATTCTATGCAGTCTTTGAGCATAGTGGGCCAATACATTCCATATCGAAACAACAACCATTTCATTTTGTGACCTGCTTGATGTGCCCCACATGCCCCACTGTGCACACTGGACAATGCTAAATATGCTTCATTTTCTCCTAAACATTTGAGTAAGATTCCTTCTAGGGTTTTCTTAAAAAGTTCATTCCCTATTAGTATATAAGACAATGCCCTATATTTGATCTTTTTCTCTGTACTTACTGAAGGTTCTTTCAAGTAATTTATTATAGGACTTCTCCAATCTGTATCTGCCAAAGTATCAATATTTAGCACTTTGAATTCTTTCTGATTTGCATAACCAAGTTTCGAATTTTCTAAGTCTAATGGTGATAATTTGGTAGCCATTATTCTGCCTCTTGTTTCTATGAGGTATTGGAGTTTTTCTTTGGATGTCTTATATCCTGAGGCTATTTGAGCCAAGTCATTTGCCTCCTGATTATCAATTCTGGGAATATGTTTTATATCCACATGTTCAAATTTCTTGAGTAATCTGTTAGAAATAACAAAGTACATGATCAAATTTTCTTTGATACATTTGTATTCTTTGGTTATCTGTTTGATGACCAGCTCTGAGTCTCCACTAATTTCGACTCTGGTTGCCCCCAATTCCAACAAAGCTTCAAGTCCAGCAATCAATGCTTCATACTCAGCTTCGTTGTTCGAACAGGGAGGCCCTTCTAACTTGTACTTGAATTTTGTTGGAATTACTTCAGGAGAAATTATGAGTACTCCAACCCCACTTCTATTTTTATGTGTTGATCCATCGAAGGATAATTTCCATGGGTGAATCTCAACATAATCTAACGCGAAGTCCTCACTCACAGAGTGATCCACTATGAAATCTGAAACTACTTGTCCTTTCATAGCCTTTAAAGGCTTGAAAGCTAAATTATACTCAGTGAGCGCTAAAGCCCACTTGCCAATCCTGCTGTGCATGATTGGTTTTGAAAGCATATGTTTAATAACATCAAAGTGAGATGAAACGTAGACATCAACTGGTTTAATATAATATTTAAGTTTTATACAAGAGAAATACAGACAGAGACATAGTTTTTCAATGCTACTATACCTAGTCTCTGCTTTATTTAGGACCCTACTAATATAGTAGATGGCTCTTTCGACGCCATCATCATTTTCTTGGGCCAACATACTACCTATAGTTACATTGGAGGCAGAGATATACAGTCTCATTGGCTTATCTTTAGAAGGGGGTGCAAGTATAGGAGGATGCATCAAATAGGCCTTGATTTTCTCGAATGCCTCCTGATGCTGCGCCGTCCATTCGAAATTCCCTTGGTTGAGACGGAGGAGTGGAGAGAAAGCCTGAGTTCACCCACTAAAATTAGATATGAATCTCCTTAAAAAGTTGATTTTACCTAATAGAGATTGCAACTCTTTCTTTGTTGATGAAGGTTTCGTCTCCATAATAGCCTTTGTCTTGTTCAAGTTAATTCCGATCCCCTTCGTGTGGACCACAAAGCCTAGGAAATCCCCAGCCTTGTGGTCCTGATAAACTTGCATCGAAGGAGCCGTTCCACCTCTGCCTTTATTTTTGAGAGGATTGCTGGGGCGAATCGTCTAGGCATCTGCTTGATGGGCTTCTTGCCATCCTTGATTGGAAGCCTATGTTCCACCAGTTCCCTCTTTAAACCAGGCATTTCGTCGTAGTCCCAGGCGAAGCAATCTCTGTTTTGTTTGAGCACTTCAACCACCTTTCCTTTTAAACTGGGACTAAGTTTCGCACTGATGTACGTAACTCTTTTTTCGATGCCATCCCCAATATCAACTTCCTCCAAAGGATCTTGTGCCAGCATCTTAGCGCTTGTTGACTCTAGATCCTTCTCGAACCCCAAGGGCTCTTGATCATAAATGACATCTAGCCGTTGATCCACTAGTTTGGAAGTTTGTCCAACACAGGGTGGGGGTGAGTGGTTTCCCTCGGGATTTGCTATTTCTTTTTTTGTTTTTTCTTTTTTATCTATGGCTTCGACAGCCATGTTTTGTATTTCAGCTTCGAGAGTCGTTTTTCGTTTGTTCTCATCCAGATAGGCCGAAATCTTTTGGTAGTAACTTGACTCAGTCATAATGATCTTCGCTTCCCCAGCCAGTTGGTCGTATCGTCGAAGTCTCTCCATCTTCCTCAATCTCCAGCCCGTCCTACATGATTTCCCTATCTCATTGAAATCCATTGGGTCTAAGGGTTAAAGAATAGTAAGCGTTCTCATTGGGCTCGAAATATTCCTCAGGCGGGTGACATGGCCCTATGTTGGCCATATTTCGATCGAAGTTTCTTTTGTCCATGTTGTTGATTTCTGTCATATAGTAACTTTGGTCTGCTTCTATGTTTTCGAAAATTCCATCGTGTCTCCACAACACCAACCTTTGATGCATCGAAGAAGGCACTGTGTCAATTCCATGGATCCATTCCCTGCCGAGCAACAGATTGTAGTTTGCCTTCACAGTAATGACCATAAACATTGTTGGTCTTGTGAGGGAACCAACTGTCAAGTTAACTTGTATTACTCCCAAAGTCTTACCAACCTTTCCTTCATAATTCGAAAGCACCATGTTGTGAGGTCTAACATCTGAATCATGCATGCCTATCCTTTTTAGCATGAATCGAGGCATCAAATTAACAGCAGCTCCACCATCCACCAGAACCTTGTTCGCACCATATTGCTCCACCTTTTCCCTGATGAATAAGGGTTTTAAATGGTTCTTCATTCCTTCGTCTGGCTTTTCGAAGAAAGCGTTTTGCTCTTCGACCGCTCCATTGTTCATCACATAATAACACACTGGCCTATGTTTGTCCATTTCATCCTCGTCAGTCTCCTCACCAGCATAAACCTCTGTATCCTGATTGTACTTACAAGGCAGCACCGAAACTACATTACAGTTTGCATTAAAGAAGGATTCCCCCTCCGATTCGAAGTCATCAGTCATCAAGTCCTCTTCGTTTGCAGCCTCCTTCTGAGTCTTATTTTCTTCAGTGTCTTTCTTTGGTGAAAAAAGTTTCCTGGACACTGGGGGTTTACCCCCAGTCTGGTTCACTGATGTTGGGTTATTGGTACTAGATTCTCCTATCTCCATAGGCTTCGAATCCCTTTCTGCTTTTTTATTTCTCTGGTGTCTGCGCCACTGAGAGCGAGACATTGGATTTTTGCCTTTGTAATTCTCCAGTCTTATTTCTTCCCTCCTATTTGAATTGAATTGCTTCCTGTAAGCCATCGCAGTCCTGCCTCCTTGGTCATAGTTGCGCCACTTCCCTTTTCCCTTATCAGCCTTCACCTGCAGCCATCTGTCAGTGGGGATTTCTGCAGGTAGTTTAAAGGAAACTTTCTTTGCTCCCCTGGGGTAAGGGCTATCTGGCCTCCTTGGCATATTTCTGCCAGTGTTAACAGGATTCGAAGGCATTCTGCCTTGGTGCCTCCAGCCTGATGCAAACAGAATTCTCTCGAACGCTTCAGCCATTTCTTTATCATACACCGCTGCACATCTGGGACATATTAAACACTTTGTTCCAATCTTGTGGCAACGAACCAAGAATTCGAGCAGACTTTCATCAGCTTTTGGATAGACTCTGTACAGTTGGTTTTCTTGCCTCCAGTTGACCCATGTTTGTTCGCGCTGGGCCCTTTCGAACTCAGCAGCAATTCTGGGGTTGCAGATGATGCTGCACCTTGGGCACAACAACTTATCCTGGCTTTTCTTATGACAGTGGAAGAGGTATTCGCGCAAACTCGCGTCTTTTCTAGGTAAGTTATCTCTTCTTTTCTCTCTCTCCCTCTCCAAACAGCGTTCCACTTCTTCCATTTCAGCGTTGGGCTGTTCGAAGTCCACCATATTTACTCCCAGCATTTGACCATCAGACATTTTGACTTCTTTAAATTTCATCCTGAGACCCTCAGTGGCCTCAATTAATTTTTTGTCACTTAGTATCTTTGCTTTGAGCACCTTTGGGAGGCCATCAGTAGCCTCTCTTTTGTTCTTGATCAAGATGAAGTCCCCATCCTCTTCGAATTCCACTTTCGATTCAACTTTCCTCTCAACAATTTCTACTACATTGATGTTCAGAGGTTCAGCATAGTTAGTCTCCGCCATCAACAACGGATCCGTATCAACTTTCATTAGATTCTTCCCTTTGTCTGAGAACTTCAGCCTGCCATCTTTGATTGCGTTTTGTATCAGATCTCTGAAAAGAAAACATTGTGAGGTTTTATGGCCTAAAAAGTTGTGATATTTACAAAAGCCCCTCTTCTTCATTTGTTCCAACGGAGGAATCTTAAGGTTAGGAGGAACTATTAACTGGCCATCTTTAACAAGCAGATCAAATATTTCATCACATTTAGTTATATCGAAAGTATAGATTTTCTTAGGGAATTTATCATTCTTTTCACTTTCGACAAAATCCTTTCCATTGGAAGGAAGCAGAACTTTGCAAGCATAAGGGGGTGCTTCCTTCAGTTCTGGAAGATCTATTTCAAACTGATCGAAATCATAAGGGTCTTGAGAATCATATATGTTCTCCTCTTCGGCCTCTATGTAGGCTATTCTCTCTTTCTTATGATTTTTACTAGCCCTAGCCTTTTCAGCTTTTAATCTTTCGACCTGACGAACCCTGTCTGCTAGTTGGGCCATATCTCTAAGATACTGTGTATCCAATTTCTTTCAAATGGAATAATCTAGGCCCCAACAGCCATTTCGACCAATTCATGTTCAGGGACCACTGTGAAGCATCTAGATTTTAATAAACGGAACCTATTCAAATAATCATCTATTGGTTCCGTGAATTTTCTCTTAATGCTTGCTAATTCTTTGAGACTAATTTTAGACTGACCCATGTAAAATTGTTCATGGAACAGTCTTTCTAAATAAGGCCATTTGTCCACAGATCCAGGGGGTAGGGTGGTGAACCAAGTAAAGGCGTTCTTCGTTAGAGAACTTGTGAAGTATTTTATCCTAAGATTTTCATTATTTGCTATATCTCCTACTTCGGTTAAATATCTCGCTATATGTTCCGCTGTTGATTCACTTGTGTCTCCAGCAAATTTCATGAATTTAGGGGCTTTAAAGCCCCTGGGTAATTCTATTTGCAGAACATAGTCTACAATAGGAGATGTGTAATTTGGCCTCCTAAATCCTGAATTTAAACCATTATGGGCCATTATTCTTTCGATCATGGTGGTGAGGTTATTTTCTGCCACTAAATTGTCATTTCTAATTCTATGAACAATTTCGTCTGCATTTTGGTCCCTATTCACCATCATTATTGGTCTAGGCTGTTCATTCTAAACTTCCTGAACTTCCTGGTTCCTTAATCTTACCCCTATATTTCTCTCTTCGACCACTTGTATGGGGGGTCGAATCTGTTCGATTGTGGGTTCTTCGTTTTGAATCACCACTGGATTTTGCCTAAGTCTCGCAGGCGCATCAGGGGCACCAAAAAAATCTGCTATTCTGGCCATCTGGGCTGCATTTTCTTGGTTTGTTCTATTTATATTCTGGATTAGGGGATTGAAAATAGCATTCATTTCGCGGGCTAGGATTCCTACCTTATCATGATTGCAATCATCCATCTGTTGCCTAAGCGCTGCTTGACTATTAGTTGTAAGGGTAGGCAACTGGGCGAAGTTTCCTATATTCTGGGAATTTTTACCCAAATGGTTCATTCCTGAACCAGATCCTTGGAGTGGGGACGAAGTTCATGCATTATGTAACCCTTCCATAAACGAAGTTGGCATTCCATACAGAGGGTATCTGGGTCTCAAAGGTTCGAAACTTGGAGGCCTAGTGGGGGTCGAATACTGTTGATTTCCTACGTGTGGCACAGTTTGCATTGAGAACACGTTTGATGGCATTTCTAATGTACTTACTGGGACTGTATTCGAACTGCTAACAGGGATGGTATTGGAGGCATCAATCGAACTTGAGACGATTGTTGCAGCCCCCTGTGGGGGATTTTGTTGGTTGTGTTAACCATTGTTTTGGTACGTTGTCTTCTGGGTATATGTGGATTATTATTCTTTATTTTGCCGCTTCGAAGGTTCATGTATCGAAACACGCTCCAAACTCAGAAGATCCTAAAATTCTCTAATAGGTTTGATAAAACTTTTTATTATGACATTGTCCCACCATGTGTGCCAATTTGTTTACAGTGATTTCTAGTAAACAACCGCTAGTCTTCCAATTTATTGATTATTATTGGTTACTTGCAGGATCGACTAGATTGATCCTAGGACACATGTGTCATAACTCATTTCTATGTTCATACCCATTATCTTGATAAATTTATATTGTATGTTAATGTCGAATGTGAGATTCTTAAGAAATATCTCTAAGATTGTCTATAGAAATAAACTGACTGAATGTACAAAGGAAAGGCTTCGAATTAGACTTAAGATTTAATATTTGAATGTAAAGATAAGGAGTTTCTGAGAATATAACAGTTTCTGGAAATATGCAGTGTTTGAACAAAAGGATAAAGTAAAAGTGAAGTTTCTAAAGAGATGATTGTGTTTGAAAGCAAGTAAAACAAGGAAATAAAAGGAAATTGAAAGATTTAAGAGCAAAAGTACTGTAAAAGTGAAAGAAATATAAAAAGACTTGTATTGAAATTATAAGGAATCATGATGTTCAATACATACATTTTGTCTTCTAACTCGTTTCCCTTAAGTCACGGTAATTTGAGTGTTTGAGACTTTTTAGTACACGAAATGAACACCCCAATTCTAACATAAAAACACCTATTTATAGTATCCTGACCCTAACGGTCCTACTCTAAAATCATGCCACGTTCGAAGCATGCAGGCTCCTTACGTTTACTGACTTCCACGCGTCTTCTAAGAATGGCGCTCTTATTTGAAATTCGAACCATGTGCCAGCGAAGTATTTTGCTAGTTTTCTTCTATTCAAATTAAACCAATTGCCTGGACCGCTTCCAATTCTGGAACATTTGCACAAAGGAACTCTTTATATTTTAAACACTAAAAATCCCAAATCGAAATCCATCATCTATCATTGGAAATCGAAGAGTCCTTTAGAACAATGGTTCTATATTTCCCACCAATATTCATCATTGATATCAACCTCCTTATATGCTTATTCGAAATATTGTTTTGATATCCAATTATTCTTTATTCAAAATTGCCAGCTAACAGGGGAATGATACGAATAATTGTTGGGCCTTGAAGAATAAGGTACAAGATTTGATTGAAGCTAAAGAGATTGAATTTGAAGCGCCGGAAAAGCCTAATGTCGTGACTGCTTCTATGCCCAAGCATGGAGTAAATGCTGTGGACGATGATTCGTTTGTAACCTCTGTGGGAGACATTTCTACTTAGTTGATGACAGTGAAGAAGAACTTATTATTGGTCGGTTTATTTCCGGGCTATGGCGGAGGTTGCCACATGTGTTCCATCCTGCCTACTGGTTGTCATCTATTGAAGTCAGGTGTCCAACGCCTGATGGATAACAAAGAAATCTTGTTTGAGAAAACTTTGGTTCCATTGATTCCTGTTGAAGATGTTTCCATAATCACCATTTCCACCAATTATTCCAAGGCTTCCTCGAGAAAGCCAGTTAGAATTACATCTGTTCCAAGAATTGCTCCATTGATCATTACTATTCCTGGACCCATCCCTTACACGTCGGATAAGGTTGTCCCGTGGCACTATGGGGCCAATGTGTATTATCATGGGATTAAACAAGACTTGAAGGTTGAAAAGGCTGATACTGACATCAGCAACATTGTTGGGTCTAGCAAAGTCACCCGAAGTTGAAGACTCTTATCTCCTGAGATCTCCCCACCAACTGTTCGGAAGCCTGTTGTTATTTCACATGCCAGTACATCTGCTACTGTTCCTGTTCATGTTCCAATCATTACCTTTGTCGTCGAGTCATCTGACGCTCGGGGCAAAGGGACCACCGGTGAGCCTGCCCGGACGGAGGCACCGAAGAAGATTACTGTTGAAACCTCTAGGCAGGAAATAGAGGAGATTTTGAAGATCATCAAGAAAAGTGACTACAACGTAGTCGAACAGCTGGGGCAAACCCCGTCGAAGATCTCCATGTTATCTTTACTGTTGTGCTCAGAAGCCCATGCTAAGGCTTTAATTGCTTTCCTGAAAACTGCGCATGTGCCGCAGGAGACCTCTACTGACCAGTTCAAAGACTGTGTGGCTAGTTTGACCGCTGATAACGGGTTGGGTTTCTCTGACGCAAATTTGACTACCAAAGGAAAGAATCACAATGACGCTCTGCATGTTTCAATCGAGTGTAGGGGCACTACTCTAGCTCACGTGCTGGTAGATACTGGGTCCTCGTTAAATATTTTACCCAAGAAAGCGTTAGACCGGTTGGACTGTGAAGGGTTGGTGCTGAAGCCAAGTAATATTATGGTTAGAGCCTTTGATGGGTCAAAAAGGATGGTGCACGGAGAGGTGGATGTTCCTGTTAAGGTCGGTTCTCAGACTTTCGCATCTACATTCTATGTGATGGACATTCGACCATCTTATTCTTGTTTGCTGGGTCGCCCGTGGATCTACAAAGTTGGGGCAGTAACTTCTACGCTCCACTAGATGTTGAAATACCCAGTGAAGGGGAAAATTGTTACAGTACGAGGAGAAGAGGAGTACATGGTGAGCCACCTTAACTCTTTTTGGTATGTGGAAATGGACGGGGAGTTCATTGAAACCCCGTGCCAGAACTTTGAAGAAGTCCCCCAGATTCTGGCGTCGACTGAAACGGTTGTTGAAGATCCTCCAATGAAGATGGCTTCCCTCAAGGATGCCCGGACTGTTATTGAAAAAGGTGGGTGTGCGAATTGGGGCCAACTTCCTGACTTTGCACACAAGACTGACAAGTTTGGTTTAGGTTTTACTGCAGAATCTCAAAGGGTTGTTCGGCGTGCGCGGATTGGAAGACCTCCCCTACGTATCACTAATCCGGAAGTGAATGCGATTGAAGATGATGATGAAGAGTCTGAGTTTTACAGTTGGATTTACCCGACTACTGACAGTGGATTAATCAATTGGACGGCGAAGGACTTCGTGCCCGTTTCTTTTATTATACAGTAATAAGACTTTTATTTTGGATTTGTAACAGACAATTTGAAACCTTTACGGCCCGATGCCTTGCTCGGGACACCGTGGCGTTGTTTGAGGGCTTATTATATGTCATTTCCATATATCACCAATAAAAGCATTGGACGTCTTTCTTGCATTACAAATTTTGCGCTCCTTGTTTTTCTTTTCTATCTTGCAAAACAGCTATTTGTCTTACACACACTCACATATACAGGTCTACATCCACTCTGGATCCCATTGATAACGACTCTGATACTGCCAGTTATGACTTCAAAAGTCCGATCAACCAAGCCGAGGATGAAGGTGAGGATGATTGTGAAGTGCCTGGGGAACTTGCTAGATTGTTACTTCAGGAAAAGAGGGTCATACAGCCGCATGAAGAGCCAGTGGAAACTGTAAATCTGGGTAAAGAGGTAGACAAGAAAGAGGTCAATATTGGTGCAAATCTGGAGTCTAGTGTTAAGCAACGGTTGATTCAGATGATGCGTGACTATGTTGAGATCTTTTCCTGGTCTTATGAAGATATGCCTGGGTTGGATACCGATATTATGGTTAACCGCTTTCCAACTAAAGAGGACTGTCCTCCAGTGAAACAGAAAGTTCTCCGAATGCACCCAGAGATGTCTGAGAAAATCAAGGTTGAAGTTATGAAATAGTTTGATGCCGGTTTTCTAGCAGTTACTTCTTACCCACAGTGGGTCGCCAACATGGTTCCGGTGACGAAGAAAGATGGTAAAGTTTGAATGTGTGTTGACTATAGGGATTTGAACAGGGCAAGCCCCAAGGATGATTTCCCTCTACCTCATATCGACGTTCTGGTTGACAACATCGCACAGCATAAGGTCTTCTCCTTTATGGATGGTTTCTCCAGTTATAATCAGATTAAGATGGCTCCCGAAGACATGGAGAAGACAACATTCGTCACGCAGTGGGGTACCTTTTGCTACAAGGTCATGCCATTCGGATTGAAGAATGCTGGGGCAACGTATCAGCGCGCCATGGTCGCTTTATTCCATGATATGATTCATCATGAGATTAAGGTATACGTAGACGACATGATTGCAAGGTCCCAAACTGAGGAAGAACATCTTGACCATCTCCAGAAGCTATTTCACAGGTTGAAGTTGTACAAGCTGAGGTTAAACCCGAACAAGTGCACCTTCGGGGTGAGATCTGGTAAGCTGCTGGGTTTCGTCGTTAGTGATAAAGGTATTCAAGTGGATCCTGCAAAGGTGAAGGCTATATAGGAAATGCCAGCTCCCCGAACTGAAAAAGAAGTCAGAGGCTTTTTGGGACGTCTGAACTATATTGCCCGATTCATTTCGCACCTGACTGCTACTTGTGAGCCAATCTTCAAGTTACTAAAGAAAGATCAAGTGGTAAGATGGAACGATGAATGTCAGTCCGCTTTCGAAAAGATCAAAGGATATCTCCAAGAGCCACCTATTCTGATGCCTCCAGTTGAAGGGGGACCTTTAATCTTATACTTGACAGTACTCGACAATTCGATGGGGTGTGTGCTGGGGCAGCATGACGAGTCTGGCCGAAAAGAGCATGCTATTTACTACCTTAGCAAAAAGCTTACTGACTGCGAGACCCGATACTCGTTGCTTGAGAAAACTTGTTGCGCTTTGGCATGGGCTGCTCGCCGGCTGAGACAGTATATGCTAACTCACACTACTCTGTTGATATCAAAGATGGATCCAATCAAGTATATCTTCAAAAAGCCTGCCTTATCCGAAAGAATAGCAAGATGGCAGATGATCTTGACTGAGTATGACATCCAATACACGATCCAAAAAGCAATCAAGGGGAGTGTGTTGGCGGATCATTTGGTGCATCAGGCCATGGACGATTACCAATCTACGAACTTTGAGTTTCCGGATGAGAACATCATGTTGGTGACTGACTGTGAAACACCTGGACCGGATGAAGGACCTGAGGAAGGATCCCGATGGTATATGTAATTTGATGGAGCTTCAAATGCTTTGGGTAATGGCATTGGCGTCGTGATCATATCTCCTGAAGGCTCTTGCTTACCGCGCCATTTTGCAAAAACAAACGCAAAACGCAAACCAACAAATTTCCTTAACAAATAGGGAAACCACGTCCCGGTTCTGGCCACCGTATCAGTATGTTATTCTAGTTCTTTGATCCATTGCATCACTGTTTCACCTTCTCGGACTATCAGTTGGTCCCTACATTGGAGGAGTTTTCTGACTTACATCTATTGTAGAGCAGACACCCTTTACAGGTTTGGAGATAGCTCCTAGGCCAGAGGATATTGCTTCAGCCCTACATCTAAAAATGGTTGATGTAGTATCTAACTGGGAGACTCGGAGTGGGGTTAAAGGTTTCTTGGCTAAGTTTTTGATCAATCAAGCTCAACAATTCTGGGATAGTTTGGACTTTCAAGCATTTGAAGACATCCTGGCTCTCCTCATCTATGGCTTGGTTCTTTTCCCGAATCCAGATGCCTTCATAGATGTGAATGCGGTCAAGATTTTCATGTCTCATAACCCAGTGCCTACTCTTCTAGGTGATATTCTACATGCTCTCTATACTCGTACTATGCAGAGAAGGGGAACTCTCATGTGTTGTACACCGCTGCTGGTGAGGTGGTTTTTTTGCACCTCTCCAAATTTGTATTGAATAATGAGGAAGGCGTAGGTTGGGCTTATAGAATCATGTCCCTTGCTCATACAGACATCCTTTAGAGTTCTAAAGATATGGAAAAAGTAGCTGTCATTGATCGTTGTGGGGAATACCCTAATGTTCCGTTGCTTGAAATTCGAGGGGGAATAACCTATAATCCTTGTTTGGCTTTACGACAGTTCGGACGCGCTCGAAGGGATGGTCCTCATGAGCTGCTGCTTACAGGCATTGTCTTTGACTTCAAGGGGGATGTTGAGGGACATCGCCGCAGGTTTATACGAGCTTGGGACAGGGTGAACAGGTCTGACCCCCATGAGCTAGGAATGAATACTTCTCTCTCGATGCAACCGTATCTCCAGTGGGTTCGAGCCCGTGCTCAATAGCTGGGGATGCCATATGAAGCTGTTTTGCCAGTGATCATAGAGCATACTAATGAAGAAGGTGTTCCTTATACGGTCATCCATCCCTACATGCCTACTGATCTGGGGGCATTGAAGAGATCTTGGATCCAATTGAAGGAAGAAAGGGATACCTACAGAGAGAAGTATCATGAGCAGGAACGGAAGATCTTGAAGCTTACAAGGCAGCTCGAGAATGAGAGGACAATCAACGATTATGTCAGCACGAATGGAAGGTGACCATGGGATTTTTGATTTCTTTGTTGTTTTTCTAGTTTAGATTTGCTTTTCAGTATTCCTTTTGTAACGCCTTAAAGGCACTTGTTAAACATTGTTACCAGTTTAATCTAATAAAGTGTGTTTTATTTTGGTTTAAAAATTTGAATCTCCCAAATTCTTTGAAATCATTTCATACGCATTCCATTCCCATGCACCTCATTACAGGTACCATTACATGTTTCTCACTTCTTCTCTGTTTATTTCAGCAATCATGTCTTCTGAAACGCCTACTGATCAAGCCATCAAGGCTCCTCAAGCACAGAATGCTCAATTCCAGGAAATGTTCCTGAACTTGGCCAAAGGGCAGCAAGATTTGAAGACTCTTATCTTGAAGGACAAGAAGAAGAAGAAGAAGAAGAAGAAGAAGAAGAGGGTGGTTCTGCTGAATATGGGTCACAGATTAGGGAACAATTTGCGACAGGAAACTAATTTGTCCCATTCATCTGGAAGAGGAGAGAATCAAGAGGAAAGGAAGGGTTCTAGCCCTGTGGTTTCTGACAATGACACCGATTTTGATGAAGACCAGTATCCTCCTACTGAGGATAGATATAAGAAACTTGAAGACCGGCTGAGTGCAATGGAGATCCATAAGATACCTGGGTTGGACTTCGGAGATTTGGGTTTGGCATCTGGGGTGGTGATCCCACACAAGTTTAAAGCTCTTGTCTTTGCTAAGTACGATGGGGTATCCTGCCCGAAGTTACACCTCCATTCGTATGTCAGAAAGATTCAACCCTATACTGCTGATAGGAACCTGTGGGTTCATTTCTTTCAAGATAGTTTGTCAGGGACTCAACTTGAATGGTTCTATCAGCTGGAAGGAGATAACGTCCGCAACTGGGAGGACCTTGCTGCTGCTTTTTAAAAGAAATACCAGTATAATGTCGACCTTGCTCCCACGCGTACTCAACTTCAGGGTATGTCTATGGGTACAGGCGAAGGCTTTAAGGACTACGCTCAGAAATGGAGAGATCTTGCTGGAAGAGTCCAACCCCCTATGTCTGATAGGGAGTTGGTGGATATGTTTCTTGGGACTTTGTCTGGTCTATATTTTAATCATTTGATCGGAAGTTCATCGTCTGAGTTCACTGAACTGATTTTGACTGGGGAGAGAGTTGAAGCCGGTATCAAGAGTGGCAAGATACAGAAAGGTGCTTCATCAAGTACAGAAAAGAAGCCTTTCAAGAAAGAAGCTAGTGCAGTTTACAGCTCAAGGAGCCAAAACCGTCTTGAACGCCGCCAAGCAGTTAATGCGGTAGTAATATCAAGACCAACTGTTACCCCATAACGCAACAATCAGCAAAGAGTAGAGAGACCGTAAAGGCAGTATACTCGGCTCAGTATGACTCTATCTCAAATTTTACCGCAATTGTTGAAGACTAACCTGGTGACTCTGAGGGAGGCTCCGAAGAATCCCAGCACCACATCTCTGCTGTATAATCCGAACGCTCGCTGTGCCTATCACTCCGATAGCCCAGGACATGATACCAACAACTGCTGGGCCTTGAGGAATAAGGTGCAAGATTTAATTGAAGCTAAGGAAATTGAATTTGATGCACCGGAAAAACCCAACGTCATAACCGCTCCTATGCCCAAACATGACTAGGGAGTGAATGCAATTGAAGATGATGATGAAGAGTTTGAGTTTGACAGCTGGATTTACCCGACTACCGACGGTGGATTAAGCAATTGGACAGCGAAGGACTTCGTGCCCATTTCTTCTATTACACAGTAATAGACCTTTGTTTTGAGTTTGTAACAGAAAATTTGAAACTTTACGGCCCAGTGCCTTGCCCGAGACACCGTGGCTTTGTTTGTGAGGGCTTAATATTTGTCATTTCAATATATCATCAATAAAGCATTGGGCGTTTTCTTGCATTACAAATTTTTGCGCTCCTTGTTTTTCTATCTTGCACTTTATTAAAACAGCTATTTGTCTTACACACACTCACATATCATAATACAGGTCCACATCCACTCTGGATCCCACTGATAACGACTCTGCTACTGCCAGTTATGACTTTGAAAGTCCGATCAACCAAGTCGAGGACGAAGGTGAGGATGATTGTGAGGTGCCTGGGGAATTTGCTAGACTGTGACTGCAGGAAGAGAGGGCCACACATCCCCATGAAGAGCCAGTGGAATCAGTAAATCGAGGTACGGAAGAAGACAAGAAAGAGGTTAAGATTGGTGCAAATCTGGAGTCTAGTGTTAAGCAACGCTTGATTCAGATGCTGCGTGACTATGTTGAGATCTTTGCCTGGTCTTATGAAGATATGACTGGGTTGGATACCGATATCGTGGTTCATCGCTTGTCAACCAAAGAAGATTGTCCTCCAGTAAAACAGAAAGTTCACCGAATGCGCCCAGAGATGTCTGAGAAAATCAAGGCTGGGGTTATGAAACAGTTTGATGCCGGTTTTCTAGCTGTCACTTCTTACCCACAGTGGGTTTCCTACGTGGTTCCAGTGCCGAAGAAAGATGGTAAAGTCCATATGTGTGTAGACTATAGGGATCTGAACAGGGCAAGTCCCAAGGATGATTTCCCTCTGCCTCACATCAATGTTTTAGTCGATAACACCGCACAGCATAAGGTCTTCTCCTTTATGGATGGTTTCTCCGGTTACAATCAGATTAAGATGGCTCCCGAGGATATGGAGAAGACAACTTTTGTTACGCAATGGGGTACCTTTTGCTACAAAGTCATGCCTTTCAGGTTGAAGAATGTTGGGACAACGTATCAGCGTGCCATGGTCGCTTTGTTCCATGACATGATTCATCATGAGATTGAAGAATACGTTGACGACATGATTGCAAGATCCCAAACTAAAGAGGAACATCTTGACCATCTCCAGAAACTATTTGACAGGTTGAAGATGTACAAGCTAAGGTTGAACCCGAACAAGTGCACCTTCGGGGTGAGGTCTGGTAAGCTGCTGGGTTTCGTCGTTAGTGATAAAGGTATTCAAGTGGATCCTGCAAAGGTGAAAGCTATACAGGAGATTCCAGCTCCCCGAACTGAAAAAGAAGTCAGAGGCTTTTTGGGATGTCTGAATTACATTGCCCGATCATTTCGCACCTGACTGCTACTTGTGAACCAATCTTCAAATTGTTGAAGAAAGATCAAGTGGTAAGATGGAATGATGAATGTCAAGCCGCTTTCGAAAGGGTCAAAGAATATCTCCAAGAGCCACCTATTCTGATGCCTCCAGTTGAAGGGAGACCTCTGATATTATACTTGACAGTACTCGATAATTCAATGGGGTGTGTGCTGTGGCAGCATGACGAGTCTGGCCGAAAAGAGCGTGTTATTTACTACCTTAGCAAAAATTTACCGACTGTGAGACCCGATATTCACTGCTTGAGAAAACTTGTTGCACTTTGGCATGGGTTGCTCGCCGGTAGAGACAGTATATGCTGACTCACACTACTCTATTGATATCAAAGATGGATCCAATCAAGTATATCTTCGAAAAGACTGCTCTGTCCGGACGAATAGCGAGATGGCAGATGATCTTGACTGAGTATGACATCTAATACACGACCCAAAAGGCAATCAAGGGAAGTGTGTTGGCAGATCATTTGGCACATCAGGCTGTAGACGACTACCAATCCATGAACTTTGAATTCCTGGATGAGAACATCATGTTGGTGACCGACTGTGAAGAACCTGGACCGGATGAAGGACCTGAGGAGGGATTCTGATGGTCTATGTATTTTGATGGAGCTTAAAATGCTTTGGTTAATGGCATTGGCGCCGTGATCATATCTCCTGAAGGCTATCATACTCCGTTTACCGCTCGATTATGTTTTAACTGCACCAACAATATGGCAGAGTATGAAGCGTGCATCATGGGCCTTCGAGCAACTATCGACCTAAGGATAAAGTTCTTGAGTGTGTTCGGAGATTCCGCTCTCGTGATCAGTCAGATCAAAGGCGGGTGGGATACGAAGCACCCAAATATTAATCCTTACAAAGAGTCTGTATTGACGTTGCTTCCGCACTTTGAGGAGATAACCTTTGAACACTTCCTTAGAGAGGAGAATCAGTTAGCGGATGCGCTAGCTACCATGTCTTCTATGTTCAAGGTCAGGTGGGACAATGAAGCTCCCCAGATTACCATTGAAAGGTTGGACGAACCTGAACATTGTTGTGACATTGAGACTGAGGAGGTAACAGATAAACCCTGGTTCCACGAGGTAAAGAGGTATCTTAAGGCTCAGGAATACCTCGTGGGTGCATCTATTAATGATAAGAAGTTCTTGAGAAGGTCCGCGGCGAAGTTCTTCATAAATCATCTTTCACCTTCGGATCACGAAAGGCACGCAAGCCAATCTAAATCCTCAGGTTTAAGAAGATCGTACAGGGGCATCTGTTGTACCCAAAAATTTGCCCTCCCATATTTCTCAAAACATCTCAAGAAAGACCCTCTAGTTGCTCAAGGAAGTCTAAGGGTTGACCAGACAAGCTCTCTCCTAAGGCAGTCTACCTCAAATTAGGGTTTCAAATTACATTAAGATACTTGAGTCCAAGGGATCCCAAATGCTCACCAATGTCCTAATATGTTCTCAAGATCATCCATGTCAAGTTTCAAGCCCTACAGAGGAAATTTTCTCAATCAATTGCTCAAAGGCCTGAAAATCGACTGTGCTAGGGCAAAAGTCAACTGTGGCCCCCATACAGTGAAACTTCAAGATCTTTGGTCAACATCCTAATTTTGAAGTATATTTCATCATTTTATCAATGGTTGATCATGATTCATCAGGGATTGCTCATAATTCATCAAGAACCAAAAGTTGCTAAATTAGGGTTTTGTAAGAAAAGTCAACTCAACTTTGACCAAGCATAACTTTCTCATACTTTATGATAAATGACTCATCCAAATCTCATTTTGAAGAGTATTCCATGCTCTACAATCCATATTCAGCTCCCAAGTTCAAAATATGCACTCACAAGAAGTTATGAATTTGGACATTATAGGTCATTTTGAAAAGTCAACAAAAACACCTTTTTTATCATAGCTCCATACATGAGCATGGAATACCAAATTGAGATGAGACCAAAAGGGTTGATTAGAGGACATCTCAAGATTTCTAAAATGTCTAAGAACACCTTCAAAGAGTCAAAATTGAGGAAGTTATGCATTGGTGAAGTTGACCTTTTTTGCAAAATGTTCAAAAGTAAACTATGCCTAAAACTTCAATTTTTGCCAAATGGGCCCAATATTTTTCACTTGTTTTAAGTTGGCAACATAGTCCACGAGCCTTAGCCCTTGCCACTTGCCATTATCATGTTTTTATTATTTATTTTGATTTTTATTTGAATTAAATCAATTTTAATCAAAATAAATCATGAGAAAATCTAAAGCATTGAAAACTCAAGATTTTGTACTTGTTTCAGGTCTCAAATCCAGTTGGCAAGTATTTGAAATCGTGCAAGGCATTGGTGTGGACAAAAAGATTGGTTTTAGGCTATTTTTGGAATGATATTCAAGAGAATCAAATCAAAATCAAATTCATTGATGGATGAAGATTGAGATCAATTTTTCAACCCTAGTTCATTCCTCAATACATATAGAAGGAATGCAGACCTAAAACTGGTAGAGAAGGAGGCACAGGAATCAGAACCAAACTTGAGAAAAAAGAAAAAGTGCAAACACGAATTGATATTTTGAAGCAATTTCAAGATCCTTTGACCATCCCAATCGCTTCCTAGGATCACCAGCAAGCATAACCAATCCAGAACAAGCACTTTCAGGCCCTATATCTCGCTGTAAGTCAATCACAACATGGCTTCTTTCTTGAATTCGAATTTCATAATCTTGGCATCCCTAGCATGAAACAATCATGGATTCTTGATCCTTAGAACATATGCAAGCTTTCTATAATATTTAATTGCATTTTTATGGACTGTATCAAAATTTGCCATTGTTAGGTTTTCTGGTTTCGTTTTAGGGTTTTCTCGTACAGGTGAAATTGGCCTAGATGGAAGAAACCATTGTGATCAGCAGATTAAACCCAGCTGATCCATGGTCTTGAAATTTATTTACATTGCTTGTATGTGATTGCTGAGATGTATAGGGTTTCAGCTACAGCACCATGACCGTAGGTAAAATTTATGTGTTTTAAATGACGGATCCAGGGAAGAAGGCGATAGCGTGTCACCACTTTACTGGCTGGTTCAAATTCTGGCGCGTTTGTTTTAGCCAGAAATCCATAGTTCTGATCTGTTTGTTTGTTATGTTGTATTGTTAAACTAACACCCTAATGCAGTAGTCCAGAAGAAGGAAGTCAGAAGTTCATGATTCTGGTCTTGATCCTAGGTGTGACCCTCTGGCACCTTTCCCCATTGTTTTCACCAGATCCAGCGCTTTCATCAAACAGGACTAGACCGAGCATCCCCTGGAGTTATCCTCTGGATTCATCAGTCTCATCCAGATCCAGCACATCTCATCTTCTGACAGTCACAATCTGCTTGATCCACTACCCGGGAGAAGGCCCAGTACCATCATCCTCTGGACCGTCATCCTCTGAACCTTCATCCTCTGGACTACCATCATCTTCTGGATCATTATCCTCTTATCAGAGCCGTTGGCAGTGGGCCCTTGGGTTATTTCTTTTACCCCTTTTTTTCTTTATTATTATTGTCCTTTTTCAATATTAAGATAATTTCCTTTTTAACCAATCAAAATTCATAAAAATTCAACTTTTCACCAAATTAGGTTTAGATTTTATTTTTTATCAAAAAAATTAAATTAATTTAATTAGGTTGTTAATTGTAGATAACTTTAATTCCTTTTTTTTTATAAATTAAAATTTATTAGAACAATTAGGGTTTTAACTTAATTATATTTTCCTTTTTCTTAAAATAACCAAAAACACAAAAATGGGCCATTTATTTATTTTCATTAATTAATTTAATTAACTAATTAATTTAGTATTTAATTTAGAACCTAATTCTTTTCTAAAAAAATAATTAAAAACAACAAAACAATTTTTCTTTTTTAGGTTAGAAGGGTCAAAACCCTAGTTCTCCCCCAATCTAATTTCATCGCGTGCGCTTTGTTTTATTTTTATCCTATTATTGTAACTGTTCACAAGTTGTAATAGTTTAAATTAGGTATTTTATTTTCATTTATCACTTTATTTTTCAAGGGTTTGTTTTTGGCTATGTAAATACACGAAGCCTTGTAATAGCATAGTTTAATTTCCGCAATTTAATTTTTGCAAAATATTGAACTGTTAGATGTATGAATAATTAGGGTTGCATGACAAGAACGTATGTAAAATTTTAAAACGGTTAGATAACCCTAAAATGTGCAAAGATAAATAATATGAAATTGAATCACTCGCACATGCGCACTCCTAGGGTACACTCCCGCTTGGTTGCCTTCAGTAAATGGTCATTGAGTATAGGATGCTTTAGTGGTCGTCCTTTTGTCTAGACAAAGATCAAAGTCCCGATTCAGAAAAGTTGCCTCAGAATGGTTGCCTCAGAATTGTTGCCTCGAATAATTGATCTAAGACATTAGGGTTATTACTAAGACGTCCTAACATTGCTTTAGTGACCGTACATCCCTTTCGAATTGAACCTCAAACTCCAACGATGGTGCTACCTACTCACTAATAGTGGGATAGCGTTGTCTAAAGGAAACGAACATAGAATAATTCTTTTTTTGAGTAGGCAGATTAGTTCTTAAGTACTTGCTCAATCAAAACAAACTTTTTCACACTTACACTCCTTTACAAACAAAGTTTTCAAAAACGCTTCATTACACTCTTGAAGACAGAATAAAGAGTTAAATCGAAGTCAAAACAAAAACTTTTCAAAACACACAAGCACACAAAGAAGCAATTTTGAAAATGATGAGCAAGTACCTAAGAGCCCGTAGATAACTACGGATAGAAAGGGTGCTAATACCTTCTCTTTCTATAATCTACCCCCCGTACTCAGAAATATCTCGAAAAAGGAATTTTCTGTGCTCTTTTCCTTTCCTTGTTGGATAAAATAAAAGTCGGTGGCGACTCTTGCTTACCGCGACATTTCGCAAATAAAAAACGCAAAATGCAAACCAATATTAAACAGTCGGTTCTGCCACCGTATCACAACCGCCCTTTTGGGTTTTCAGTCCACCAGGATACCCTTTTTTGCCCAAGCCTCCTTTTCAGGTTTTCGACTTGCCGGGTGTACAGATTTTTCATTTTCATCCCTTATTTTTTCCCGAACCCTTTTGGTTCGTTGGGAAGCCTTTATTTTTGCCCAGGCCAGTCAACCTAGCGGGTCTTTGATTATGCATAGTATTTTTTCACTATGTTTGCATTGACGGGGTGAGGAAGGTCGTCACCATCCATGGTGGTTAGAATCATAGCTCCTCCTGAGAAAATGTTCTTAACCACAAATGGCCCTTCGTACGTAGGGGTCCATTTTCCCCTAGGATCACCTTGCGGCAGTATGATGCGCTTGATCACCAGATCCCCAACTTGATATTCTTGTCGTCTGACTTTCTTGTTAAATGCCTTTATCATCTGCTTTTGATACGTCTGACCATGACAAATAGCAGTAAGTCTCTTTTCGTCGATTAAGTTCAGCTGATCAAGTCGGGTCTGGATCCAGTCGTCCTCGCTCAAACCTGCATCCTTCATAATTCGAAGAGAGGGTATCTGAACCTCGATGGGTAAGACTGCCTCCATGCAATATACCAAAGAGTAGGGTGTTTCCCCTGTTGAAGTCCTTGCTGAGGTTCGGTACCCATGAAGAGCGAATGGTAACATCTCGTGCCAATATTTGTAGGTCACCGTCATTTTCTGCACAATCTTCTTAATATTCTTATTAGCCGCTTCTACAGCCTCATTCATCTTCGGCCTGTAAGGAGAAGAGTTGTGATGATTTATCTTGAACTGCTTGCAGAGCTCGGTGATTATTGTATTGTTAAGATTTGTACCATTGTCCGTAATGATCCTCTCGGGTACACCATATCGACAGATCAAATTGTGCTAAATAAACCGTGCCACGACGTTCTTGGTCACTGTAGCAAAGGAAGCTGCCTCAACCCACTTTGTGAAGTAATCAATTGCTACCAGGATGAAACGATGCTCGTTGGACGCAGTAGGTCTGATCTCACCAATCATATCGATGCCTCACATTGCAAAAGGCCAAGGTGCCGTCAAGATGTTCAGAGGAACTGGAGGTATGTGCACCTTATCAGCATAGACTTGGCACTTATGACAGGTCCGAGAATGCTGATGACAATCGGCTTCCATGGTAGACCAATAATATCCTGCCCGTAGGATCTTCTTCGCCATGGTATGTCCACTGGAATGAGTCCCGAAAGTACCTTCATGTAACTCTTCCATAATCCTTTCTACCTCATTCTTATCTACACATCGCAGTAAGTTTGAGTCATGGTTACGCTTGTAAAGGATGTCATTACTGATAAAGAACTTCGCAGCGAATCTCCTCAGAAACTTCTTATCATTAACAGATGCACCCTCGGGGTGCTCCTGAGTTTCAAGATACCTCTTTACCTCGGGAAACCAGGTTTTATCTGTTACTTCTTCAGTCTCAATATCACAGCAATGTGCAGGTTCGTCCAACCTCTCAATGGTAATCTGGGGAGCCTCATTGTCCCACCTGACCTTGAACATAGAAGACATGGTAGCTAGCGCGTCCGCCAACTGATTCTCTTCTCTGGGGAAGTGTTCAAAGGTTATCTCCTCAAAATATGGAAGCAACGTCAATACATACTCTTTGTAAGGAATAAGATTTGGGTGCTTCGTATCCCACTCGCCTTTGATCTGACTGATCACGAGAGCGGAATCTCCGAATACACTCAAGAACTTAATCCTTAGGTCAATAGCTTCTCGAAGACCCATGATGCATGCTTCATACTCCGCCATGTTGTTGGTGCAGTTAAAACATAATCGGGCGGTGAACGAAGTATGACAGCCTTCGAGAGATATGATCACGGCGCCAATGCCATTACCCAAAGCGTTTGAAGCTCCATCGAAATACATAGACCATCGGGATCCTTCCTCAGGTCCTTCATCTGGTCCAGGTTTTTCACAGTCAGTAACCAACATGATGCTCTCATCCGAAAATTCGAAGTTCATAGACTGGTAATCATCCACTACCTGATGCGCCAAATGATTTGCCAACACACTTCCCTTGATCGCTTTTTGGGTTGTGTATTGGATTTCATACTCAGTCAAGATCATCTGCCATCTCACTATTCTTCCGGATAGAGCAGGCTTTTCGAAGATATTCTTGATTGGATCCATCTTCGATATCAATAGAGTAGTGTGAGTCAGCATATACAGTCTCAGCCGGCGAGTAGCCCATGCCAAAGCGCAATAAGTTTTCTCAAGCAGTGAGTATCGGGTCTCACAGTCGGTAAACTTTTTGATAAGGTAGTAAATAGCATTCTCTTTTCGGCCAGACTCGTCATGCTGCCCCAGCACACACCCCATTGAATAATCGAGTACTATCAAGTATAAGATCAAAGGTCTCCCTTCAACTGGAGACATCAGAATAGGTGGCTCTTGGAGATATTCTTTGATCCTTTAGAAAGCGGCTTGACATTCATCATTCCATCTTACCAATTGATCTTTCTCCAATAGTTTGAAGATCGGTTCACAAGTAGCAGTCAGGTGAAAAATGAATCGAGCAATGTAGTTCAATCGTCCCAAAAAGCCTCTGACTTCCTTTTCAGTTCGAGGAGCTGGAATTTCCTGTATGGATTTCACCTTTGCAGGATCCACTTGAATACCTTTATCACTAACAACGAAGCCCAGCAGCTTACCAGACCTTACCCCGAAGGTGCACTTGTTCGGGTTTAACCTCAGCTTGTATAACTTCAACCTGTCAAACAGCTTCTGGAGATGGTCAAGATGTTCCTCTTCAGTCTGGGATCTTGCAATCATGTTGTCAACGTATACCTCAATCTCATGATGAATCATGTCATGGAACAAAGCGACCATGGCGCACTGATACGTTGCCCCAACATTCTTCAATCCGAACGGCATGACCTTGTAGCAAAAGGTACCCCACTGCGTAACAAAGGTTGTCTTTTCCATGTCTTCGGGAGCCATTTTAATCTGATTGTAACCAGAAAAACCATCCATAAAGAGAAGATCTTATGTTGTGCGGTGTTGTCGACCAAAACATCGATATGAGGCAGAGGGAAATCGTCTTTGGGGCTTGCCCTATTCAGATCCCTATAGTCAACACACATTCGTACTTTACCATCTTTATTCGGCACCGGAACTACGTTGGCAACCCACTGCGGGTAAGAAATAACTGCTAGAAAATCGGCATCAAACTATTTCATAACCTCAACTTTGATTTTCTCAGACATCTCTGGGCGCATTTGGAGAACTTTTTGTTTCACTGGAGGACAGTCTTCTTTGGTTGGCAAGCGGTGAACCACAATATTGGTATCCAACCCAGGCATATCTTCATAAGACCAGGCAAAGATCTCAACATAGTCACGCAGCATCTGTATTAACCGTTGCTTGACACCAGACTCCAGATTTATACCAATCTTAACCTCTTTCTTGTCTTCTTCTGTACCCAGGTTTACTGATTCCACTGGCTCTTCATGGGGTTGTATCGCCCTCTCTTCCTGTAGTAACAATCTAGCAAGTTCACTAGGCACTTCGCAATCATCCTCACCTTCGTCCTCGGCTTGGTTGATCGGACTTTCGAAGTCATAACTGGCAGTAGCAGAGTTGTTATCAGTGGGATCCAGAGTGGATGTGGACATGTATTATGATATGTGAGTGTGTGTAAGACTATAGCTGTTTTAATAAAGTGCAAGATAGAAAAACAAGGAGCGCAAAATTTGTAATGCAAGAAACGTCTAATGCTTTATTGATGATATATGGAAATGACAAATATTAAGCCCTCACAAACAAAGTCATAGTGTCTCGGGTAAGGCACCGGGCCATAAAGTTTTAAATTATCTGTTACAAATCTCAAAACAAAAGTTTATTACTGTGTAATAAAAGAAATGGGCACGAAGTCCTTTGCTGCCCAATTGCTTAATCCGTCGTCAGTAGTCGGGTAAATCCAGTTGTCGAATTCAGACTCTTCATCATCATCTTCAATTGCATTCACTTTCGGATTACTGATACGCATGGGAGGTCTTCCAATCCGCGCATGCCGAACAGCCCTTTGAGCTTCTGCAGTAAAACCCAAACCAAACTTGTCAGTCTTGTGTGCAAAGTTAGGGAGTTGGCCCCAATTCGCACACCCACCTTTTTCAATAACAGCCCGGGCATCCTTGAGGGAATCCATCTTCATTGGAGATTTGTCAGCAACAATTTCAGTTGACGCCAGAGTTTGGGGGACTTCTTCAAAGTTCTGACACGGGGTTTTGATGAACTCCCCATCCATCTCCACATACCGAAAAGAGTTAAGGTGGCTCACCATGTACTCCTCTTCTCCTCGTACTGTAACAATTTTCCCTTTCACTGAATATTTCAACATCTGATGGAGCGTGGAAGTCACTACCCCAGCCTTATGAATCCCTGGGCGACCCAACAAGCAATAATAAGATGGTCAGATGTCCATCATATAGAACATAGACGCAAAAGTCTGGGAGCCAACTTTAACAGGGACATCCACCTCCCCGTGCACCATCCTTTTGGATCTGTCAAAGGCCCTAACCATAATATTACTTGGCTTCAGAACTAACCCTTCACAGTCCAACCAGTCTAACGCTTTCTTGGGTAAATTATTTAACGAGGACCCAGTATCCACCAGCACGTGGGCCAAAGTAGTACCCCTGCACTCAATTGAAACATGCAGAGCGTCATTGTGATTCTTTCCTTTGGCAGTCAGATTTGCGTCGGAGAAACCCAACCCATTGTCAGCGGTCAAACTAGCCACATAGTCTTTGAATTGATCAGCAGATGTTTCCTGCGGCACATGCGCAGTTTTCAGGAAAGCAATTAAAGCCTTTGCGTGGGCTTCTGAGCATAATAATAAAGATAGCATGGAGATCTTCGACGGGGTTTTCCCCAGCTGCTCGACTACATTGTAGTCGCTTTTCTTGACGATATTTAGGATTTCCTCTATCTCCTGTCTAGAGGTCTCAACAACAATCTTCTTAGGTGCCTCCGTCCGGGCAGGCTCACCGGTGATCTCTTTGCCCCGAGCGTCAGATGACTCGGCGACAGGGGTAATGATTGGAACATGAACAGTGATAGTAGCAGATGTACTGGCAGGTGGACTAGCAATCGGTTTCCGAACAGTCGGTGGGGAGATCTCAGGAGAGAAAAGTCTTCCGCTTCGGGTGACCTTACTAGACCCGACGATGTTGCTGACATCAATATCAGCCTCTTCAACCTACAAGTCTTGTTTGATCCCATGATAATACACATCGGCCCCATAGTGCCACGGGATAGCCTTATCCAAAGTGTACGGGATAGGACCAGGAATAGTAATGATCAATGGAGCAACTCTTGTAACGGGTGTAATCCTAACAGGCTTTCTCGAGGAAGCCTTGGAAGGATTGGCGCAAATGGTTATTATGGACACATCTTCAACAGGAATCAATGGAACCAAAGTTTTCTCGAACAGGATATCTTTGTTATCCATCAGGCGCTGAACACCTGACTTCAATAAACAGCAACCAGTAGGTAGGATGGAACACAGATGGCAACCTTCGCCACAACCCGGAAATAAACTGGCTGATAATAAGTTCTTCTTTACTGTCATCAACAGAGTAGAAACTTCTTCCACCGAGGTCACGAATGAATCATCATCCACAGCATTTGCTTCATGCTTGGGCATAGGAGCAGTCATGACAATAGGCTTTTCCGGTGCATCAAATTCAATTTCCTTAGCTTCAATCAAATCTTGCACCTTATTCCTCAAGGCCCAACATTTGTTGGTATCATGCCTTGGGCTATCAGAGTGATAGGCACAACGGGCGTTCAAATTATACAGCGGAGAGGTGGTACTGGGATTCTTCGGAGCTTCCCTCAGAGTAATCAAGTTGGTCTTCAACAATTGTGGCAGAATTTGAGATAAGGTCATACTGAGCCGAGTATACTGCCTTTGCGGTCTCTCTACTCTTTGCTGATTGTTGCATTATGGGGAAACAATTGGTCTTGATATTACTACCGCATTGACTGCTCGGCGGTGTTCAGGACGGTTTTGGCTCCTCGAGCTGTAAACTGCACTGGCTTCTTTCTTGAAAGGCTTCTTTTCTGTACTTGATGAAGCACCTTTTTGTATCTTGCCACTTTTGATGCCAGCTTCAACTCTCTCCCCAGTCAAAATTAATTCAGTGAATCCAGACGATGAACTACCGATCAAATGATTGAAATATGGACCAGACAAAGTCCCAAGAAACATATCCACCAACTCCCTATCAGACAGAGGGGGTTGGACTCTTCCAGCAAGATCTCTCCACTTCTGAGCATGGTCCTTAAAGCCTTCGCCTGTACCCATAGACATACTCTAGAGTTGAGTACACGTGGGAGCAAGGTCGGCATTATACTGGTATTGCTTGTAAAAAGTAGAAGCAAGGTCCTCTCAGTTGTGGACGTTAGCTCCTTCCAGTTGATAGAACCATTCAAGTTGTGTCCCTGACAGACTATCTTGAAAGAAATGAACCCACAGGTTCCTATCAGCAGTATAGGGTTGAATCTTTCTGACATACGAGCGGAGGTGTAGCTTCGGGTAGGATACCCCATCGTACTTAGCAAATACAGGAGATTTGAACTTGTGTGGGATCACCACCCCAGATGCGAAATCCAAATCTCCGAATTCCAACCCAGGTATCTTCTGGATCTCCATTGCACTCAACCGGTCTTCAAGTTGCTTATATCTATCCTCAGTAGAAGGATACTGGTCTTCATCGAAATTAGTGTCATTATCAGAGACCACAGGATTAGGCTCCTTTCTTTCCTCTTGATTTTCTCCCCCTCTAGATGAATGAGACAAATTAGTTTCCTGTCGTAAATTGTTCCCGAATCTGCGACCCATATTCAGGAGGACCACCTTCTTCTTCTTCTTCTTCTTTTCCTTCAAGATGAGAGACTTCAAATCTTGCTGCCCTTTGACCAAATTCAGGAACAGCTCTTGGAATTGTGCATTCTGAGCCTGAAGATCCTTGATGGCTTGATCAGTAGGTGTTTCAGAAGACATGATTGCTGAAATAAATAGCGAAGAAGATAAGAAACCTGTAATGGTACCTGCGATGAGGTGCATGATAATGGAATTCGTATGAGATGATTTCAAAGACTTTGGGAGATTCAAATTTGTAAACCAAAATAAAACACACTTTATTAGATTAAACTGGTAACAATGTTTAACAAATGCCTTTAAGGCATTACAAAAGAAATACTGAAAAGCAAATCTAAACTAGAAAAACAACAAAGAAATCAAAAATCCCATGGTCGCCTTCCATTCGTGCTAACATAGTCGTTGATTGTCCTTTTGTTCTCAAGTTGCCTTGTAAGCTTCAAGATCTTTTGTTCCTGCTCATGATACTTCTCTCTGTAGGTATCCCTTTCTTCCTTTAGCTGGATCTAAGATCTCTTCAATGCCCCAAGATCAGTAGGCATGTATGGATGGATGACCGTATAAGGAACACCTTCTTCATTAGTATGCTCTATAATCACCGGCAAAACAACTTCATATGGCATCCCCAGCTTCTGAGCACGGGCTCGAACCCACTGGAGATATGGTATCATCGGGAGAGAAGTCTTCATTCCTAGCTCATGTGGGTCAGACCTGTTTACCATGCCCCAAGCTCGTATAAACCTGCGGCGATGTCCCTCAACATCCCCCTTGTAGTCAAAGACAATGTCTGTAAGCAGAAGCTCATGGGGACCATCCCTCCGAGCGCGTCCAAACTGTCATAAAGCCAAACAAGGATTGTAGGTTATACCCCCTCGAATTCCAAGCAACGGAACATTAGGGTATTCCCCACATCGATCAATGACAACTACTCTTTCCATATATTTAGAACTCCAAAGGATGTCCGTATGAGCAAGGGACATGACTCTATAAGCCCAACCTACGCCTTCCTCATTCTTCAAAATAGACTTGGGGAGGTGCGAAATAAACCACCTCGCCAGCAGCGGTGTACAACACATGAGAGTTCCCCTTCTCCGTACAGTACGGGTATAGAGAGCATGTAGAATATCACCTAGAAGAGTAGGCACTGGGTTACGAGACATGAAGATCTTGACCGTGTTCATGTCTATGAAAGAATCTGGATTTGGAAAAAGAACCAAGCCGTAGATGAGGAGATCCAAGATGTCTTCAAAAGCTTGAAAGTCTAAGTTGTCCCAGAACAGTTGAGCTTGATCGATCAAAAACTTAGCCAAGAAACCTTTAACCCCACTCCGAGTCTCCCAGTTAGATACTACATCAGCCATTTTTAGATGTAGGACTGAAGCAATATCTTCTGTCCTAGGAGCTATCTCCAAACTTGTAAAGGGTGTCTGCTCTAGAATAGATATGCCCAGTAAGTCAGAAAACTCCTCCAAAGTAGGGACTAACTGATAGTCTGGGAAGGTGAAACAGTGATGCAACGGGTCAAAGAACTGGAACAACACACTCATCATTTGCTCATACAACTTTGAAGTAACCAAGCTAAGGAGGTGACCATGTCTTCTAACAAACGAAGAAGTATAAGGAACCTTTGAAACGAACTCTCTAAGATGAGCGGGGATTTGCACGAAGTTGACTCGAATGCTATTTCTGTGCATAGAAGCCATGATTTGCAAAACATAACAAAGATGAATCCCCTCAGTCTTTGAAATGGCTAGTCTAATGAAATATGCATGCGATGTCATGATGCATGATGTCATGATAAAAACACACCACAGGTATCACAGATAGTAAACATGGTAAGGGCAAACGAGTCACACAATAGCCCTTGAGTTTAGGCTTGCATGGAGTCTAGGTACTACCCTCTTGAAGTTCAGTTGGTTCAACCTGTCCTAATAATAGTAACTGGGTTCTAGAGGTTCTCAATATCACTGACCATCCTCCATCGGTCATAGTTTCATCTCACGCAATCTTTTCTTGCGGCCGGAACCATCGCGAGAGTATGGTCTCAATGAGTGTAGCATCTTGCTACTTTCTATGGCCAAGTTGGTCAATTATAGGTTCTAAGGTCAGTTGATTTTAATGACCCATATAGCAGCCCCATACTCTCCTTGTACCTCCACAAGGGATATCGGTACCAACTAATGTGTCACACCAACGTAGCTACTGCTTCAACCGTATCGGTCTACACCGTACAGTTCCCTCACAGTCTATTGCTACTTACCTAAAAGGTGTCCCCCAGATCCGGGTTAGGATCTATAGTAACTCCGATACAAAGCCCACAAAAATAAAGCAATCAAATCAAACAACAGAAAACAATATGATGAACTAATCCTAAGGTACACCCCACTTATTTTAACTCCCCAGTAGAGTCGCCAGTTCTGTGATACGGTGGCCAGAACCGGGACTTGTTTCCTTTCTTAGGAATTGCTGGTTTGCGTTTTGCATTTTGTGTTTGTGTTCGCAAAATGTCGCGGTGCAAGAGTCGCCACCGACTTTTATTTTATCCAACAAGGAAAGGAAAAAAGCACAGAAAAATTCCTTTTTCGAGATATTTCTGAGTACGGGGGGTAGATTATATAAAGGGAAGGTATTAGCACCCTTTCTATCCGTAGTTATCTCCGGGCTCTTAAGTACTTGCTCATCATTTTCAAAATTTTGTGTGTTTGATTTGAAAAAAGTTTTTGACTTCAATTTAACTCTTGCTTCTGTCTTCAAGAGTGTTACTGTTGTACCCCAAAATTTTCCCTCTCATTTCATCAACATTTTCTCATCACAAGACCCTTGGAGCTCAAGATCAAGTTAGGGTTTGCTCTGCTCAAGACCCCTCCTTGCACTGTTGACCCAAATTAGGGTTTGAGTTTGCACAAAGATGTTTTGACCTAAAATTCCCAAAGTGACTTTCATGCTTCATGTTGGACTCACAAGTTTATCCATACCAAGTTTCAAGCCTTGATTCCAATCTTTGCCCAGTCAATTGGACAGTTGACTTAGAAATCAGCTGTATTGAGGAAAAAGTCAACTGTGGCCAATTGACAGTCAAACTTCATAATTTTTGACCCACATAAACATAATGAACTCATATGAACCATTTGGTCAAGTTTGGATCACAATTCCACAAGAAATTTGATCAGATCACCAAAAGGGCAAAATGGTCATTTTTAGGGTTTTGACTGCACAAAGGCAATTTTTGATTGTTTGACTTAACCAATGGCAAACCAAGCTCACATATGGACTCAAGAACTCAATGGAATTGTCTTGACACATTCAACAAGTTCAAAAGATCTCAAATGCACAGGATTGACAGATGAATTTTCCAGTCAACTGATCAAAATTTGACTGTATACTAAAAAGTCAAACTTTGACTTTTTGGTCAAAATCAAGTGCCAAGATTCATTTTCCATCAAGACATGTTAAATTATGAAACTTGTTCATCAAGAAACCCAAAATTGCAAATTAGGGTTTAAGATGAGAAAATTTCATAACTTAGAATTTTTCTAAGTTATGAAACTTCCTTATTTTTTCCTAACTTTGCCCCATTTTTTCACCAAGATGCAAATGGATTCAAACAAAACTCAAAACATGGAAGTTGTAGTCCATTGCAAAATATACAACTTTGATTCACAAAGTTTTCTCAAAGGAAGCTTGTAGCTCAAGTTATGATTTTTGGAACAAGGGTGCAAAACATTTTTAACTTAGAAAAATTTTGACCTATTCTAGGCAGGATTTTTGCCCAACTTCATGGCCATTTTTCACATGCTTCCACTTGGAGTTTCAATTTGCCTTACAAATATGGATTGTAGTACACATTCCAAGCTTTCCAAATTGTCTAAGAACTTCTCAAACACCCTTGTGGTTAGGGAGAATCGAATTTGAAAAGTTGGGCAAAATTCACTTTTGTTCTTGGCCAAGGCTTGTTCATAACATTGGCATTTTTCAAATCATCTTGTACAAGCTAGCTTGCAGGCCTCAAAACCAGTCTCACACACCATAATTAAATTCCTAACCATTGTGCTAAGATGTTATTTTGTTCATTTGGTCATTACATGCAAGATTAATCTTTAAATGGAAAAAGCATATTTGCCATTTTGGAAAAGAGGCACTTTATGTCAAATAACAAATCCAAGGGGCATGGGCCAGATCTTTGAAGCTAGCATTTGTACACAAATCCCTCTGATCAAGAACAAGATGGGCAGCATACTTTAGGACATTACACAGGCCTGTATTGAAACTTACATTTTCTTACTTCAAAAAACAAGAAACATTGCAAAATAACCCCAATCTCTCATTCCTGTAAACACCAACCTAAGCAAACTTTGCAAACATCTTTCACACTCCCTAACTGACCTAAAACACGATTCCTTCATCCTCAATCCATCCTCATATCCAAAATCATAGTCTTTCTGCAAAACAGAGTGCCTGCTGCAGATTGACTTCCACAATCCATTCCACTCGTGCATTTTGACTAAAACCAGTTCAAACACATTCTATATCATCCACACAAACTATCCCAAGCATTAAATCCAAGTTGTAACATCCTTAACATAGTTTGCCATTTTTGCTTTCAAGCTGTGCAGGTGGACTTCCATAGCACGATACAGGCAGTTTCAGAGCAAGCCAAGCATAGGAGAAGCATCCTTGGACTTCAGGCAAGCTGTACCAAAGCTCAAACTCCATTGAAGATACCTCCATTGTTGTACACGACTCAAGCTGAAACAGGTAAAAATATGAACTTCTATCTCTCTATCCAGGCATGATTAAGCTTAGGTTTGTGAAGAAAGCATGTTCTACTCATAGCCCTGAAGTCATCCATGTATTTACTTTTCATTTATATTGAGTGTGCTATGAGAATTTTGGCCATGAACATTGGAGAAAAATTAGGTCAGAAATTGGGGATGAAGAAATTCTCTCTCGTTTCTGAGAGTTAGGTCAAGATTTTTATATGTATAAATTCGTCTCTTGATGCTCTACATTGTTTATGTTATGAGTTTTTGTTAAAAGTCAAAGAATCAGGAATTTGAATGAAGCATAGAAGGCGCGCGTTTTTGAGACAGAAGCTGGAGGTTGAAGAAGGGTGACTTGGGCTGGGCCTGAGTTGTTTTTGCTCTTTGCACACTTTTCCATTTTTGCACCCCCCTGGCCCATTGTGTGATATCTTTATCATTTTTGATTTTTTCTTTTTGATTCTGATTTTATATTTTTATTCAAACATGAAAAAACATTAAAAATATGTTTCCTCATTTTTTTGCATTTATTTGGCATTCATTTGTTTTTGTTTAATATATGTATATAGATAAATATAATACTTTTTATTTAAAACACTAAAAAATAATACAAAAATATATTTTTTAGTTATTATTTTTTTTTTGTTTACATTTTGAAAACATTCTCTAAAAATATACATTTTTTAATAATTAATATTTTATCTTGGCATATATATATTTAGTATATTTAATATATAATATAAATACTTGTATATTTTATTAGATATTTAGGACAAAAATATAGAAATAATACATTTTTATTTTTATTAATATATGACACTAAAAAATACTCTTTTTTACAATATACTTCTTTTTTTTTTTTGTATATAATTAACAAATATTGTATGTAATTAATAAATAGATATTATTTATTTAGAAAACTAGGGTTTTGCCCTAAAACATAAAAATATTCAAAAATTGACTTTTTTATTTTTGTTTATATTTCACATGAAAAATACTTTCTCATACATAAAAAATCCTTTTTGTGCATAATACCTTTTGCATATTTATTGTATTTATTTAATTATTGGACAATTTGATATTTGTATATTCAATATGGATGTAATAGTTTTAGATTTAATTTCTTGCTAAATATCCCCCCGTTCAAACATTTGTACCCCCATCCCCATAATCATGTTGTAATAATTTAGGACTTTAAATTTCCGCATTTAAAAGCTTTCAAATTATGCCATGATAGACCTAGGGTTTGTATGCAAATCAACCAACAAATAGCTTGACTAATACAAAGACAAAAAAGCATGAAAATGGACAACACCAATCACACTTGCACCCTTAGGGTTACTCCACTTGTTGCCTTCAAAAAAATGGGCCATGTTGCATGTTGAGTGTCTTTGGCAAAACAAAACAAATCAAATGATCATAGTCCCTCGATGACTATTTCTCAAGTTGCCTAAAAAATGATCAAGTCCCTTAAAGGAAAAATTGTCGAAGACACTTGGAACTATTGCATTCATGGTCTATACGATGACCCGCGCCCGTCCCGTTAACATCCTAATACAAGATTGTCCACCAAATACAATGGTGGAACAATATTGTTAAAAGGGTTAAAATATAGGAAAGATCTTTGAGTAAATTTAGGGGTAGACAACTCTTAGTTACTTGATCAAACTTGCAAAACACACTTGCCTATTTTCAAAACACACTCCACAACACTTTCAAAAACAAACTTTCAAAAACATTTGAAACATCTTTTCAAAAAGACAAACACCTTTTGTAAAACATTCGAGTAAAGAATTGTTACAAGGGTTGCCTAGACAAAGGCATCTTTTTCAAAACATTTTCAAAACCACACACACAAAGCACCATTTCAAACAATTGAAAAGCAAAGGCAAGTGATCTAAGCAAGTAACTAAGAGCCCATGGATAACCATGGATAGAAAGGGTGATAATACCTTCCCTTTCTATAATCTACTCCCCGAACCCAAGAAAACATCTCAAAGGTTTTCCTGTGCTTTTTAACCTTTCCTTAGGATAAAATAAAAAGTCGGTGGCGACTCTTGCTCAACCGAAACATTTGCGAAAACAAACGCAAAACCTCAAGTCAGTTCTCCCACCGTATCACAGTTACAAAGTGTTTTTTTGAAAGCTTTGTTTGTAAAGGAGTGTAAGTGTGAAAAGTTTGTTTTGATTGAGCAAGTACTTAAGAACTAATCTACCTACTCGGAAAAAAAGAATTGTTCTATGTTTGTTTCTTTTAGACAGTGTTATCCCACTATTAGTGAGTAGGTAGCATCGTCGTTGGAATTTTGAGGGTCAATTCGAAAGGGACGTACGATCACTAAAGCAATGTTAGGACGTCTTAGTAATAAACCTAATGTCTTAGATCAATTATTCGAGGCAACAATTCTGAGGCAACCATTCTGAGGCAACTATTCCGAACGGGACTTTGATCTTTGTTTAGACAAAAGGGAGACCACTAAAGCATCCTATACTCAATGACCGTTTACCAAAGGCAACCAAGTGGGATTGTACCCTAGGAGTGCGCATGTGCGATTGATTTAATTTCAGATTATTTATCTTTGCACATTTAGGGTTATCTAACTGTTTTAAAGTTTATCATACATTCTTGTCATGCAAACCCTAATTATTCATACATCTAACAGTTCAATATTTTTGCGGAATTTAAAGTGCAGAAATTAAACTACGCTATTACAAGGCTTCGGGTATTTACATAGCCAAAAACAAACCCTTGAAAAAATAAAGCGATAAATGAAAATAAAAGACCTAATTAACTATTACAACTAGTAGGCAGTTGCATCAATATGATAAAAATAATAAAACAATAAAGCGCGCGCGATGAAATTAGAACGATAATAAAAATTAGGGTTTTGACCCTTTTTGACATAATTTAAAAAAATGAAATGTTTTTGTTGTTTTTAATATTTTTTAAAGAAAAGAATTAAGTTTTTAAATTAAATACGAAATAATTAGTTAATTAAATTAATTAAAGAAAATAATTAAATGGCCTATTTTTTATGTTTTTGGTTATTTTTAGGAAAAGAAAATATTATTAAGTTAGAAGTAAAAACCTAATTGTTTTAATTTATTTTAATTTATTTGTAAAAAGAATTAAAGTTATCTAATATTAACAACCTAATTAAATTAATTAATTTTTTGATAAAAAAAATAAAATCTAAACCTAATTTGTGGAAAGTATTATTTTTATGATTTTTTGATAAAAAGAAAATAATTAATTGGTTAGTAGAATATAAATAAAATAAATTAAATAAAACAAATATAAAAAGAAAAAGAATAAGAAACATGGGCCTGCAAGCAAATTGAGGGGGTGTGAGAAGCAATCTTGGGCCCAACAATCTGAAGTCCATGTTTGACTTCCCTGATTTCCTGCCATGCATTGATTGGGCCTCATGATGCTCCTTCAGATGATGGCCATCAGATTTGGCCATCTGGAGATCCAAGGGCTAGATCTTGAAGGCATATGGTGGTCTCTTAACTTTGTATGCGCGCCTGATCCTGAAAGGAAAAATAATATGCAAGAATGGGGGGACCTGGGATTCGAACCCAGGCCCCATGGGACTTTCCAACGCTTGGCAACCAGCTGAGCTATTTGTTTTTGTTGTACATAAAATAAGCAATAATAATAATATACAAAAACAAGAATTAGTGGGGAATAATAAAAAATGCGCACCAGAAGTTTGAATGGACCAATGGTTTCTTGCCAGCTAGTCATCTTCAACCTTGTTCCGTTGGTAAAAGTCCCAGACTTTTACCTACGGACGTTTGTTCATCACTACAAATCTGCAAATTCTTAAAATCAATCATGAGCAAGATAAATAAAAACTAGGGCCACCAATCAATTCGTCTGGACCTCCTGAGTATAATGGTGGCCCTTTCATGGCCCAATTTTTCCGGTAAACGAAGATCCTAAATCGAAGCAAGAAACCCTAATAATGGTGAAATCCAATATAGGCCATGAAAATGAAATTAAACGATATAGAAAGCTTGCATATGTGATGGTGAACAAGAGTATATGATTAGAATTTGATGAATGTGCAAGAATTATGTAAATTGAATTCAAGAAAAGTGCAATATCGTGACTGACTTACAGTGCGTTATAGGGTCTGGAATTGCTTGGTCTTGATTGGTTTTGCTTTCCTACAATCCCAGGAAGCAATTGGAATGGTCAAAGAGTCTTGAATTTGCCTGGAACAATGAAATCGTGTTGGCACTTTTTTGGTGTTTTTTCAAGTTTTGTTCTGCTTCATACGCCTCTCTCTCTCTAGCCTCTTTTGGTCTGCACCTCATCCTTATGTATTGAGGAATGAATTAGGGTTGAAAGAATGATCACAATCTTCTTCCATCAATGCATTTGATTTTTGTTTGATTCCTTTGAAAACCATTCCAAAAATAGTCCAAATCCAATCTTTTTGTACACCTCATGCCTTTACATGAATTTGATCTGATGCTAGCTGGACATTAAGACCTAAAACATGTAAAAAATCTTGAGTTTTCAATATTTTGGATTTTCTATGATTTGTTTTGATTTAAAATGATTTAATTAAAATCAAAATCAAAATAAATAATAAAAACAAGATAATGACAAGTGGCGAAGGCTAGGGCTCGTGGACCATGTTGCCAACTTAAAACAAGTGAAAAAGATTGGGCCCATTTGGCAAAAATTGAAGTTTTAAGCATAGTTGACTTTTGGCAATTTTGCAAAAAAGGTCAACTTTACCAATGCATAACTTCCTCAATTTTGACTCTTTGAAGGTGTTCTTGGACTTTTTAGAAATCTTGAGATTTCCTCTAAGAAACCCTTTTGGTATCATCTCAATTTGATATTCCATGCTCATGTATGAAGCTTTGACAAAAAAAGTGTTTTTGTTGACTTTTCAAAATGACTTATAATGTCCAAATTCATAACTTCTTGTGAGTGCATATTTTGAACTTGGAAGATGAAGATGGATTGTAGGGCATGGAATCATATTCAAAATGAGCTTTGGATGGGTCATTTATCATAAAGTATGAGAAAGTTATGCTTGGTCAAAGTTGAGTTGACTTTTCCTGCAAAACCCTAATTTATCAACTTTTGGTTCTTGATGAATTATGAGCAATCCTTAATGAATCATGATCATCCCTTGATCAAATGATGAAATATACTTCAAAATGAGGATGTTGACCAAAAATATTGAAGTTTGATTGTATGGGGGTTATAGTTGACTTTTGCCCTAGCACAGTCGATTTTCAAGCCTTTGAGCAATTGACTGAGCAAACTTCCTCTGCAAGACTTGAAACTTGACATGGATGATCTTGAGAACATATTAGAACATTGGTTAGCATTTGGTATCCCTTGGACTCAAGTATCTTGATGCAACATGAAACCCTTACTTGAGGTAGGCTGCCTTAGGAGAGAGCATGCCTGGCCAACCCTTGGACTTCCTTGAGCAATTTGAGGATCTTTCTTGAAATGTTTTGAGAAATATGGGAGGGCAAATTTTGGGGTACAATAGTTTGCATATGACTAGTTGTTTGACAGCAGAGAAATCCTCACAATGGACATTCAATGAACAAACATCCTCTCAATGGACAGAATCACCTCAGCAGGAAAGACACTTCCAACAACAGGTCTTCCATAAGCAAGGGGCATGGCATTATGTCTAACACAGCTAAGGCAGTCTCTCCAAAAGTTCCAAATAACCAGGGGCAGATCTCCATCTAAATCACTTGGGGAATTACGCACGCATTCCAGCAACGAATCATGTGCCATCAAGAAAACATCTTGACAGCACTACAACACAACACTATGGACGGTGATAACTCCCTACATCATGAGAACGTGGACAGAGTCGGAAAAGACCACGCATGAAAAAGACTCGCTAGGTCGAATGGCATAGGCAAAAATAAGCGCATCCCGGCGAACCAAAAAAGTTCGGGCAAAAATTAGGGATAAAAACAAAAAAATCTGTATACCCGGCAATTCGAAAACCTAAAAAGGAGGCTTGGGCAAAAAAGGGTATCCCGGTGGATTGAAAATCTGAAAAGACAATCCAGGCAAAAGTTAGGGATTAAAGCGTACGACCATGTCCCGAAGACTTATCATTCTGATCGGCAGTTACCAAGCACCTCATGAGTTGGGATAACACTCAAGCTATCCATAAAGCCTATGCGGGTACTTTCTCCAGCAAGTACAGGGGCAGAAAAGTCCTGATGCAAAGTCATTGTTGTATCCTCAGTATGCATCCCAGTGACATCTACATTCCCCACAGAGTAGAGATAACTAAAGCTTTGACATCGGCTTCCCCAAACAGGAGTTACTCTACCCATCCGGGTCCCTTCAAAAAACTGACATCTATATTCCCCAGCCGAATTTCATAATCGCAAGCGGGTCATAAAGTTTTCTCCCGAGAAGAGTTTATTTATCTGAATACAGAAGCTCAATCCCTAACAAAGCTTATTACTTCAGCTACGGAAGTTCATCTTCCAACAGAGTTATTTTCCCCGCAGAGTTATTCTCAAATAGGGTCTCTCCCCGACAGACTATTCGCAAACAGGAGTAAATCCACGGCATAGTCATCTCATTTATTTTGAGAACATCCTCATACAATGCATTTCGTGCATCACATATAATTAACCATGTACCTTTTCAGGGAAGATGGTTATCATCAACAATTTCCAGCAGGTCCAAGATTAGCCCCTGAAACTAAACATAGTAATTATCTACGCGACCAGATGCAGCTTTACACGGGTTTGTCACAAAGCAATCTTACACGGGTTTCTCCTAAATACAGCTTCACACAGGTTGATCCTGGAAAAAAATCTTACACAGGTCCCTTCTCATACATTTCCAAATAAAGTTTCACACAAACTCATCCCGAAGTAACCTTACCCAGGTTCCTCCTGAAGCCCTACACAAACTCCCCACGAAGCAACCTTACCTAGGTTCCTTCTCGATTCAGATGCAGTTTTACCCAAACTCCTCATAAAGCAACCTTACCTAGGTTCTTTCTCGGTTCAGATGTAGTTTGACCTAAACTCCCCACGAAGCAACCTTACCTAGGTTCCTTCTCGGTTCAGATGCAGTTTTACCCAAACTCTCCACGAAGCAACCTTACCTAGGTTCCTTCTCGGTTCAGATGCAGTTTTACCCAATTTCCCCACGAAGCAACCTTACCTAGGTTCCTTCTCGGTTCGGATGCAGTTTTACCCAAACTCCTCACGAAGCAACCTTACCTAGGTTCCTTCTCGGTTCAGATGCAGTTTTACCCAAACTCCCCACGAAGTAACCCTACGACCCAGGTTCCTTCCCATAAGCCCTACTATCCAGGCTTTCATCTTGAAGTAACCCTACGACCCAGGTTCCTTCCTATAGCCCTACTGTCCAGGCTTTCATTTTGAAGTAACTCTACTATCCAGGTTCCTTCTCATATCCCTACTATCCAGGCTTTCGTTTCGAAGTAACCCTACTATCCAGGTTCCTTCTTATAGTCCTATTATGCAGGCTTTCATTTCGAAGTAACCCTACTATCCAGGTTCCTTCTCATAACCCTACTATCCAGGCTTTCATTTCGAAGTAACCCTACTATCCAGGTTCCTTCTTATAGCCCTACTATCCAGGACTTCATTTTGAAGTAACCCTATTATCCAGGTTACTTCTTATAGCCCTACTATCCATGCTTTCATTTCGAAGTAACCCTACTATCCAGGTTCCTTCTCATAGTTCTACTATCCAGGCTTTCATTTTGAAGTAACCCTACTATCCAGGTTCCTTCTCATAGCCCTATTATCCAGGCTTTCATTTCGAAGTAACCCTACTATCCAGGTTCCTTCTTATAGCCCTACTATCGAGGCTTTTATTTCTAAGTAACCCTACTATCCAGGTTCCTTCTCATAGCCCTACTATTCAGGCTCCTTTTCATGAATCACTTGACGCAGTTTTGCATGGACTTATCCCGAGAAAGCCCTATACAGGTTCCTTCTCTTTTATCTCCAGACAACAGTTTACAACACTGTAAAACCTAGACCCGACCAGATACGGTTGATTTCACATTTCCCTAGTAAGTCACTGTGAAGCCTGAAATACGACCAAATAGCAGTCAGCCTTATCATTCTTAACCATTCACTGTGAATCCCGGATCCTGACCAAATAAGCAGATTACTTCTGTCTCCTCAATCAAGACATGACTCCCCAGTAGAATAACGGACAACTGAAGCTCCTAAAACTCTATGTTCCAAGACAGAGACCAACATTCCTCAGTGGAGTCCTCCCTAACAGCAAGAGCAAGAATTCCCATAAAGGGATATCTTATGAAATCATTATTGTTTTGGATGGAATCTTTAAGCCCATCTCTGACGACTCTCCGTCATATCCTCTAGATGGCGTCTCTAAGCTCATCTCCGATGATCTTCCGCCATCTTCTCTAAATGGCATCTGTAAGCCCATTCCCGACATTATCTACACATTCAAGTATCTTTCAGACGAGTGCAAATTTTTGGGCACTCTAGTGTTCAATCATCTTCCACCTTCAGATCACGAAAGGCAGACTCGCCAATCTACATCTTCAGGTTTAAGAAGATTGAACAGGGGCAGCTGTTGTACCCCAAAATTTACCCTCTTTATTTCGACCTTTTTGGCTTACATTTTATTATTACATACATGCATATCGTTGGTTTTATGGTTATGGAATCAAGGTATATTTAGCAAGCTTCTTCAGGTTACAAGTGACGTTTATTTCGTCAATGGATGTTCTCAGAGTATTTTTCGTGCTGAAGATCGGTTCGCCGTTTCGCAGCGATTCGGGGTTCAAAGATTCACGAGTACAACCCGACGCGTCATATTCAGGTGTTCTTTTGCCAAGGTATCCCTGATAACATATTCTCAAATCCAGGTTCGGCTCGAGAGCCAATTCTTTAAAGAAGGTCTCCGAATGTGCGATTTTTTCTCGAAGAAATATTGTGAAAAACTGTGCTGAAAGTGCAGTTTTTACGCACTAAAAAATTCATAACTTGAAGATCGTGGCTCATTTTGAACCCGTTCCGGTAGCCAAAATTCCATCTTGACGTCATCTATGTTTTCATATCTCACGGATGGAAGCCAATTTCGATCAGAAGGTCTTCAAAAATGCGGATTTATCAAGTATTTTCATACAGAAAATTTGTGACAGAAGTTTATTTGCGTCATGTTCAGAAAATCATAACATGGTCGATTTTCATCGTATCGAGCTGGTTCCAGCGCCAAAATTTCACAAATTGAGTTGGCTACGTTTTCACAGGAGGTATCGAGTTCGAACAATATCCAAAAGTCCTTCTTTTTTTGCCCATAGTGTGTGTGACGCGCCGAAAATCCTGAATGCTGAATATTATTTCATCTGAGTTGAAACTTCAAAAATTCATAACTCAGTCAATTTTTATCGGACCGGGCCCATATTTTTACACAAGGTCACTGACTCAGAGATCTACAACTTTGTTTCCAAGGTTGAGACCTGATTCTGCTCTGATCAATACCAGTTTTTTATTGAAGAATGTGTCAGAGTTGACACTAGAGCCCAAAATAAGTATGTCTGGGGCGAAACTTCAAAAATTCATAACTAATTCACCTTTTATCCGATTGAGCCCATTTTTGGACAGGAGTTAGTTCTCGATGTCAGTTACATTTTTTTCTTATTTAAACTTCAAAAATTGCACTTAAGCCCCTGCGATTTAGCCTGAAACGTGACAGACTCAAATGAATACAAATCTGCACTATTGCTTGTGGTTATTTGAGGCCCAATTGCACATTCAAAGTCCATATTTTTTCTCTAATTTCTATTATATAATCTCATTCTTTTCACATAAGCAAGACGGAAAAAAACTTTTGCCACAACCTTGTCAAAATATCAAATTCCTTCAAGAACCCTAAAAACCTTAAAATCCTTGTTACAAACTCACATCTCACTACAAACAAGTCATCATTCTTACAAACCCCCATCTCACTACTTCTCAAGTAAGGGTAAGGTTGGTTTGATCTCCATGATCAAAAGTATGTAGAAACATTCATACATGCCATATCGATTTTAACATTACAAAATTTCATATATTTATTTTCTTTGTATTTCATGGTATAGTAATTTATTTAATGTGTTCATGAGATTCAACACTGTAGATTTAGACAGGGTCCCGTGCAAGATTATTACAAAACACTGAGGCCGGATCATAAGAACCACCAATGCATGGCAAGGCAGATATCCTGAGGAGGTTAAGGGTGTGGATTCAACACCCACCCCTATTGGTTTTGGTTTTTTTCCATTCTATTTATCCTTTTACCTATTTTCATTCTTTCTGTTTAAAACCTTTTTTTACATAAAACTTAATATTTTTCACAAACCTTTGATTTTTCATAATAAACTCGAATAATTAATTTTAGGTTTTTTTAATTTAATTTTAGGTTTTAAATTAATTTTTGGTTCAACACCCATCCTGACATTTGCATATTTGTATTTTCTAACCCTATTTTTCATTGATGTTTCTTCCTCTATCTATTTTTTTGGCAAACTTAGTTCTTTTTTATTAATCATTACACATAATTTTTTTAAAACCTTTTTTTTAATTAAAATTAATTGGGTTTTTAGGTTTTTTTAATTAACTTTTTTTCAAAATTAACCTTTTTTTAAATTAAAATTAATTAGGTTTTTAGGTTTTTTAATTAACCTTTTTTTCAAAATTAACCTTTTTTAATCTGAGCTAATTAGAATTTAGGTATTTTAATTTTAAAAAAATATTAATTAAAATTAATTAGGTTTTTTAGGTTTATTTAATTAATTATCATAAATCATTTTTCATAAAAAAATCACCAAAATATTTTCTTTTCTATTTTCATCTTATTTTTATTTTCCTAGATAAACTGTATAGGCCATATTCAACTGTAATAGCGTAGCTTTATTTTTCCCGCTTTTTTCATCACTATCATATAATTGCTTACAGGATGTAATAGTTTTAGGATTTCTTTTCCGCACTCTTCACTATTATGTAACTGCTCCAAAGCTTTGTAATAGCCTAGGTTTATATTTTCGCCTTTACCTTCAGCTACTATATTTTATGTTATGTTTAGACTAACAGGATTGTATAGAAAGATAAAAATGAACGATAGAAAATCCTAATTTCAAGATAAATAACTGAACTGAATCATTTGCACACTCACACCTCTAGGATAACCTCACTTGTTGCCTTCGGAAAAACAATGGTCATGTCCCTCAAACGTGGGGATACCCTTAGCAAAGACCCTCGGTTAAAGTCATCATAAAGATCATAGTCCCTCAATGTCCCTCGAGTTGCCTACGAGAAATGATCTTGTCCCTCGATGTTGCCTATATGATGACAGTCCCTTCGAAATGCTAAGGTATCTCTATATGTTGCCTTCAATGACCATAAACATCCCTTTCGATAGTCCCTCAACATCCAACGATAGGGCTACCTACTCACTAATAGTAGGATAGCACCGTCTAAAGGATAGGGAGAAACTAACGACTTTTTCGAGTATAAGTAGATAAGTTCTTAGATGCTTGCTCAAAACAACTTTTTGTACCTACACAAAAATATTTCAAAACACTTTCAAAAACATTCGCCTTGTCAACACTCTTGAGGACTGATACAAGAGTTATCACAAAGCGAATCGCCGCACTAAGGCATTTTCAAAACAATTTTCAAAACACACAAAGCACAAACAATTTTCAAAACACACAAAGCACAAGCAATTTTCAAAACAAGAGCTAAGCATCTAAGAGCCCATGGAAAACCACGGATGGAAAGGGTGTTAACACCTTCCCTTTCCATAATCTACCCCCTTACTCAGAAAACTCTTGAAAGGTCTTTTTCTGTTCTTTTCACCATTTCCTTTGTTGGATAAAATAAAAGTCGGTGGCGACTCTTGCTTACCGCAACATTTGCAAACAAAAAACGCAAACCAGTATTAACAGTCGGTTCTACCACTGTATCACAACAGTTTTACACGGACTCGTCCTGAAGCAACCCTACCCAGGTTCCTTCTCTTAAATTCCATATGAAGTTTAACACAGACTCATCATGAAGCAACCCTACCCAGGTTCCTTCTCATACCCAGATGCAGTTTTACATTGACAAATCCTGAAGAAACCCTACCCAGGTTCCTTCTCTTAAATTCCAGATAAAGTTTAACTCAGACTCATCATGAAGCAACCCTACTCAGGTTCCTCCTCATTCCTAGATGCAGTTTTACACGGACTCATCCTGAAGCAACCCTACCCAGGTTCCTTCTCTACATTACCAGATGCAGTTTCACACAGACTCATCATCAAGCAACCCTACCCAGGTTCCTTCTCTATATTTCCAAATGCAGTTTCACACGGACTCATCATGAAGTAACTCTACCCAGGTTCCTTCTCTATATTTCCAGATGCAGTTTCACACGGACTCATCATCAAGCAACCCTACCTTGGTTCCTTCTCTACATTTCCAAATGCAGTTTCACACTGACTCATCATCAAGCAACCATACCCAGGTTCCTTCTCTACATTTCCAGATGCAGTTTCAAACGGACTCATCATCAATAAACCCTACCCAGGTTCCTTCTCAGAAGCAGTTTTACACGGACTCGTCCTGAAGCAACCCTACCCAGGTTCCTTCTCTTAAATTCTAGATGAAGCTTCACATGGATTCATCTTGAAGTAGCCCTACCCTGGCTCCCCCCTCATATGTCTCCTAAAGAAGCCCTACACGGGCCCATCATAAATTGAAGAATATCCAAGACCTCTACTAGTTCAGTTTAAATCGATCAATGATTTATCCTGATTCCTTTCGGGTAGACACTTTCTCTGGTTCAGATAAATCACTCCAAATATTTATTCAGATTCTTTTTCCAGTTGAAGCCAAATTTAGACTTAGTCTAATTTCTATCAACAATCACTTTTGGGTGGCATCTATAAGCCCATCTCTGACAACTCTCCATCATCTTTCCAAATGGCATCTTTAAGCTCATTCCTTACACCTCAACCACAATATCATCGAGTGCAAATTTTTGGGCACTTTAGTGTTCAATCATCTTCCACCTTCAAGTCACGAATGGCGGACCCGCCACTCTAACTCTCCAAGTTTAAGAAGATTGAACAGGGGCAGCTGTTGTACCCCAAAAGTTTCCCTATCATTTCTCAAGGGATCATCCTGGACCCTCAGGATTGCTTCTGTCAAGTTTCAAGTCTCAGATTACAATTTTCTAAGAAAGTCATTTACAAGGGCAAAATGGTCAAATACACACTGAAAAGTCAAACTTTGACTTTTTGATCAAAATCAAGTTTCAAAAATCATATTTCATCAAGACATGAAGTTGGTTCATCAAGAAATCAAAAGTCAAAAATTACTTTGAAAAGTAAAATTTCTAAACACTTAGAAAATTTTCTAAGTGTTAAGAAAATATGATAATTACATAACTTTGGACCAGATTTTCATCATGATGCAAGATGATTCAATCAAAAATTCTGACATGAAAGTTATAGATCTCAATGATATCTAAAACATTGCTAAAAAGAACTTCTCCTAAAAATGCTGGGATTTCAAGTTATAAATCCTTGAAGACACGTCCATGAAGCTAAAACACTTAGTAAATTCTGAGCATTTTTAAGTCAGAATTTGGACAGAACTTCTGGGCCAGTTTTCACACAAGTACAATCAGAATTTGAAAAAGTGATTCAAAAAGGGATGCAAAAACATGTTACAAGATTTCTAGAGAACTCCTTCAGATCATGCTGGAGTAGGGAGAATCGAAGGTCAGAAGTTTGCTTCGTCCAGAACATGACCCTTCGAATCTCACTCTTCAACATACAGAAGCTCTACTCTTCGATCAAAACATGACCCTTCTTATCTCATTCTTTAACGTATGGAAGTTGTGTTCTTCAATCAGAACATGACCCTTCGAATCTCATTCTTCAACGTATGGAAGTTGTGCTCTTCAATCAGAGCATGACCTTTCGAATATCACTCTTCAACATATAAAAGCTCTACTCTTCAATTGGAACCTTGATTCCCTTCGAATCAGTAGCTTTTGAACCCAACTCTGGACCCTTCAAAGCAAGTTTTGTTTAAAGAACTTTGAGAAAATCTCATAGCCTTACCCTATTTGTCAGGCTATGTTGCTTCCAAGTTGTTATATGATCAGAGGCGTGTACAAAGGTTAGAAGCTTTGTCTATTGGATAATACTATTATTGGTTAAAATAGAAAAGGCTACGTACCCTTTTTTTTCATAGAGAGTACTTTTATCAAAAAAGCAGCTTCCAACCTGATTCATGTCTGAACGAAAAGCAGTGCCAGAAGCACAAGTCCAATCTCCTGGCAGCAGGCCCCCACTTATACTGGAAACTTGGGAACAACGAAAAAGGACAAGACTTGTTTCACCCTTAACCAAACCATGGTTTGTCATCATACAAACCCAGTTACTTCAAACATATTGATTCTTTTCTCTATAAATAGAGAAGCATTTACAAGCTCAAGGCAGGACTTTTTTGGCCATAGGAACGAATCTTCAAAAATTTCTCAAATACCATAAAGCTCCCAAACACTTAAACACTTGTGAAAACACAAACCCAGAATCCAAAACTTGTCCTCTTAGAATCTAAAAGATCTTTGTACCTTGTTTCCCTTCGAATCCAGCAGGAAGAACCTCACGCTTGTTCTCCTCTTTCGAATCCAGCATCAAAGGCCTAACCTCTGGTCCCTCCCTTCGAGTCCAGCAGGAAGAACCTCACGCTTGTTCTCCTCTTTCGAATCCAGTATCAAAGGCCTAACCTTTGGTCCCTCCCTTTGAATCCAGAAGCATTCAAGGTAACCACTTGAAGGTCCAACACACGCTCCAGCCTCCAGCAAGGTAAGTTTTTCTAAACCTTGAACTTTTTGTTTCTTGCATAACATGTAAATAAACTTTCTTTTCGTTTCAAACATGTACATACCATTGTTCTTCTTTTTGTTTCCATCCTTTTAATATGTTTTCAGAGCTAATCCTTTTGTTTTTTATTCTTGTTTACCTAAACATGCTTTAAGTATTAACCTGATTGTACGGCAATACTAGCATGGCCTTAGGCCATGTTTTCTATTCAAGAGTTCAAATGAAAGAAACAGGAAATAAGAAATAGGAAACGAAGCCTTTGGCTTCCACCCTGACCTCTAGGTCAAAACGAAAGAGTCAGCCAGAAGGCACACCATGCTTAATTCCAGACCTAGACAAAAGGCACACCATGCTGATTTCCAGGCCCAGTCGAAAGGCACGCCCTCACTTCTTTCAACCCCCAGTCTAAGGAGGCAGAAAGGCAAGTTACATCTTGCACTGGTTCCAGGCCCATTCAAAAGGCTCCACATGCTGGCCTCCATGCCCCAATTGAAAAGCACACCTATACTGGTCCCAGCCCCCAGTCGAAGGAGGCAGAAAGGCCAATCGAAGGGCATGACTCCATTGACTTCAGACCCCAAATCGAAGGAGGTCAAAGAGTGCAGAATCGAAGAGTTTTCTGCCTGGATCAAAAGACCCATTTTTATTGCTTTTATTTTATTTTTGCCTTTATATTTTCATGCAATTCAATATGGTTGTAATAGTGTAGGATCTTACCACTCTGCATTTTATTACTTTTGTATGATTGCTAATAACTAGGATGTATCGAAAGATAAAAACAACAAGTAGACAACCCCTAATCAAAGACTAAATGCATGAAAATCAAACACATTATTCACACATGCACCCCTAGGGTAATTCCACTTGTTGCCTCGGAAAAATAGTCATGTCCCTCGAATATGGGCATTTTAGAAAAGACCCTCGATAAAAGATCGTAGTCCCTCGATGACCCTCAATGTTGCCTTTGGTAAACGATCTAGTCCCTAAATGTCATTACTAAAACATTCCATAGGTTGCCTTCTATGACTATACAAACGTCCCACGCTCGTCCCTTCATATCCAACGGTGGGGCTTCTTACCAAATCAATGGTAAGATAACAACATCTAAAGGAGGAGGAAAACAACATTTAAGACCTTTTGAGTAGGTAGGATGCTCCTAGTTGCTCGCTTGCTCATAACAAAAACATTTTATACACTCACACTTTCATTTTGAAACATTTTCAAAAGACAAAGCTTTTTGTATGCGTTCTTATAGAGACGAGAACCATTACAAAGACACTTTTCAAAATCACTTTCAAAAACACATTCCACAATCACTTCTTTGAATTATTTTCAAAACCAACACTTTGTACACGTTCTTATAGAGACGAGAACCATTACAAAGACACATTTTCAAAATACTTTCGAAACCCACATCCCAAAGCACATTTTCAAACAAAAGCAAGTGATCTGGAAAGCAACTAAGAGCCCGTAGATAACTACAGATGAAAAGGGTGCTAATACCTTCCCTTTTCATAACCTACCCCCTGAACTCAAGAAATAATCTCGAAAGGTCTTTCCTATTCTTTTCAACATTTCCTTATTGGATAAAATAAAAGTCGGTGATGACTCTTGCTATCCGCAACAATTGAAATCAAACGCAAAACTCCCAAGTTAGTTCTCCCACTGTATTACAGTGTGCCCGCTAGAGTGAGTTTCGAAGATACCTTCATGCATGTCTTCCATGATCTTTTCTGCCTCCTTCTTGTCCACACAGCGGAGCAGAGTTGAATCATGGTTGCATTTATACAAAATCTCATTGCTTAGGAAGAACTTGGCTGAGAACCTCTGCAGGAATTTCTTGTCATTGATTGAAGCTCCCTCAGGATTTTCTTGTCCTTCAAGGTACCTCCTCACTTCTTTGTACCAAGGCTTCTCCTTATCAGTGTTAATCTCGCAATAGTGTGTCGGTTCGTCAAATCTTTCAATAGTAACTCTGGGAGCTTCGTTGTCCCAATTGACCTTGAACATAGATGACATTGTTTCTAAGGCATCTTCCAACTTATTTTCTTCCCTCGGGATATGTTCAAAGGTGACCTCCTCGAAGTATGGGATCAAGGTTAGCACAAGCTCTTTGTAGGGGATCAAATTCATATGTTTAGTAGCCCATTCTCCTTTAACTTGACTGATTAGCAGGGCCGAATCTCTGCATACGCATAACAACTTGATTCTTAGGTCAATGGCAGCCTTTAGACCCAAGATGCATGCTTCATACTCAGCCATGTTGTTCGTACAGTCGAAGCAAAGTCTTGCAGTGAAAGGTGTATGGCAACCTATAGGAGAAATGATCATAGCACCAATTCCGTTACCCAATGCATTGGAAACTCCATCAAAAACCATAGTCCATCAGGATCCTTGTTCAGGTCCTTCATACGGTTCAGGCTTTTCGCAGTCAATTATCAACATGATATTCTCGTCCGGGAATTCAAAGTTCATGGATTGGTAGTCATCAACAGCTTGATGGGCTAAATGATCCGCCAATAGACTTCCTTTTATTTCCTTTTGTGTAGTATACTAGATATCATATTCAGTCAAAATCATTTTCCATCTAGCTATTTGTCTGGAGAGAGCTGGCTTCTCAAATATATACTTGATGGGATCCATCTTAGAAATCAATAGAGCGGTGTGAGTCAACATATACTGTCTTAGCCGGCGAGCAGCCCATGCCAAAGCGTAGCAAGTTTTCTCGAGTAGTGAATATCTGGTTTCACATTCGGTATACTTTTTACTAAGGTAGTATATTGCATGCTCTTTTCAGCTAGACTCGTCATGTTGGCCCAACACACACCCCATTGAATTCTCTCATACAGTCAAGTACATAATCATAGGTTTTCCTTCAACTGGAGGCATCAGGATTGGAGGTTCTTATAAGTACTCCTTAATCTAGTCAAAATTTGCTTGGAAATCATCGTTCCATCTGACTACTTGATCTTTCTTCAATAGTTTGAAGATTGGCTCACAAGTAGCAGTTAAGTGAGAGATGAATCAGGCGATGTAGTTGAGTCGACCTAAGAAACCCATGACCTCCTTCTCAGTACAGGGATATGGCATCTCTTGTATGTCTTTGACTTTTGCAGGGTCAACTTTAATACCTTTTCCACTGACGATGAAGCCTAGGAGTTTTCTAGACCTCACTTCGAAGGTGCATTTGTTGGGATTCAACCTCAACTTGTATTTTTTCAACCTTTAAAATAGCTTGTGTAAATGATCAAGGTGTTCTTCCTCAGTTTGCAACCTTTCAATCATATCATCAATGTACACTTCTATATCATGATGGATCATGTCATGAAATAGATCCACCATAGCCCATTGATAGGTTGCGCCTGCATTCTTCAAACTGAAAGGCATGATCTTATAACAGAAGGTGCCCCACTGTGTAACAAAAGTGGTTTTCTCCATGTCTTCGAGTTCCATTTTGATTTGATTGTATCTAGAGAAGCCATCCATGAAGGATAAAATTTTATGTTGAGTCATGTTGTCAACCAAGACATCGATATGTGGTAACGAGAAATCATCTTTGGGGCTTGCCCTATTCAAATCCCTGTAGTCTATGAACATACGGACTTTTCCATCTTTCTTTGGTACCGAGACCACATTTGCAACCCACTGTGGATATGACGTCACTTCCAGGAAACCTGCATTGTACTGTTTCATTACCTCATCCTTGATCTTCTCAGACATATTTGGCCGCATGAGACAAACCTTTTGTTTGACTGGAGGACAACCTTCCTTCATTGGTAGATGATGAACTACGATATCAGTATCAAACCCCGACATATCTTCATATGACCAAGCGAACACCTTAACAAAGTCGTGCAACAAATGGACCAATCTTCTCTTGACGTTGTCTTCCAAATTGGCGTTGATCTTGACTTCTTTCTTGTCTGCCTCAGTACCCAGGTTTATCACTTCAACTAGTTCCTTGTGTGGTTGAATGGTCTTTTCCTCTTGTATCAGAAGTCTGGCGAGTTCTCCAGGTATTTCATAATCTTTTTCTCCTTCGTCTTCGGCTTGATAGATTGGATTTTCAAAGTCATAGATGGAAATAGCAGAGTCATTGTCAATGAGATCCAGAGTGGATGCAGATCTGCAAATGTGTGTGTGTGTACATGTAAGGTCACATGGCTATTCAAAAATTCAATAAAGTAAAGAAAGGCAAAGAGCGCAAAATTTGAATGTAAAATAGTCCAATGTTTTTCATTAAAATGAGCATATGGCATATGAAGATGAAAAACCCTTAACAAATGGACCATTGAGCCCCGGTAAGGCACATGGCTTAAAGTAATTGTTTTAATGGAAATTACAGACAAAATTCTCAAACTAATAAAAAATAGGAAATGGTAGTTACTCCTGGATGAAGGAAATTGGGATGAAGTCCTTGGTCTTCCAGTTGTTGAGTCCTCCATCAGCAGTCGAGTAGATCCATTCATCAAAGTCACAATCAACATTAGAGTCTTCAAGGGAATTAATCTCATGGTTACTAATGCGGAGAGGTTGTTTCCCTACACGAGCACGTTGAACCTCCTTTTGAGCCTTGGCAGTAAAGCCCAACCCAAATTTATCTTACTTGAAAGGGATATCAGGGAGTTGTCCCCAAATGGTGCAGCCTCCGTCTTCAATAATAGCATGAGCATCTTTGAGAGAGGCCATCTTCGGTGTATCTTTAGCAGCTTTGGGAATGTCAGGAGTGGCTTTGGCAACAGTAACAATGGGAGAGACCACTTCAAAGGCTTGACAAGGAGTCTCTATGAACTCGCCATCCATTTCAACATACTTGAATGAATTCAGATGACTAATCATAAACTCTTCTTCTCCGCATACAGTGACAATTTTCCCCTTGACCACGTACTTCAACTTTTGATGTATTGTGGAGGTCACCGCACCTTCCCCATGTATCCATGGGCGTCCAAGCAGGCAAGAATAAGCAGGACGGATATCTATCACATAGAATGTTGAGATGAAGACTTGAGACCCCACTTTGATAAGGAGATCAACCTCTTCATGGACCATTCTCTTTGATCGGTCAAAAGGTCTCACCACAATGTCATTGGGTTTTAGCACCAAACCTTCACAATCCAACCTATTTAGAGCACCTTTAGGAAAGACATTCGGGGAGGACCCGATATCTACCAACACATGGGCTAAAGTGGTTCCTTTACACTCGATGGAGACATGCAGAGCTTTGTTGTGATTTTTCTCGGCTGGGGTCAAATCTGCATCTGAAAATTCCAAACCATTGTTAGCAGTCAAACTGGCTGCACATTTTTCAAATTGGTCGGCCATAGTTTCTTGAGGTACATGTGCATTTCTTAAGAATTTTATCAGTGCTTGAGCATGCGCCTCGGAGCATAGCAACAAAGACAGCATGGAAATCTTTGAGGGTGTTTGCCCCAACTGTTCCACTATCTTGTAATCACTTTTTCTGATAATTTTTAAAATCTCCTCCATCACTTGGGTAGATGGATCCGCAACAGTAATATCTTTTGCGGGTGCCTCCGTCAGGGTAGGCTCAGTCATTTTTTCCTTTCCTCGACTATCAACAACAGGTTTAACAACAGTAATGCGAATGTGTGTAGCAGTGGTTGTCGAAGGTGAAATATCTAGAGAGAAAATTCTCCCCGTCCTAGTAACTTTACTTGATCCAACAATGTTTGTAATGTTAGTAGTTTCATCTTCATCAATCCAGGAATCTTGTTTGATACCATGGTAATACACTTCTGCCCCATAATTCCAGGATACAGCCTTATCAGAAGAGTAGGGGATTGGCCCCGGTGTGGTGATAATTAGTGGAGCTATTCTTGGTTAACCGGGAATCTTAATAGGACCTTTAGAGGTGATCCTAATAGGTTTATTTGAGATAGTAATGATGGTCACGTCTTCAAATTCTTGAGATACACTTTGGGTCAAACTTTTCACGAATGAAGCTTTTTCAAATAGAATCTCATGGCTATCCATCAGGTGTTGGACACCTTTCTTAAGCCATTCACAACCATTAATTTGTACAGTACAACAGCAACAGTCTTCAAGACAGCCAGGGAATACCCCGACTTTTAACAAATTCTTTTTAATAGTCTTCAAAGGAATGGTCAAATCTTTGATGGAGAAAACAAAAGAGGCATCTTCTATAGCATTGACACCCTTACCATAATTTGGCATGGGTGCAGTGATCACATTGGGAGTCGACGGAGGGTCAAATTCAATCGTCTTGCTATCAATTAGGTCTTGGATTTTTTTCTTTAGAGAACAATAATCATTGGTATCATGTCTGTGATTGTTTGAGTGGTAAGCGTATCTTGCATTGGGATTGTATTTAGGAGAGGAGGTATCAGGGTTTTGGGGAGGATCCCTCAATGTAACCAGCTCCGCTTTTAGTAAATGTTGCAATGCTTGAGACAATGACATATTGATCTTAGTATACTGCCTTTCTTGAAACTTTGTTCTACGCCTATTCCCTTGTTGTTGTTGAGTAGGTGTAGGATTGGAAATTAATACTTCCCCTACTAAATGATGACGGTCATTCTTAGTATGACTCCTTGATCCATATACTGCATTAGTCTCTTTTTTGCCAGCAAATGGTTTTTTCATAACATCATAGGTGGAGGCCTTCGGTATCTTTTCGCTTTTCATCCCGCTTTCAACCCTTTCACCGGTCAAGATTAGTTCAGTAAATCCGGATGATGAACTTCTAATCAGAAAGTTGAAAAATGGTCCAGTAAATGTCCCCATAAACATGTCTACCAACTCTCTATCAGTTAAAGTTGGTTGCACCTTGCCAGCCAGATCTCTCCATTTTTTAGCGTATTCTTTGAATCCCTCGTTGGAACCCATGGTCTTTCCTTACAATTTCACCCTAGTTAGTGCAAGATCAGTGTTATATTGATATCGACGGTAAAAGGCAGTGGCCAAATCCTCCCATGTATGGATGTTAGTCCCTTCCAATTGGTAAAACCACTCCAACTGCATCCCAGATAGACTTTCTTGAAAAAAGTGCACCCACAGTTTCTTATCAGTAGTATGTGGCTGAATTTTGTGGACGTAAGATCTTAGGTGAAGCTTCGGACATGAGACACCATCGTACTTGGAAAAAACAGGGATCTTGAATTTGTGGGGAATGACTACCCCTGGAACCAAACCCAATTCACCAAAGTCCAAGCCAGACACAGCTTGAATTTCTATAGCCTTCAATTTATCTTCTAGTTTCTTATACTTGTCATTGGCTGGTGGATATTGCTCGTCAAAATAATCCCCGTCTTCAGAGATTTGATTGTTTCCACCCCCAGCATGGGTGCTCCTAGCATCTTCATCTTGATTCTCATCCTCCTCGGAGGACTCTTCTTCAACTTGAGCTTGTCGGGCGGGGCCTTTGAACCTTTTCCCCATGTTGATCACAACTCTCTTCTTGGTCTTCTTCTTCGCGACAAGAAGTGTCATCATTTCTTACTGCCCCTTTGCTAAGTTGAGCAGAGTCTCTTGAAACTGAGAGTTTTGAGCCTGCAGGTCCTTGACAGTTTGCTCGAGATCCATCTTATACTGAAATAAACAGTAGAAAGATGAGGAAACCTGTTTCGGAAAACCTGCTTATGATATGATGCATGTTATGCATATGCAATGTTTTCAAGGACCTTTAAGATTTAAATTTTCTTAATCAAATAGGAAATAAAACATTAATCATATTAATAAGTTCAAAGGTTACAAATTGCCTCTTGAGCTTAGATTGAAAGAAAGATAACAACATGAACTTATAAAATAAAACTCAGGTCTCCCATGGATGCTTCCTCTTTGGACTGATGTAGGTGTTCAAGTTTCGCTCTTCGTGAAGTCGCCTTGTGAGCTCTAACACTTTCTTCTCGCTTGTGTAGAATTGGGCCTCAAAGGTGTCTCGTTCTCCTTTGAGTTGAATCCATGATCTTTGCAATTCCTTGAGAGTAGTAGGCATGTCAGGATGAATAACGGTGTAAGGAACAACCCCCTTGGCGATATGCTCCACAATTATTGCTAAGATGGCCACATACGACATCATAAGGTTTTGAGCGCGAGCTCGCACCCACTTGAGATAAGGTTCCAAAGGAATGGAGTTCTTATTCCCCAAAGTTTTACTGTCAACCTTGTTTACCATGCCCCAGGCTCGTATAAATATTTGACGATAACCTTGGACATCGTTATCATAGTCAAATACAATACCTTGGATAAGTGCATCATGAGGACCATCCCTCCGAGCATACCCAAACTGTTATAGAGCCAAGAAAGGATTATAATTGATACCTCCCCTAATGCCAAGGAGTGGGACATTATGGAATTCCCCACAATGATCAATAATGGTAGCATCCTCCAAAGATTGAGAACACCAATGAATATCTGAATGCGAGAGTGACATCAACCTTTGAGACCACCTCATGCCTTGTTCATTCTTTAAAACTGATCAAGGAAGGTGCAAAATAAACCACCTAGACAGCAATGGAGTGTAACACATAAGAATCTCTCTTATCTTCATGGTATGGGCATGAAGAGAATGCAAAATGTCTCCGAGTAAGGTAGGCAACGGGTTATGAGATAGGACGATTTTGACCGCATTCACATCTATAAGTTGGTTTGGGTTAGGGAACAATACCATCCCATAGATTAGAAGAGCCAAAACTTCTTCAAAATCTTGAAAATCCAAAGCATCCCAAAACAGTTGACCCTTCTCAAACAGAAACTTGACTAGAAAACCCTTAACATCACTTCTTGTTTCCCAATTAGCCACGATGTCGGACAGTTGCAAATGTAAGGCTATATCAATCTCTTCAGGTCTTGGGTCTTTTTCAATACCGATGAAGGGTATTTGATCAAGAATAGGTACTCCCAATAGTTGAGATAACTCTTCCATGGTAGGCACCAATTGGTAATCAGGAAATGTGAAACAATGATATTTAGGATCAAAGAATTGAAAAATCACATGTACCATGTCTTCTTCAAAGTTTGAGGTAACCAAGTTGAGGAGTCGACCATACTTCTTCGTGAACGGAGAATTTTCAGGGACCCTTGATGCTAACGCTTTGAGTTGAGGAGGCACTTTCACAAGGTTTATTCATATGGTATTTCTCCGGGTGGAAGCCATATCCTACAAAATAGAACAAAGATAAATCTCTAGGTCCTTGAAATGGTTAGTGCAAATGCTATGGTATGATGTCATGGTGTTATGTATATATAATCATATACAAGAAAATAAAACAATTCCTTAGGTTTAGGCTTGCATGGGGTTTATAGGTAAGTACCCTCTTGAAGTTTAGTTGGTTCAACCTGTCCTAAAAAGTAACCGGGTTCTAGGGAATCTCAATATCATTGACCTTTCTTCATTGGACATTGTTTCAGTGCAAGCCTCTGTTGGCCAAGTATCGAGTTATCCCGAAAGTCTGATCTCAATAAGCGTAGTATCGAGTATCAACCAACTTCGGACTGCACCAAAGCCAACTATCTCACTACTTCCTAATGGCCATATTGTTCAACTAAAGGTTCTATGGTCATTTAGTGCTTCATGACACCACACAACGGCCTCGTATTCTCCTTGATTCGCCACAAGGGATACCAGTACCCACAAATGTGTCACATTAACGTAGCTATTATTTCAACCATATCGGTCTACGCCGTACAGTCTCCACAATCTTTTCTACTTACCTAATAATGTTCCCAGATCCGGGTAGAGGATCTATACAAAGCCCAAACACCCTTTTAAGAGTAAAGCAAGCAAGTCAAACAATGAAAGCATTTAAAGGTGATCTAGTCTCTAAGGTAACCCAACTTTTAAGTTTAGTCCCCAGCAGAGTCGTTAATTCTGTAATACAGTGGGAGAACTGACTTGGGTATTTTGCGTTTTATCGTAATTGTTGTGGATAGAAAGAGTCGCCACCAACTTTTCTTTTATCCAATAAAGGAAATGGTAAAAAGAACAGGAAAGACCTTTTGAGATATTTTCTTGAGTTCGGGGGGTAGGTTATGAAAAGGGTAGGTGTTAGCACCCTTTTCATCCGTAGTTATCTACGGGCTCTTAGTTTCTAGCTCACTTTAAAATGCTTTTGTAAATGTTTTTGTGTTTTGTGTAAGTTTGAAAATATTTTGAAAACGCCTTTGTTTCGGAAAACTTTGTAATGATTCTTGTTTCGGCGAGAATGTATATAAAGTGTTGGTTTATAAAATAGTTCAAAGAGATATTTGTTTTTGGAAAGATGTTTTGAAAGTGTGAGTGTGGAGATGGTTTTAGTTTGTGAGCAAGCAACTACGAGCATTCTACCTACTCAAAAAGTCTTTGTTCTTTTCCTCCTCCTTTATATATTGCTATCTTACCATTGATTGGTAAGAAGCCTTATCATTGGATGTAAAGGGACAGGCGTGGGTCATCGTACAGTCATAGAAGGCAATATTGTAGGATACCTTAGAAATTTTTTGTAAGAGACTAAGATCGTTTATCGAAGGCAACATCGAAGGGTCATCGACGGACTACAATCTTGTAATCGAGGGTCTTTGCTAAAGTATCCCACATTCGAGGGACATGACTGTTTCATTCTAAGGCAACAAGTGTGGGTTAACCCTAGAGGTACAAGTGTGCAAAGTGTATTGGTTTCATGCATTTGTCTTGAATTTAGAGTTGTCTACTTGTTTATTTTAAGTCTTGCCATACAAACCCTAATTACTAGCAATAATACAGAAAGCGGTAAATTATAGAGATTAAAAGTTCTACGCTATTACAATACTTTAGGGGATGGGGATTACAAATTACAAATGGAGATGATGAAAAGTAAACCTTAACTATTACAAGACTTTAACAATCACATTATAATGTACAAAAATAATAGAATGTGCAAAGAAAATATAGGGAAAAGAAATTGGAAGGAAAGTTATTTTTGTTTGTTTTTTTTTTATAAAAAAAGAGTTTAACCTAATTAATTAAATTGGAAAGAAATTAATAAAATCCTAATGTCTAAATTAATTTGATTAAAGAGAAAATTAAAATAAAATTTGAGTCTAAATTAGTTTAATTAACTTAAGAAAGAAAAATGTGTTTTTTAGGTTTTTTTGTTTAAAGGAAATGAAATAAAGTAAAAATAAAATAATAAACGTTAGTCTAAGTATTTAATATCCCCTCTCTGCTCATATTCTAAATAGTCAGATCCCAAAGTCGCTGGAAAAATCACCAAAGCTCTAGATTTATGATGGGACTAGAGATCCAGACGAGCACATGGAGTATGTAAACGACCATCTAGATTACTATCATGTTGATGATGTCGTAAAGTACAAACTCTTTGGATTAACTATGACTAGGTCTACTATGATTTTGTTCAAATCCATGTTCAATGTGAGCATAAAGACATGAAATGACTTATACGAAAACTACACTGCCATCTTTAGTGCTCGAAAAAGCCAACCCACAACCATAGTCGTGCTTAGTGGGATCACACATGGAAAGAATGAGAGTTTGTGGGTGTACATTGATCGCTTTACCAAAGTAGTTGTGAAGGTGGGAGACTCTGATGAAAGGTTTCACCAGCATGAAACATTCCAAAAAATTACCGTAATACTTGGTAAAAGGATCAAACCAAGGAACGTTGGGACGAAGGGAGATCAATCCCTGATCCTGGGCATCATCTCAAGAAATGTGGGCCATATAAAAGAGGTAAAATAGGAGCTCAGGGGAATATTTCCAAGACTTGTGCTCAACGGAGAGTTGGAACACCTTCATATAAGCCCATGCTCTAGGATGAAGTTGTGAGGGGGCAACTCTTAAGTGGTTCAATACAGCCACCTCAAAACCCGAGAATGGAAGACGTACTTCCAATCAGGTAAAAAGGCATTCAAAGAGTACAACTGAGTAACCCTCAAAAGAGTTGCATACTCTCTTGGCTGGATCCACTAGGAGAATCGCCCAGTCGGACGAATTACCGACCACAATATCAACATTGGTTATGGCTGCAACAGTGTCCTAAGTGGAAGGAGTCCCTAACACTTCAGTGGCCACCCAATAGTATTTGTTGGCAATATTTAGCTCTACCAGTCTAGTCCCCTTTCAGCCCATCTCATCAACTTTAAAATATTACCGATCTTGATCCAAGAAACAACATCGGACTTTCCACGCTACTCCAAATGATTTGTGATTTCACCTTCACTAGGCTCGCGATTATTCATATCTCAATAAATCCAGACAAAGTCACCAACATGTTCCCTCTTTTTTCGGGCAACTTTTACTTTTGCCTTAGTCAAAACAAAGGGAGACATCGGTTCCTCTATAGGATACTCACCCCCTTCAGCATTATCTGAAAAATATAGCCTATAGAGAATCGTTGGAATAAGCTCTTTCAGTTAAAGAACCTCTGAACTCTCCTTTTATTTTGGATTCGTCTCTTAAGGAGAAGACTTCTGGGTTAAAACCACCATTAATGGAAGAAGATTAATGTGAATCAAAACCCATCCCCATTCTCAAAGAAGAGGAAGCAATCTCCTCAAAATCACTCTCTATGTTAATAGGGTTATGACTCATCCTTGCAAAAAGACAAGAAATACTTGAAAGAAAAAGTTTGAGTGAAAGAAGGTACCTTAAAGTGTGAGGTCAAAGGCAACGAAATGAAGAAAAAGGTTAAAGGTCGAGGCTTTGAAGCTTTAAATGTGTAATGAAAGTTAATTTATGAAAACATTCTCAGAGAAAAAGGAAATTAAATCTTAAAGGTTGCAAAAAATTCCCACAAATTTCCTCTACCCTTATATATAGGCAGAGGAAATCAGACAATTCAGGTCAAAAGTTAAATGTAATCGCGAATCAACAATCAAATCTCATTTTGGAAACACAATCAAACTCAAGTGCACTTGAGTGCATAGTAAACATCGGCATGCCACTCTGTACCTTTTTAAGTCACACGTCAAGAGAAGAACGGGTAAATGCTTCAATGATGGAAATGCATTTAATGCTCCTATTCCACACCGCTCTTTGGCAAAACCAAAGTGATCTAAGCCTACTAACGCATGGACAACTATTCCTGAAGGACGACCATGACTGCTAGAAAGACTCCCCTGACATCTAGAGTGTCCGACGAATCTCTGGGGAAACTGGTGTGGGTCGGCCAAAGACCCAATAAAGTAAAGACACCTAATTCCACCCACCCCGCTCGACCCAAGGTATAAATACAAGAGTGGTAGGTTTTAGGTACATTCTCTAATATCCATTTATACTATAGTTATCTTGAACCCTAATATTGACTTGAGCGTCTGAGTGCTAACTATGCAGACACCCACCATGGATTCACCATACCGAAGATTAGCAAATCCAGTTCAGGATCAACACCTCCAATTCGAGATACGGCGTGTTGTTGAAAATAATGCTAAGAACAAAGTATAACAAATTTCTTAAGCGGCAAGAAACCCACAAGGGTAAGAAAAAGGGAAGCAAGAAGAACACAATGAAATTGGTTATAAAATGTTATTCTTTACTTTCTCTTTGAAATAAGATTACAAGTGTTATAGAATAACAATTAACCGTATCACCCTAATTAAGATTTGCATTATGCAATGATGAGAGACTAGTATGTTATTTATAAAAAAACTAACATATTAAATTAATGAGTTTTTACACACAGACCAATTACAAGCTAACTTAAACAATTGGACATAACAAATAAACTCAATTCGACATGCTAACAAACCTAGCTAATATAGACTAATTCATGTTAGAACAACTTCGACTACAACACACACTATTTCGGCAGCAGCACACGAACAAGCTTCAAACTCATACTTAATTTCTATCGGACCATAAGTTACCCCTTCAATTATGCTAGAATTCAATCCAATATCTCACACGACGTTATCGAAACCTCTGGTTCAAGAAGTAGCATCACCGAATCAGACCTAAAACTTTGTTCCACCGTAACTTCCGCAGATTCATCCATTTTTAATTCCAGTATAAAACAATTATCAACTGAATTAATTTAATAGGACAATCTTGTTTTATTTTATAAATAAAGGCAAAACTATTCTAAGTCTTGGTCAAGCTAATAGACATCATTACCCAAGCCTACGTCTAAAAAGTTAGATAGAGACATTGTCCTCAATAATGTTGGTCCCTTAACTTTACCTCGAGGTCCAATTTAGTCCCTTAATTTTTAAAAAGACCGAAGTAGTCCTTTATATCTTCAAACAACACCATTTAAATTCTTTCCGTCTAATTCTTGCTAATGTCGTTTATGTTTGCATGTGTGGTATACGATGTGGCATCTGACATGTCATATATTCATACTAAAGTCATCAAAATTCCAAACAAAACTTCAAAATTTTCCCTCAAAGAGGAATCAAACCGGTGACCCCAAATAACAAGGGGTGCGCTTCCACCAACTGAGCTATTGTCCACTTGTGATAAAGACTCCATTATATTTTATTATACTATCATCATCGGGAAAAAATCAGAATAAATGAACTTTCTTGTGCGCTTCTTATTTGTTTTAGCCATTAGTTGAGAACCTGAATGTCTAAACAGTGAGAAATTAAGCATTAAGAAGCCACAAACATGTAATTCATGTGTGTTGTATTTAGGTCAGCTAGTTGTTGTTTGTTTTTTATTTATATTTATTGATTTTGGTTCATTATGTTGATTTTGGTTCCTTATATATCACCGTGTTTTTTATACTTCTGCTGGTCCGACATTAACAAGGAGACAATCTTCTACGTGTATGGGCAATTCCAAGGAGAGAGCATTTTACTTGGGACACCTTTGCGAGAGACACACCACTTGTCCATCTAAAACTTTAAGGTGATAGATGAGTGGGTTCTCTCATATATAAGTGCTCAATCTTCCCTTTTATAATCAATGTGGGACTTCTTCCTCACACTTGATTCTCAACACTCCCCCTCAAGTGTGAGTCACAATGCTCCCCCTCATGTGGAATGACTCTCTTCCACATACACTTGTACCATCGTTCGATACAAGTAAGCCGGTCCCTATCTCGAAACCAAAGGCTCATGATACCACTGTAGGGGCAATTCCGAGGAGAGAGCATTTTACTTGGGACACATCTTTGTGAGAGACACACCACTTGTCCATCTAAAACCTTAAGGTGATAGATGAGTGGGTTCTCTCATATATAAGTGCTCAATCTTCCCTTTTATATTCAATGTGGGACTTCTTCCTCACACTTGATTCTCAACACTACGAAGTATCATAGTGTTCTCAAAGGTGCTAGAATGTGGCTTGGAACTTACAGCACGGCTGAAGAAGCTTTTCAAACCTATGAATCCAAAGACTTCAATTTGAAATGGAAGCTAAAGCGAATGAAGAAGAAGAAGCATGCATCAACAATAGTTGCTCCATCAACAACACCAAATTTGAATTAGAAATTAAAGAAGAAGCTGATGGTGTTGTTGAAGATGAAGCTAGTGACATGGTTGCTTGTCAACTTGAAGGGCTAAAATTTTCAGATCCGAGTGTTTTGAAATTGCCTGAGCCACCTGTTGCTTCTGCAGAGAATCCAATTGGGATTGATCTCAATTCTGGTTTTAGATTTGATTTTGATCGATTTAACATCGATGATTTTGGACAGGATTTCGATTAGTTTGGTGACTTTAGTGTTTTTATTATTTTAGAAAAGTAAACCTGAATTAATTGAATTAATACATAAATATCTGACTTAGCTGTCGTTACTGAATTAATTGAATAGGACAATCTTGTTTTGTTTTATATATAAAGGCAAAACTATTCTAAGTCTTGGTCAAGCTAATAGACAGCATTACACAAGCCCACGTCTAAAAAGTTAGATAGAGACGTTGTCCCCTATAACATTTATTTATATATTCTTTTACAATATTACTTTTATGAATGATTTAGAAAAAACTCGAAAACATGATAATGTTATATATTTTAAAACAAATTTAACAAAAATATTCAAAGTCTTCATCAATTCATGTAAGAGTTTTCATTGTGTCGTAACAAAAAGATGCGTCACATTTAATTTTCTATAGACAAGCAATATCAGTAAATGTTAGTAGTAGTACCAACCAATTCCGATTTAAATTATTTTAATAATATTAAAATTTCAAATATATTTAAATATTAATATATTTTAACAAAAGGGACCACCTAAGTACTAAGTCTAGAGAGGTTTTTTTCTTTCTTTATAAAATACACAAAAACACTGAAGTCACAATCCCAAGCAAGTATTAATCAGTTTTCAGTTTCAAAACTGTTGTGTAAGTTTGTGAATGAAAATGATGAAGCATGTGTTAATGGTTACTACATTAAGCATGGTGGTAGGAATCGTTGGCCTTGTAGCTGATTCACCACCAAATACCTGCACTGAGATTCGCACTTGCCGAAATGTAGAAATTCCATACCCTTTTGTGATATACAAAAACCTCAAGAGTTGTTCACCAGATCCAAGATTAATTAAGCTCAAGTGCAATGATAAAGACGGACTTGTTAAGGGTAACGTACCAGTATTAAGCATAAACATCTCCACATCTCAAATTGAACTGTCGTTAATTGTCTCCAAGTATTGCGGCAAGAATAATAGTAATAACCCATCGCTTACCTCGAAGTCTTTTACCATTTCAAGCAAAGATAACAAGTTACTAACTGTTGGTGATAACAGTTACGGTTATCTTAACAGTTTCGGTGATGATGGCAGTAAGTACTCAACAGGGTGCTTAACAAGATCTTTTGGTGATTCAAGATCGATTGATCATGGAACATGTTCGGGTATTGGGTGTTGCCAAGTTGATATTCCCCCTCGAATGAGGAATATAACTATAGAAGCTTCTAGTTTTGACGAATTACCAAAATCTTGTAGCTATGCATTTGTTGTCAAGAATGGTAACTATACTTTTTCTTCCACTCATTTATCTCAAGGCTTACCTGATGACTTACCTGTGATTTTTGACTGGACCATTGACTTTGCCAATAACTGCACTTCTGCCAAGAATAATGGAGTCAATTATGGGTGCAAGAACAATAGTAAATGTGATGATGAGGACACAGATTATGGTTATCGATGCATATGCAATCCAGGCTATGAAGGAAATCCTTATGATCCCATTGGCTGCAGAGGTCTATTTTTTGTTGCAATTTTTGCTTTTCTTATTTCACCTCATATTTACTATTACTTGCTAGCTTTGATTAAAGTTCTGAAATTCAATAGTTCAATCATGGTTGAGTATTACAAAAGTGTTAAACACTAAAATTAAAGAATTAAGTATGTGTTTTAGCATATGCATGATTTCACATTTCTATGTGAAGAATATCTAAATCAAAACAAGATATTGAAGGAAAGAGAAAAAGGGAAAACATGGAAATGTGAGGATATAATGTATTTGTTAGTTAGTAATATTATTACTTAAAAATATGGCTACTTGCTTATCAAGTTATATGTATGTGGGTTTACAGACATTAATGAATGTGAAAATGACACACATGAATGCAAAACCAAAGCAAATTGTAAGAACATTGATGGGAGTCACACATGTTTCTGTCCAAAGTGGGGGTCTTCTGGAGATGGAACAAAGAAAGGAGGGTGCCAAAATTTACCAAATATTGTTCTTGGTAAGCAACTAAGCATACTCTACTGATTTTGCAATATTTTTTAACTCTTGTATATTCCTTAGATGCATGTTAATTCAGTGTGCCAGTAAACTTTTGAATGCAGGAGTAGGAGCAGCATTTATTCTTCTATTTGCTGGGACATTTTCATACTTAATATACCATAAGAGGAAATTCATCAAATTGAAAGAGAAACTGTTTGAACAGAATGGTGGTTTATTTTTGAGACAAAAACTGTCTGGAAAAGAATATTCATCCTCTCAAAGTACTCAAATATTCACACAGGATGAACTAAAGAAGGCAACCAAAAACTTTGACGAGAGTTTAATTGTAGGCAGAGGTGGTTTTGGTACTGTTTTCAAAGGATTTCTAGATGACAAAAGAATTGTTGCTATCAAGAAGTCGAAACAAATAAATAAAAACCAAATTCAGCAATTCATTGATGAGGTGGTTGTTCTGTCTCAAATAAATCATAAGAATGTAGTCAAACTTTTGGGGTGTTGTTTAGAGACAAAAGTTCCTCTCTTGGTTTATGAATTTGTTTCCAATGGTACCCTATCTAATTTTATACACAAAGAACGACAAGTGAATAATGGAACCTGGAAAACTCGTCTTAAGATAGCAGCAGAGGTAGCCGGAGCTTTGTCATATCTACATTCTGGTGTCACAATACCCATTATCCACAGTGATGTCAAAAGTGATAACGTTCTCTTGGATGGAACCAACATTACTGCTAGAGTATCTGATTTTGGAGCTTCAAAATTGGTTCCACTTGATCAAACTGAAGTAGCGACAATAGTGCAAGGAACTTTTGGCTACTTAGATCCAGAGTATATGCAAACAAGCCAATTGACTGATAAAAGTGATGTCTATAGCTTTGGAGTAGTTCTTGTGGAGCTGCTAACAGGGGAGAAACCTTTTTGTTTTGGTGGGCAAGAAAATAGTAGAAGCCTTGCTATGCACTTTTTATCTTATTTGAAAAAGGATAGGGTATTTGAAGTTATTCAAAATGGTATGCGGAATGAAGGAAATGAACAAGAGATCAAGGAGGTTGCTGTTCTTGCGTCACAGTGTTTGAGACTAAGAGGGGAGAAAAGACCTAGCATGAAGGAAGTGGCTATGAAATTGGAAGGAATGACGATATTGGATAAGCGATCTCCGGTCGATGATGACATAAATATAGAGGAGACTCAGTACTTACTTTATGAATCATCATCATCTAGCATTCATGAACTTGGTGATACCAGCAAACATGGAGATGTCGGGTATGACAGCTTGAAAGAATGTAAATTGATTGTCTTGGATGATGGAAGATGATTGTGAGACCACAGAAATGCAGTTCCAATTCATTGTTTTACAATTTTTTTCTTGCATGTTGGATTTTGTAATTTTATTGTAATTTGGTTCGCATAATGTGCTTGGAAAATTATGATTCAGAACTAGTAGATCACACGATGCACAAATCGAGAGTTGAGAGTTGAGAATCCATAATGAACAAGAAGAAATTATTAGCGAATGGAAAGATTTATTAGAAACGCAGAAAATCATTATCAATAGCACCTTCAAAAATGGATTCTCAGCAACAGTTTTAGAAACGCGAGCGATAACGCGGGGAGTTTTTTTTTTTAATTCTTAGGTACCCAAGTAACTGAGTACCCTATCTTTAGTGTAAATTGATATAAAATTTTAATTAATTTTAAAATAAATTAAAATAAAAAGTGATGTGGTAAAAACTTATACCATTTGATTGATTAAAAAATTGATACTTAAATAAATTTAAAGGTATTAGAGTGTTCACCTTTCTTTTAGAAATTAAAATTCATTTGTTTTAATACTTTTTCTCTAAGGTTATGGTTTGAAATTGTGAAAGGAATAGAGCGCAATAGAATGTAATAAAAATATTATTTTATTGTTTAGGTACTTCATGATAAAATATAGAGATTTTGTCATTTTGATGAAATTGAAGAGTATAAAAAATGATGAAAAGTGATGAAATTGTATTTTATTCGGTTCCGCTCAATTTCATTCTCTTTTAATCAATCTAAATAGTGGAACTTAAGTTTATATCATTATGTTCCATCTCATTCCATCGATCCAATCATACCATACAATTGAAAATAAAGTATTCACATTTTATTAATAATTTAATTGATATATACCAAAAGTGTAAAATAATTTTTACCAACAAGTTAATCCTAGCTTTAAATTTTTATATGTATTTAATTTTTTTCTTTAATCACATATAAACTATCTTCTATGAATAATTGTGATGCACTAATAGTATAAAATATTTTACACTGATTGTGCATACTATTAACCCCTTTTATTAATTAAAATTCATGTGACTCTTAACAATGTGTATATTTAAATTTTTTGGGACAAAATTGTAGGAACAAAATTCGTTCACACTAATTGATTGCACACTCATTGGACTTTAATGATAACAAAAGTACTTAAAGAACAATAAAGTATACTAATGTTTGATTAAGTGTACATAATCGTTAAACTTATATTTAACTTGATTCTGACCTAGTTAAAGAGCTTGTAAAGAAGAAACAAGTGAAATCAGATTCTATTAGATCAAAATCTGGGTTTCAAGCAAGACCTCAGCATCATATTGAAGCTTTTAATATTTAAATATAAACTCAGTTGCTATATTGATTTTGCCACTAATGATTCCAACACAACTAAACGCATTGCTGGAAGCATAGTACAAAGCTCTTATATTTGTACTATGTGCAAAAGCAATCACAACTTGTTAACGACTTGAATTGTGGATGAAGTCAACTAGAGGTTTTAGCACAAAGTTCAAGGCAAACTGATATGATTTTTTTAGTCTACTACTTCATGCCTATGAACGCCTTACTTGAGAAAGACACAATGAATAATCCAATTATTCAGAAGATGAAGATCCCCATCATACCAACTCCAACGTCTCTCTCTTGAAAATAACTTCTTTAGCAAAGACACTTCTACAAGCAATCTTCCAATGTCTCTTTTTTCTCCTCTGTATTAAGGAGCTAAAGGTTCAAAAAGAAGGAACAAGAATAATACAATAAGACAACAATAGAAAATCAGATATTGCAATAACAGTTGTTGAAATATTAAATTAGATTAGATTAGATTTGTTTAGATTTAATATTTAATATAATCCAAGTTGTGTTAGCCCAAGCCCAATTAGGGTTTTATATAAATAGTCATAGTGTGTATCATTATTTGTACACTTGAATAATACAAATCCTTATTTCCTTTATTATTCTCTCTTTCTCTCCTCACTAAAAGTGCCTCACGCACTAACAAATTGGTATTCAAATCTTTCGGCTATTATTCTTGATCAAGTTTTCAAGAATTTCACGTCAAAGATCATTTTTTCTAGGACAAGTAAATCAACCACTGCGAAGATGGCTAATGATAAGGGTATTCCAAATTCTCTTCCAATGCTTGACGATAAAAATTGGATCCGATGGAAAAAACAGATGCACTCCTTATTTGGCTTTCATGAAACCCGAGAAGTGGTTACCGACGATGTTCATGCGTTGGCTGCAAATGCAATCGACGAATAGAAAAAAACCCACAATGAAGTCAAGAAGAAAGATTGCAAGGCTGCTTATTGCATTTAAATGGCTGTCGATGCTGCTAACTTTGACAGAATCTCTCATGCAGAAACAGCGAAGGAGGCATGAGATATTCTGGTAAAGTGTTTCGAAGGAGGTGAGAAAGTCAAGGTTGTCAAATTACAAACCTTGCATCGACAATATGAGTTGTTGTCGATGGGAGAAGATGAAAAAGTTGCAGAATATGTGTCGAAGGTTCAGAAACCCGTCCATCTCATGAAGGGTTGTGGTGAAAGCATTACTGATAAGATGATAGTTGAGAAGGTAACGAGAACACTGACCTCTCACTTTAATCACGTTATCATAGCTATTCAAGAATCCAACAATCTTGAAACCACTAAAGTGGAATATTTGGTTTGTTCGTTGGAGGCTCATGAGATGAGGATTGTCGAAATAAAAGGAGTTCAGGACTCGATACAGGCACTACAAGCTCAATCATGGAAAAAAGATGGTGGTTCCAACAAATTCAAAGGCAAGTTCGACAAGACTCATGGCAAGAAGTCTTGGTCGAATCCCCATAAGAATAAGGTCGAAGATAGATCTTCTCAATCCTCGAAAAGGGGAGGAGGAAACTATCGAAAGGACAAAGAAGATAAGAAAGATATGTAGTGTTGTTTACCGTGGTTATTGGTAAACAACCGCTGATCCTCCAAATGGTTACTTATCTGGTTACTCGCAGGATCGATCAGATTGATCCTAAGACATGGTTGATTTTGAGGTTTTGATTAAGTTGGATAATGGTTAAATGACAAGAAAATAAAGAGGCTTTAAGTAAAGTGCATGAAGAAATGGGCTTGATAAAATAAATGAAGGCTTGAAATAAAGGGCTTCGACAGGAAAAGTAAAGAAGAAAACAAGTAAAGTTTCTGGAAAGTAAATGACTTTGATTAATAAAAGTGGTGTTTCACACATACATTCTCAACAATTCTTTCTCACACGCTGGGTACTCAAATCTATATGAGTGACTTTGTATATAATTGTGAACACGCGCGAAAAACTGCGTGACCTACTACTATTTATACTAAAACATCCCAAGTAACCGTCGGGCAGTTACACTGCTTCGAGATGACTCCACTTGGCACGTTCTCAGCGTTCGACGCTCCAGATCTTTGCACGTTGCACTTGGTAACCGCTGGAAACCGTTTTCCCTCCAAACGCTTGAATTTCAAACCGTTCCACTCTGAACCATCGAACACCTTCGTCGAGAAGCATCTTCGACGTCGAAGGCAACCAACTTCTCCCTTGGAAGAAATCCTCTAAGTACATTGCCACCTTTCGATGGGCATTTCGACAGACCCAGCTGGTCGAAAACATCCTTCAGCTTTAATGGCTGATATTAATAAAACAAGGGTGTCGAATTTAGGAGCCAACAAATTGCCCCCCAAGAATGCCTTATTTCGACTCTGAAAGAAAAAGGCATTCTTTGAAATGCCATTCGACACCTGTCTTTTCATTCTTAATCACAAATTAAATTGTGCACCTTTTTTGTCTTCTACCAACCACTGACAATCCCAAGGAAAAGCCATCATTTCATCCGTACCTAAGACGTCACTTCAGTACGGCGTGCAGTGTGCCAAACGTCTTTTCACAAATTGTCATCATGACAATTCCCAAAAACGAGGGCGCATGCTGCACCCTTTCACTTCTGCAGAACGGCTACAACAACAGGGAGACGCCACGTGTCCCACTACCTTCTGCAACATTAAATGGCATTAAATGTCCTCGAATTTAGGGATTTCCCCAACTACTATAAATAGCGCTAAGTACCCATTGTGGGACTTTTTCACGCTACCTTGCCTTCAGATATTCCTCATTGCATACAAACTCTTGCAACCTTTGCAAACCACCTGTTTTTCGCTTCATCTTCAACCTTAGTATCAACAATGGCATCTGGTTCTTCCAACGCTCCTAGCGCCAACACTCCCTCTGGAAATGTCAAACCCAGGATTTTCTCCATTGCTCCCGTAGTGACTCCCACGGGCCAACGAAGGGTCCCTGAGCCTTTGGACATTGCTGTACGTGATGCTTATTCACGCCACCTCATGATTCCGGTTGGATATTCCAACCAAATCTTTGCCATGTCTGGCCCACTATACCCAAGCATTGCTGAAGCCATGAAGATTAAAAGCTACTTTCCGGTACTTGAAAAACTCAACCCGGTTGGATGCTCCAAGAAAGATGCAGATGATAATGAAGATCCTACTAAGGAGAAAATCGACCTTCGTTTTTTCAACAGAGGTGTTAGGGATTTTAGGTCTAGCCCTAGCCTTACTCCTGACTATAGTGCTTGGCTGGAAAAAATGGAGAAACACCAGGCTTCGATCTGGAAAGACATGGGGATATTCGACCTGGTTATGTTGTCGAAGACAGGTCTTAACTATTCCCCAGAAATGTTGATAGCTTCCTTACTTTTCTGGGATTACACCCATTTCACCTTCCATCTTCCCTGTGGAATGCTGACTCCCACGCTCTTCGACATGGCCGCCATCACTGGCCTTCGACCCACTGGGGACTACTTCGACCCAGAGGAAATGTCGGAGGATCAGATTGGATTCTCTGCCACAAAACCAACCTACACCACCTTCATCAATCACTACCACGATAAGTCGACGGACGTTGTGTCGGACGTAGAACATATCCCGTTTCTAGCCCTATGGCTGTCACGCTTTGTGTTTTGCACCAAGTCTTTACAGGTGACCAAGAAGATGGTCACTCTCGCCACTCAACTCCACCATGGCCAAAATATCTGTTTGGCAGAATTGATTTTGGCGAATCTGTACGAGTCGATTAGCAACGGAGCGACTCTTCTGAAGATCATCGAGAACAGAGCCAGTCTGCTGCTTGCTGGACCTTTTTGGCTGCTTCAACTGTGGCTCAATGCCACCTTCGAGTCTTTTTTGCCTCAGAAGACTCAAATAAATGAGCAGGCTCCAGAAATAGCAAATAGGTGCATCGAAGGCACCAGATTGGCTCTGTTGACTCCAGCGGAAGATGGGCTGGAGCTTCAACAAACTTTTACAAACTTCGTCTTGATGTTTGCTAAAAGGAAAGAGTTTGCTTCGACCATGGCTCCGTTTTCTCGACGAAAGGTTGGCCCAGAGTGGTTCACGAGGCCACATCCTAAGGCGTCAAGTGGTCCTCAGGTCGAAGAGCATACAACAGTGTGGGAGGCATTTCTCACGCCAAGAATAATGCCCCTACGATTCAAGAGCTCCAAGACTCACTTGAGTCTAATCGCGTATCAACCAAACTTGGTGTCTCGCCAGTTTGGTATTATCAAAACACTACCTTCTCCAATTTTTCCCAGGGAGAAGTCCATGTTATACTTCTGCAACGACTACACTGAAGACGCTGCCACTAAGCATATCGGCAGATATGCTGGTCGAACAGTTCTTTCGTTGTTTGACTATCAGCTTAACTTTCTCTGCTCACCATCCTTCGAGGAGTGGTGGAAAAGTTACTACACTGAGGAGTTTTTCGACGAGAAGGACTTCGTGGACGAACTTCAGAAGTCTTTTGTCCTTGTCTTGGACAAAATAAAGAAATGTAAGTTCATCATTCCAAATTACTCTGTCTTTCCCTTTCGACTGGTAGCCTGTTAATTATTTTGTCTGCTTTCAGTTGTTCGAAAGCCTGCAGCCAAGAAGGCTGCAGAAGGCCATCAGGGAGGAGGCCCCTTAACAAAACCTCCACCACCAGCGAAAACTATAGCGCCGGCGAAGACCACAACAAACCAACAGGGGGAAGGCCCTTCGAAAAAGCCTTCTGCATCGATAACCAGACTTTTATCATTTTCTTCTGGCTTTAACATTCTGACTTTCGATGCAGCTTCTAAGTCGAACTCCAATTGGTTTTTTAGGCACCTTCACCCAAGAAACGGCCAGCACTGACGGTCGAATCTGGGAGTGATGAAGAAGATGATTCTCCCCCTGCTCCTCTTAAAAGGCGAAAGCTGAAGAAGGACGTTCCTCTTCCTGAGGCTCGAACAATTAGAATAAAGGTTGCTGGGAGAAAACCCAGGCCACCTCCAGTAATTATTGAAGAGCCAACGGAGGAGGAATTAAATGTTCTCCTCAATAAACCTGTCGAAAGCGACAATTCCAGCCCTGGGGCTGAAGCTCCCTTGCAGGTAATCTCTTTGATCCCTTTTTAACTCAGGTGTCGATTCCCACGTTCGATTATGTCTCTTTCGAATTTAGAAGATTCTTCTTCTTCTCTTTTCAGGACACCACTGAAAGCTCAGCGCCAAGGACTTCTGAAACATTGGATTCTACTGAACTCAGCAGGCCACAAGAAAAAGACTTGGCGAACGATGAAGCCAATACTGAAACAAATGAAGCCAATGCTGAGACAGCAGAACAACCAACAGAAGATCCACAAACAGAAGAGCAACAACCAAAAGAGATTCAGGTGGTTGATCTGTCGAAAGAAAATCGTGACGAAGGGGACCGCGGTGACGCTGGCGAAGAGGATCAAGGGGACGCTGGCAAAGGGGACCATGATGACGCTGGTACTGCCGCAGTCCGAGTCGAAGAGAGTCAAGTTGAGGCAAATGCTACTCAACAGCCTCAACCCCAAGACAACGCCGCTGCAAAGGTTGTCACCTCAACAAAGCATAGGTCGAAAGAAGACTTAGAACTCCTGAAGCAAACTGATCCTGTTGGCTATCTGAACGCCATCATCGAGAGCAAGGGAAGTTCGTCTGATGTTAGTCAGGAGGCTCCTACTCTGTCGGGGAATTCCACTGAAACTTCTCCTCTCGATGAGGCTTTGACGAAGGTTAAGGCTCAGTTCTTCAAGAAGGATTTGATGAAAGCTTTGGAGGGGGACCCTACTGCTCCATCATATTTGGGGGCTGTTTTGAATGCCGTAGACTTGCTAGCTGTGCCTCCGGAAGTTTCAGGCTTTATCATGGAGTTACACTCCATTATTGATCAAGTCTCAGCAGATTATCAGCGACAAAGGGGCTTTAATAGCCAGCTTGAAGTGTTATATGGCAAAAGCTCTTCTGCATGGACTGCTGTAGCAGAGACAACTTCTCGAATTGCGGAGTTGTCGAAGCAAAAAGCATCTAAACAAGAAGAAGTTGATGCCATCGATCGAGAGAATGCTTCCATCAAGGCGCAAATCGAAGAACTAGAGGCTAATATGAATGCCAATACTAAGCGCAAGGAGGAACTTCTCTCGACTGTTCCAGACACCGAAAGTCAAGCTGAAATCACACAAGGCCTAGAATTTGCTGAGAAAGCTCAAGCCTTCGACGATCAAATTGCCAAGCTTGCACAGGCGAATGCCTTGTGCAACAAAAGATTGGAGTTGCAGCAAGCTAAATACCTTCGACTCAAGGACTCCATCCCCTTCTGATTGATTCAGCCCTTTAACCATATATTGTAATATGTATTCGACAATATTGCCATTTTGGCTAATTTATAAAAATGTTCCATTTTGGCTTATTTATGGTTAATTTAATCGTTACTTGTTATTTATTTTTATCTCTTGGAGTATAGATTTATACTTTTTCAAATATTTACCATTTACTCTCAAGAGCCTTTTATCTTCACCTAGCTCTTCGACTTCATAAGCTCCACCAGAAAAAGTCTGGATAACTCTAAATGGTCCTTCCCATTTGGGTGACCATTTTCCCATGCTTCGATCCTTTCGATCCATGGGAAGAATCACCTTCCAAACTAATTCTCCAGGCAAAAATGCCTTAGGTTTCACCTTTTCATTATAAGAGTCTTCTACTCTTTTCTTCTGAAGCCTGAGTAGGTCAAGAGCGCGCAATCTTTCTTCGTCTAAATCTACTAGTTCGTCTAACATCATATCCCAATAAATTTCAGAGGGAATATCGTAATGTCTCTGAACCCTTGCAGATTGAAGACAAATTTCTGCTGGCAACACTGCGTCATGGCCAAAAGTTAGCCTATATGGCGTTGTACCTATGGCTTCTTTTGGGGACGTTCGACAGGCCCACAAAATCTGGTCTAACGTCTTATGCCAATTCTTGGGCTTCTTCCCAACATGCTTTTTTATCAAGCCAATCACTACTTTGTTCGCTGCTTCGACTTGACCATTTGCCTGTGCATAATAAGGTGTTGATGTTAGGAGTTTAAAGCCCGTTTCCTGAGCGAATTCCTGCATCTTTCGACCGGTGAAAACTGATCCTTGATCAGTTGTTATAGTCTCAGGGATTCCATATCTAAAGATAATGTTCTTTTGAATAAATTCAATGACATTTTCTTGGTCCACATTGACTAAAGGGATAGCTTCGATCCACTTAGTAAAATAATCAATGCCTACCAATATATACTTCTGACTCTTTGATGATGCTGGTCGAATCTCTCCAATGAGGTCCAACGCCCATCCTCTAAAGGGCCAAGGTTTCACTATCGAGTGAAGTTCGCTTGCTGGTACATGTTGGATGCCTGTATGGACTTGACATTCTTGGCAACCTTTAGCGAACTCGACACAATCTTTCAACATGGTGGGCCAGTATAGTCCTTGTCGAAACAACAACCATTTCATCTTATGGCCTACTTGGTGAGCCCCACATGCTCCAGCGTGCGTAGTCGAAAGGGCTATGTATGCCTCAGTTTCACTTAAACATTTTAGCAATACCCCTTCAGGCGTCTTTTTAAATAACTCATTACCCATGAGTACATAACTCAACGCCATGTACTTTGTTTTTCGTTCTGTCGAAGCTACTGGATTTTGAAGATAATCCACAATGGGCTTCCTCCAATCTTGCTCTGACAAATTATCTATGAACGAAATTTCGAAGTTACTTTGATCAGCATATCCTAGTCTTGTCGATTCCAAGTCTGTTGGTGATAGACAAGTTGCTTTTATCTTTTCTCGAACTTCGATTGCTCTTTGTAATCTCTTTTTTGAAATCTTGTACCCAGATGCAATTTGTGCCAAGTCGTTGGCTATTTGATTTTCCAATCTGGGTATGTGTCGAATATTGACCATTTCAAATTTTTTTCAATAAACGATTTGCTATCACGAAGTACATAATGAGATTTTCTCTTATGCATTTATATTCTTTTGTGACTTTCTTAATGACTAACTCTGAGTCTCCCATTATTTCGACTCGAGTTGCCCCCAATTCCAACAATATCTCAAGGCCAGTAATTAGAGCTTCATACTCAGCCTCATTGTTCGAACAAGAACCTGATATCTTGTACTTGAATGTTGTTGGAATTTTTTCTGGAGAAATGATCAAGACTCCTACTCTTGTTCCATCTTTATGGCTGGAACCATCGAAGTAGAATTTCCAAGGTTCTATCTCCACATAATTAACATTCTCAACTTGAATTGAGTGGTCGACTATAAAGTCTGCAACCACTTGTCCTTTTACTGCCTTAAGAGGCATAAAGGTCAAGGAGTATTCAGTTAATGCTAGTGCCCACTTGCCAATTCGACTGTGCAAGATGGGTTTCGACAACATGTACTTGAAAACATCAAAATGAGACGAAACATACACATCAACTGGTTTTATATATTGCTTGAGTTTTGTACAAGATAAATACAGACATAGACACAATTTTTCAACTTCGCTATATCTAGTTTCTGCATCGTTCAAAACTCTACTAAGATAGTAAATGGGTCTTTCGACTCCATTCTCATCTTCTTGGGCTAACATGCTTCCCAAAGTTTTGTCGGATGCAGCTATGTACAATCTCATACTCCTATTGCTACAAGGAGGCACCAAAATAGGTGGCTTGGTGAGGTACCCTTTGATTTTGTCGAAGGCTTCTTGTTGCTCTTGCCCCCATTCGAATCCCTCTTTATTCAGTCGAAGTAAGGGTGAAAAGGCTTGAGCTTTCCCACTTAGGTTAGATATAAATCTCCTTAAGAAATTTATCTTGCCTAACAGAGATTGTAGTTCCTTCTTATTCGATGGCGCTTTCGCTTCCAGAATAGCCTTCGTCTTGTTCTGGTTGATTTTGATTCCTTTCTTGTGGACAACGAAGCCCAAGAAATCTCCAGCTTTCACACAGAATGCACACTTCAAAGGGTTCATCTTCAGACCATGTTCTCTCATTCTTTCGAATGACTGTCGAAGGTGGTCAATATGATTCTTCCTGGAAACAGATTTTATAACAATGTCATCAATATATACTTGCATAAAAGTGTTAATAAAATCATGGAAGATAGAATTCATTGCTCGCTGGTATGTTGCCCCAGCGTTCTTTAGGCCAAAAGGCATCACTACCCATTCGTAAGTGCCTAGAGCCCCAGGGCATCGAAAAGCTGTTTTCGACACATCCTCTTCAGCAATGAATATTTGATTATATCCTAAATAACCATCGAGCATACTCAGGTATTCATAGCCAGCGGCAGAATCGACTAGCATTTCCGCCACAGGCATGGGATATTCATCTTTGGGCGTAGCAGCATTCAAATCTCTGAAATCTATGCACACCCTTAATGTACCATTTTTCTTAATTACTGGCACAATGTTTGCAATCCATTCGACATACCTCGTAACGCGTATGAATTTGCACTTCAGCAGTCTTTCGACTTCCATTTTGATCTTCGACAGTATTTCTGGAGCGAAGCGTCTTGGACTTTGCTTGATTGGCTTCTTCCCAGGTTTGATTGGCAACTGAAGTTCTACCAATCCTCTGTCGAGACCAGGCATTTCGTCGTAATCCCATGCAAAACAGTCCTTGAACTCTTTCAACAATTGGATTACTTCCAACCTAAGTTCTGGGTCAATTTTGGCGCTGATGTAAGTTGGCTTTTTCTCTGACCCTTCGCCTAAGTTGATTTCTTCTAAAGGATCTTGCGCTAACATTTTAATGTTGTTCGCCAAGGGGTCCTTTTCGAAGCCCAAAGGCTCATCGTCATAGATGGCGTCGAGCCTCTGTTCCTGCATTCCTTCTGGCATGATATCAGGAGGTTCTGGATCGAAACCCTTTCCAGGACCTGCAGCAGATAACTGTTGATCATTGGCCTGTGTGGCCATGTACTTTATTTCGGCTTCGAGAGCCGTTATCATCTTTGTTTCGGCTACATAGGCCGAAATTCGCCTCAATGATTGTGACTCAGTCATTATCACTGAATTCACTTCCCCAACCAGTTGGTTGGATATCAGTTAACCCACTGAAGTCTATGTGGGACAAGTCTTCTCTGTCCCATTGAAAACCATGCTCAGGGTGCAGGTATAGGGAACAAAAAGTATTTGGCGCTGGCGCCAAGTCGAAGTCAGGTGTTGGACATGGCCCTATGTGAGCCAAGTTCTTGTTGAAATCTGCCAGCCCTAGGTGATTCACTTCGCCCAGGTAATAGCTTTGATCTGCCTCTATGTTTTCGACTATCCCATCTGGACGCCATAGCAGCAACCTCTGGTGCATTGATGATGGCACAGCTCCAACACCATGAATCCATTCACGGCCCAATAAAAGATTATAGTTAGGTTTGGCCGATATGACCATAAACATTGTTGGTCGAAGGATAGATCCTACCTTGATATCCAGTTGGATCACTCCCATAGTGGTCCCTATGCCGCCCTCATAGTTCGACAGGACCATGTTGTGAGGCTTGATGTCCTCATCCCTTTTGCCTATTTTCCTTAGCATAAAGTGAGGAATAATGTTGATGGTTGCCCCACAATCCACCAAGGTTTTATTCACTGTAGTTTCTTCGAGTTTAGCCCTTATAAATAAAGGCTTGAGGTGATTTTTCATCGCCTCTGTAGGTGGTTCGAAGAACCCATTTTGTTCCTCAGTAGTGCCATTTTCCATGACGAAATAGCATACTGGCCTATGTTTGGCCATTTCTTGCTCCACTTCCCAATCACTTGTTTCGACCTCCACCTGCCGGTTGAACTCTCTGGGCAGCACTGAGACGATATTCACCATGATGTCCAAAGTATCATCAGACTCAGAACCATCTTCGTCTTCAATTTCACCTTGGTTAGGCCAAACTAGCCTGTTGGTTACTGGCTCTCTTTCCAGAGGTTTCCTTTGCTTCCTTAGAGGAACATTTGAACTGGTTTCTGCCTTTGGTTCATTAGCAGCCTCCCTCTCAGCTTTTCGTCGCCTCTGGTATCTCCTCCATTGAGATCGAGACATGGGATTTTTCCCTTTGTAGTTGCTTGACACCTGTGTAACTTTAGGGGCAGCAACTTGAGGTTCTTTCTTTTGTGTTAAAGATGAACCTCTTGGCACATCGAAAGAGTGCCATCTTTCCTCGCTTGGCCTCTTTCGACCAGACGTTTTGTACCAGGTATCTACCGGCACATTAGTTGGAGGCCTGAAAGTCAATGGCCTCTTTTCTTGGTTTGAACCTCTTTGGGAGGCTCTTCTGGGATCATGTCGAAGATCAACATTTTCCCTTCTCTTATTTGCTGCTCTTACGCCTTGAATATGTTCAGCAACTTTTTTGTCAAAGATCGAACTGCATCTTGGACACAGCATCACTTCTGACTTCTTCTTCTGGCATCTTTGCAGGAAATCTGCCAGATTTTCATTCTCCCGAGGGAAAGCAGTCTTGTTAGCTTGTTCTTGCCTCATGGCCTCCTCTGATGCTTTTGGTTCAGAGACTTCGACCATGTTGACATTCATGGTATCTTTGTTGGCAAGAGTCAACTGCTTCATTTGAATCTCCAAGTCCTCTGTCTGGCCTTGAACTGGGGCCAAGTGAGAACTGGGTTTTGGTCCAGATTTTTGGGCTCCAACCGTCTCCAGCTTTGGGCTTTCGACCGCTTTCTGAACCGCTTCAATTATCTTTCTGGATAAATTCCCAGAAAAACTGCCAAAGATTGGCATGTTGACATGGTCCTTTGAGACTTCGACCATTGTGATTCCTGGCCTCTTCGACTGGCTTCCGGAAGCCTCGATCACGTTCACCTCTGAAGGTTCAGCATAGTGGGCTTCAGCCTGCAACGGATTAGAATCCACAGCCATGGGGGTCTTGTCAGCAAACTTCAACCTCCCTTCTTCGATAGCGTCTTGCACAAGATTCCTGAAAAGAAAACATTGAGACGTTTTATGGCCCCGAAAATTATGATATTTACAAAAACCTCTCTTCTTTCTTTGATCAAGAGGAGGCACTTTTACCCCTGGGGGTATTATCATTTGGCCATCTTTTACAAGTAAGTCAAAGATCTCATCACATTTTGTAATATCAAAACTATAAGTCTTTTTGGGGAACCTATCGTTGGTCCTCTCTGGACCAGTGGGGTTTTTCCCACTTGAGGAGACTAATAGTTTGCAAGAGTATGGTGGCCCTTGTTTTAGTTCCGCTAAATTGACTTCTCCTTCTTCGACAGTTATAGTATCATCGAAGGATTCTGGATCTTCGTCATCCATCTCAACATACGCTATCCTCTCTCTCTTATGAGTTTTCGTTGCCTTTGCTTTTTCAGCTTTGAGGCGTTCTACCTGTCGAACTCTATCGGCCAGTTGGGCCATGTCTCTCAGGTATTGAGTGTCTAACTTCTTCCTAATGGAATAATCTAAACCGCCTGCGGCTATTTCGACTAACTCATGTTTTGGCACTTGTGTAAAACATCTTGCTTTGAGCAACCTAAACCTATTTAGATATTCGTCTATAGGTTCAGTGAAACGTCTCTTTACACTGGCCAATTCTTTCAGGCTTATCTTGGTTTGCCCCATGTAGAATTGCTCGTGGAACAATCTTTCCAACTGGGTCCAATGATGGATCGAATTGGGGGGGAGAGTTGTAAACCAAGTAAAAGCGTTCTTTGTTAAAGAACTTGGGAAGTACTAAATCCTCAGGTTTTCGTTGTTCGGAATATCTCCTGCTTCGATCAAGTATCTCGCCACATGTTCGACAGTAGATTCTGTCGTGTCCCCAAAGAACTTAGTGAATTTAGGGACTTTACATCTAGGAGGTAAGTCTGTTTGTAACACGTATTCTGACAGCGGGGATGTAAAGTTGGGCCTTCGAAAGCCCATGTTCATCCCATTTTGAGTCATGATCCTTTTGATCATGGTCGCCAGATTATTTTCCAAACCCATGTTTTGGTATTGGATATGCTGAACTACTTCGTCAGCATTTTGGTTTCTGTTAACTAACCTTACCTCTGGGGTTATTACCCTAGGTTCCTCGACAGGTTGCTCCAATCGTGCCCTAAGGTTTTCTTCGACAGGCTGTTGGACTTGGTTGATAGTGGTTTCTTCCTCTAAGAATACACCCTGGTTTCCCCTTATTTGCGCCCTTTGGGGCTGTCGAATAGGTTGGGGTACTCCAAAGAAATCAGCCAAACGCGTCATTTGCGTTGTCATCTGCTGATTCGATTGAGTAGTGTTTTGTATTAGAGGGTTCATCACTGTACTTAAAGTTTGTGCCAACATTTGAACCATATCATGGTTGCTTTCGTCCATTTGTTGCCTCAAGACTGCTGTCGAGGCATTTGTAAGGCCATGTGCTACTTGGGATGTTCCTCTTAAGAGTTGGGTCCCATTTCTATTCGCCATACCTACTCCAGAACCTTGGAGTGGCGAAGAGGCACTCACTAAAGGGTCTGAAAAACTGGACGCAGCGTTCGTCAGGCTAGCCAAGTCAGAAGTTGGCATGCCATAGAGTGGTTCTCGATTATGACCGCCTGTCATAAATCCTGGGGGAACATAAGGCCTTGTGCCTAAATTTCCCCTTGGTGGGGGAGTTCCCAAAGGCACTCTGGGGCCTGTGAACGGAGGTAATGGCCCCGTCGTTGTGACCGTTACTGCTGGTGTTGAACCAGCGGTTATCGCTTCACTTACGGTCGGGATAACCGTTGCTCCCACATTCGTTTGTGGGATTTCGTTATTGTTTGGCGGATTCGCCATCTCTTCCCTTCTTCTGGCAGTATTGGTATCGTTAGTGTATATTCTACCACTTCTCAATAGCATGCAACACTCCTCGAAAAAGATGAGATTATGTTTAAAAGGTTAAACTTCAAAAATCAACACACAGTCCCACCAGGTGTGCCAATTTGTTTACCGTGGTTATTGGTAAACAACCGCTGATCCTCCAAATGGTTACTTATTTGGTTACTCGCAGGATCGATCAGATTGATCCTAAGACATGGTTGATTTTGAGGTTTTGATTAAGTTGCATAATGGTTAAATGACAAGAAAATAAAGAGGCTTTAAGTAAAGTGCATGAAGAAATGGGCTTGATAAAATAAATGAAGGCTTGAAATAAAGGGCTTCGACAGGAAAAATAAAGAAGAAAACAAGTAAAGTTTCTGGAAAGTAAATGACTTTGATTAATAAAAGTGGTGTTTCACACATACATTCTCAACAATTCTTTCTCACACGCTGGGTACTCGAATCTATATGAGTGACTTTGTATATAATTGTGAACACACGCGAAAAACTGCGTGACCTACTACTATTTATACTAAAACATCCCAAGTAACCGTCGGGCAGTTACACTACTTCGAGATGACTCCACTTGGCACGTTCTCAGTGTTCGACGCTCCAGATCTTTGCACGTTGCACTTGGTAACCGCTGGAAACCGTTTTCCCTCCAAACGCTTGAATTTCAAACCGTTCCACTCTGAACCATCGAACACCTTCGTCGAGAAGCATCTTCGACGTCGAAGGCAACCAACTTCTCCCTTGGAATAAATCCTCTAAGTACATTGCCACCTTTCGATGGGCATTTCGACAGACCCAACTGGTCGAAAACATCCTTCAGCTTTAATGGCTGATATTAATAAAACAAGGGTGTCGAATTTAGAAGCCAACAAGTGTTATAACTGTGAAAAGTGGGGACACTTGGCCAAGAAATGTTGGTACAGAAAAGACAAGGGATCGAAAGGCAAGGACGAAGGAGCGAACCTTGCACGCCAAGATTAAGATGATTCTGAAGGTGGTATGATGGTTATGGCTTCATTTGCAGATAACCATGTTGAATCCAATATCTGGTTTCTCGACTTAGGCTGCTCGAAACACATGACTGGTCGAAAGGAGTGGTTGGCAGATTTTGACGGGTCGAAGAAGAGCAAGGTAAAACTTGCTGATAATAGTTCGCCGCAAGCAGAAGGTACTGGTAACATAGTCTTTCAAATGAGTAATGGAGGGAAAGCTATGATCGAAGATGTGCTCTATGTACCTGGAATGAAATGCAACTTGTTAAGTGTTGGACAACTAGTCGAAAAAGGTTTCTCAGTTGTCATGAAAGATGGAGTTTTGAAATTGCTCCACATAAAGAACAATTTGGTCTTAAAATCTCCATTGTCGAAGAACGGGACATTTAAGACTATGATCAGTTCGACAGAAGTTCAATGCTTGAAAATTGTTGTCGACCACAAGGATAGTTGGCTGTGGCACTTGAGATTTGGACATTTGAATTTTTGATCACTTAATCAACTGATTACTCAAGATATGGTTACTGGTATTCCAAGCCTTGAGATGCCTGAAAAACTTTGTGAAAGTTGTTTAGTGGGAAAGCAATCCAGAAATTCTTTCGTTTCGACTATGTCAATGAGATCATCCTGCCTTCTCAAAGTGGTACATTCAGATGTATGTGGTACATTCGAAGAACATACAATTGGTGTAAATAGATATTTTGTTTCATTTGTAGATGAGTTTAGTCGAAAGTTGTGGATCTATGTGATCAAACGAAAGGACAAAGTATTTGAAATCTTTAAGAGATTCAAGATACTTGTCGAAAACCAGAGTGAGAAGAAGATCAAAGTTCTACGAACAGATGGAGGTGGCGAATACACATCTAAGATGTTTGAAGATTTCTGTGCAGAACATGGTGTTGATCATGAGGTAACTTCTCCTTACACACCTCAACATAATGGAATTGCTGAAAGAAGAAATAGGACCATATTAGATATGGTGAGATGCATGCTGAAGCAAAAGAATTTTCCAAAATCTTTATGGGGAGAAGCTGTTTTGACTGCAGTTTATATTTTGAATAGGTGTCCTACTAAGATATTGAAGAACAAGGTTCCTGAAGAAGTATGGAGTGGGCAAACGACCATCAGTAAGTCACTTGAAGGTGTTTAGCTCTATGTGTTACAAGCATGTTCCTGATGCAAGGAGAAGAAAGCTTGATGACAAGAGTGAACCTATGATTCTGGTAGGATATCATAAAACTGGTGTGTACAGACTATTCAATCCAGTTAATGAGAAGATTGTGTTGAGTCGAGATATTGTGATTAATGAAAGTTTTTCCTGGGATTGGAATTCTAGCAATTCAATTAACAAATGATTAATGAACTTTGATTTCGACGAAGAAACTAATGAAGTAGAGGTCGAAAGAATTATTGAGAATCCATACGAAGTCGAGAATAAGAGGTTGCTAACACTCCCGTCACAGTCTAAGTCGAAGAGGTTGTGGCTGAAACAAGCCAAAGACCTCAAATAAATAGAGTTCTTCCAACAAGACTTCATGATTATGAAGTGTTGGGTGATGATGAAATCACACCAGATGAAGAATTAGTTTATTTTGCTTTACTTGCAGGTGCTGAACCAATCAACTATAACGAAGCTTTGAAGATTCACAAGTGGAAGTTAGCTATGGTCGAAGAGTTACAAGCAATCGAAAGAAACAACACATGGGAGTTAGTCGAATTTCCAGCACATACAAAAGCTATCGAAGTAAAGTGGGTGTTCATGTTGAAATACAATGTAGATGGGTCAATAGCAAGACATAAAGCGAGATTAGTAGCTCTAGGTTTTATTCAAAGAGAAGAACTTGACTACTTTGAAGTATTTGCTCCAGTAGAAAGATTAGAGACTGTTCGATCAGTAGTAGCATTGGCATGCAACCAAGGCTGATCAAAATTCCATCTAGATGTGAAATCAGCATTTCTGAATGGTCCTTTAGACGAAGAAGTTTATATCACACAACCTCATGGGTTTGTGATTCATAAGGAAGCGAGTAAAGTATATAGATTGCACAAAGCGCTTTATGGCCTTAAGTAGGCACCTAGGGCATGGAACAAGAAGATTGACTTATTCTTAGTCGAATTAGAATTTATCAAATGAAAATCAGAGTATGGTGTCTATGTTCAGGTTGTAGCACAAGATATAACCATCATCTGCTTGTATGTTGATGACTTGCTAGTAACTGGAAATGGTTTGGAGAGCTTGTCGAAGTTCAAAGAGCTGATGACGAAGGAATTTGAAATGTCGGATCTAGGAAAATTGTCTTATTTTCTAGGCATGAAATTTCAAATGTCGAAGCAAGGTATGGTGCTACATCAAAGAAAATATGTCAAAGAGATACTCAAGAGATTCAGAATGGATGATTCAAATCCTGCATCATCACCTGTCGAACCAAATGTGAAGTTGGAGAAGAATGGAGATAAAGACAAAGTCGATGCAACTTTGTTCAAGCAAATTGTGGGATCTCTGAGGTATGTGTGCAATAGTCGACCTGATATAGGTTTCGCAGTTGGATTAGTAAGAAGATATATGGGTAAACCAAGAGTATCACATATGGAGGTTGCAAGAAGAATCCTTTGATATTTGAAGGGTTCAATAAATTGTGGAATACTATTTCGACGAGATTCTGAAGGCAAAGAAGCAATAGTTAATTGTTTTTCAGATGTTGATTGGTGCGGAGATAAGGAAGATCGAAGAAGAACAACTGGATATTTTTTTCAAGTATTTGGTGTCTAATCTCATGGTGTTCGAAGAAGCGACCCTGTGGTGGCATTGTCATCGTGTGAAGCCGAATATATAGCAAGATCTTATGCTCCATGTAAAGCAATTTGGATCAGATCTGTACTTGAAGAAATGACTGTCAAAGTGAAGAAACCTTTAGTATTGCAAATCGACAACAAGTCAGCCATAAATCTGACGAAGAATTTAGTTCTGCATGGAAGAAGTAAACATATTGAAGCAAGGTTTCACTTCTTGAGGGAAAAAGTATATCAAGGTGAATTTTAAGTTAGGCATTGCTCAAGTGAAGCACAGTTGACCGATATTTTCACCAAAGGATTGAAGATCGACAGATTCCTGAATTTGAGAAAGAAATTAGGAATAGTTCAGATTGACTATTTTTGAGGATGTTCGACAACTTAGATTATGGGGGTGTGTTGAAATATTAAATTAGATTAGATTTGATTAGATTTAATATTTAATATAATCCAAATTGTGTTAGCCTAAGTCCAATTTGGGTTGTATATAAATATATTCATAGTGTATATTATTATTTGTAGACTTGAATAATACAAATCTTTATTTCCTTTATTATTCTCTCTTTCTCTCCTCACTAAAAGTGCCTCACGCACTAACAACAGTTTCACTCTTTAAAGTTTATAGTTTTTGTATTGCACATTGATCTGACCTGATCAGAAGGTTTGGACCGTCACGGCTTGCTCCGAGCTGAAGGCTTTTTGAACGAGGAGGGGGGGGGGGGGGTACCTGCAAGGCACTCCGATGCTAAAGTCAGTGGGAGTACTAGCAGATAATAGAGTTGAGGTTGGAATGATCAATACCTGACCCTCTGGAAACAGAGGGTATTTATAGCCCCCAGCGCTGGGCCAAGGTTCCTTCATTGGGCCGGACGGATTTGGCCCAATGGAGGAACTGCCAGGTTCTACGTGGGTAGTGGGGACCAGCACGTGGTCCCCTTCCTGGATGTGCTGCGTGAAGTGCGGGCGGACAGAGACGCGGTCTTTCCGGAGTATCGTTGGGGTAACGGTGGACTGAGTCTGCCCTAGCCAGGCAGCTCGAGATCATGTCGAGCTGTGCTGCACGGTGCCGAGCTCGACGCCAAGACCTCGAGCTGAACAGCGAGTGTCGAGCTGGACGGCAGGACACAGAGTCGGACAGCAGGGTGTCGAGCATGACTTCACTGCGTGGGCATGGACATTGGGATGTCGAGGTGGACATCAGGGTGTCGGGCGTGACTTCACTGCGTGGGGATGGACATTGAGATGTCGAGGTGGACATCAGGGTGTCGGGCATGGACGCGACCCCTTTGCCCAGTGTGGTCCTTAGTGAGTCCCTTTGGACTGGGCCTTAGTAATGCTTTTGGGCCTGTCGGGCCCAGTCCAGAACAGGAGCCCCCCAAGTCGTGGTTCCTTTGCGAGGAGCCATGACTTGAAACAGTTGTTCCGTCGCTGAGGTCTCGTGCCCGGGATGGAGGCGTGGACCCTCGAGGGGTCTCCTCGTGCCGTGCTCGGAGACGTCCTCGGTGGTGGATGCGTGGAGGATCCGTACCGGGCGCGTCAGTCGAGCACACGAGGCATCTTTCGGGAGTTGTGCCACCACCCTAGGGGGGTAGGGCCATCATTGCGTTGGGAGCAGTGCGTCGAGGAGATGGAGTCCGTGGCTGAACGAGGTGACGTTTGGTATTCCACGTCATCACTATAAATAGGGTCCTTGGGCCCCATAATACGTTTTCCGTTCTCCGTGCTCTCTCCGTTGCCGCTCTCAACACTCTCTCCAGTTGTGACTTCCCGTCTCAGATTCTTCATTTCTTAGCCAAATCCCAACTTTGATCCAAGTAAGTGATCTATTTTCTTCATTTTTCCGTTTTAGAATGCATGATTCCTGGAATTTGTAGATGTTTTAGGATCGTGTGCGTGGGATTAGCCCGGTAGATTCGTATTTTGCCCGACATATTCATGTCTAGGACCGGCAAACGCATACTCATGGCCGACACATTCATAGTTTTAGGTGAAAAACTTCAGAGCTGCCCGGGGTCTTCATGATCCGGGCGCCTAATTCATGACCGTGCCCGGTATGTTCATGGTCGTGGCCGTGGGCTTCATAGTGCGGCTCGCCATGTTCATACCTCGGGTCGACATGCCTGAAGAATGGCCGTGCAGTTGGTTTGAGGAAGAACACTGGGTTCAGGAGAGTCGGGGAGGCATCCACTTGTGAAAATGGACTTGTGTAGTGTATGGACGACATGATTATGTCGAGCATAGGACTTCATGCTCAATCTGATTGGTTTCCCGTGCTCTGCAGGTAACCATGGCGGATGAGCCGAGCTCCTCCGGTCGTCGTGATAGCGAAGAACAGAGTGCCGACGAGTCGGCCAACCTTATAGATACCGTGACCGACCCATCGCTGGAATGGGTGGGTGCCGAGCCTCGGGGAACGGCGTCGATATACAGTCGGGATGACCGACATCCATTCACCGCTATTGAAGAGGGGCAGGACCAGCCCGACTTCCAGCAGAATTTCGTGGTCATGCTTCCGTCGACCAATGCCAGAATTTGTTCAATGTACCCGGACTACAGCTTTGCGATGTACGAGATCGCGTTTAAAGACTTAGGGCTGCGGCTGCCGTTCACAGATTTTCAGACCGGGGTCTTTACGCATTTGGAGCTGGCCCCGTCCCAGCTACACCCAAACTCTCTCGCCTTCATCCGGGCGTTTGAGCTGACGTGTCGCTACTTAAGGATAGGGGCGACCATCCCTCTTTTCTTTCGGGTATTTCACCTGCAGCGTCAGTCCCGAGGAGGGAAGCACAGCTGGGTGTCCCTGAAGCAGTCGAGGAGACTGTTTAGGATGTATATGGACTCCGTGAGGGGGTTCAAGGACAAGTGGTATGTCGTACGCCCTATTACCGACTCTGCTGTAGATTCCCTCTTCGAGGAGGAAGGGCCGGTCAGCGATGATGACGGGGAAGCAATGTTGGCCGACGATGGGAGCCCCGTGTTAGGTCGTAGGGATAAGTTCCCGGTGTACTGGATGTCCCGACACTACGAGCATGGAACAGGTTATTTCCATACCGCAGTCGGGGATATGTGCACGGAAGACCAGCGGTCGTATGAGGCTCTTTGTCGGTTTGTCGACAGTTTTCATCCCGCCCAATGGGTTACTCGGGAAGGGGACGATATCCTCGACAAAGACGGTTACCCGACGTTTGAGTCTCGCCCGATCGACACCAAGGCGTTGGTGGAATGTTCGACATATAGGCAGGCAGCCCGCCTGTTAGGTTGTTTGCTTGAAATACTTTATTCGTCATTTATTTATGCAGTTTGCTCGATACTGACTTTTCTTTTATTTCGTGCAGGTACGATGGCCAGCCGACATGAAAGGCTCCTGAAATTATCAACCAGCCAGAGGCGAGGCAAGAGGGTCGTGCAGGCCCCGCAGACGACGAGAATGGGACCACCACCAAGTCTGAACGTTCCTCAGCCGGTGAGGGTGGATTCGACGTCGAGCTCGGGGGCAGCGTCAGATCCAGAGGTCGAGGAGATTGATCCCAGCGCCGTTTTGACGCAAAGGAAGAGGACCCGCGTGGAAGGCGGTTCGACTGTCGGGGAAGATGCCGACGCTGTTCAATCTTTTGCCTTCCCCCCTTGCTTCGAAGAGGCGGGCTTTTTCGAGCGGTTCCCTCCGACAGTGGTCGCTCATGAAGCTGAGGTCATCAAGAGGATGACTAAAGAGGAGAGGAAGTCGCGTCTGGTCGCCAGCGTGGACGGGCTGGTTAAAATGGCCGAAATGGCTCTGGTGTTATCTGAGGATGCAGGGGATGCTGCTCGTGTTGAAGAGCTCGAGCAGGAGAAGGCGGCCTTGAGTGCGAGCTCGCGGAAGTTGAAGGTCGCTCTGGAACGCTCCGAGGAGATGTTCCGAGAGCAGACCGCGATACTTGATGCCGAGAGGGATATGCTGACTCTGGAAAAGGAGAAGTCGGGGAGGTTGACTGAGGAGGGGGAGTTGCTCCGGACCGACAGGGATCGTTTGGCTGCTGAAATCGAACGCCTGGGTAAACAGGTTGAGGAACTGAATGCTGTTCAGCAACCCGCCGAAGATGAGTCCGAGGACCTGGTGGTTTTGAAGAGTCGGGCTGAGCTTATTGCCCATATCCGGCTCCTCGAGGCGGACTGCGTCGGCGCTCTGGAAGATGGGTTCAATTCTGCAGTCGACCAGCTCTCATTACTAAATCCTGGCCTGATCACCGAGGGCATCGGGCACACCCACCGGGTTGTAGGTGGCGCGATCATTCCTCCGCCCGACTCTCCCAGCGTCGACAATGATGATAATGTAGAAGTTTGATATTTGTATTCTTTGGATATCGGGCCTGCGCGCCCTTGATATTTGTATTCGTATTCTTTGGGCCTGCGTGCCCGTTTATTGCATGTTTTGAACACCGCCGGCCTTCTTGGTCGGTTTAATTTTGCTTTGTTGCCTTCGGGCGTTTATACCTTGTTATTTATTTTGGATTTTCTGCCCTTGTATGAACTCACATGCTTGTATGAATTTAGATCAAGTCCCGGGCCCGAAGAGTGCCCGTAAGTGGCTTTGATTTGGCGAGCGACTATGCTCGTCTCCATTTGTGTGCAATCTCGGCCCTATTTTGGTTGGCCGGGGTTGCTTAAGTGTTTCGCTCGAGGGGAGAGATTTTCTTTTGACCCTTGTAGATGTCCCGTTATTCTTGATAGAATGTCGGGCATTAAGGAGCGAGGTTGCTCAGTCGGGCGTGGAGCCCGTAGGGACGATTCGCCCTTGGCGTGAACTGCCCATCGCGAGCTGGGTGTTCTGCCTTATGGGTACGACGACGGAGGGGCTCGGTGCAGCTGTCCACGTCGGGCACTATCGATCGTCAACGTCTACCGCGCGATGCCGTGCTATTTTGGTCGTGTGTCGGGCCTGTACCTAAGCCTTAAACGAAATTGGACGTTTTTCCTCGTTGCCCGAGCGTGGTTGCTTTTGGTCGAGGGTCCTAGGTGTTGACAGTTTCTAACTGTAGTACTGCTTCAACTTAGCAGCATTCCAGGGTCTTGGTAATGGCTCTCCGTCTAACTGCTCGAGGTAGTACGCCCCGGTACCCGTGGTGCCGTGGACGCGGTAAGGTCCTTCCCAGTTCGCGGCCAACTTCCCTTCGCGGGAGTCTTTCTGGTTCCTGCGTAGTACCAGGCTGCCTATTTCGAACTCGCGCTTGATGACCTTGTCGTTGTGGCGTAGAGCCACTCGTTGTTTTAGGGTTGCTTCGCGCAGGGCAGCTCCCGATCGGATTTCCTCGACTAGGTCGAGTTCATCCCTTAGTGCTTCATCATTCATTTCTTCGTCGAGGGGTTCCTCTGTTCGTCGGGATGGTTCCATGATTTCGACTGGGATGACAGCTTCGGTGCCGTACGTTAGTCGGAATGGTGTTTCACCCATCGTTGAGTGGGGTGTGGTGCGGTATGCCCACAGGACGCTGTGGAGCTCCTCGACCCATCCTCTTTTGGCTTCGCCGAGTCGACGTTTGAGCCCTCGGAGGATGACTCTGTTCGCGGCTTCGGCTTGCCCGTTGGTCTGAGGGTGCTCGACCGATGTGAAGTGATGTTTGGTTCCCAGTTTGGTGACGAAGTCTCGGAATCCGTGGTCGGTGAACTGGGTACCGTTGTCGGTCACCAGTGCCTGCGGAATTCCGAACCTGGCGAGCACGTTTCTTTTGTAGAAACGGAGGATGTTATGTGAGGTGATTTTCGCGAGGGCCTCGGCCTCGATCCATTTTGTGAAGTAATCCACGGCGACGATTAGAAACTTGTTCTGATAGGTCCCTTGCACGAAGGGCCCGAGGATGTCCATGCCCCACCAGGCGAACGGCCATGGGGACGACAATGTGTTCAGCTCGTGTGGGGGAGCGAGGTGCATATCCCCGTGCTTCTGGCACTTGTCACATTTTTTCACGTGTTCCTTGGCGTCCTGTTGCATCGTCGGCCAGTAGTATCCTGCTCGAAGGGCTTTCCTTGTCAAGGATTTACCGCCCATGTGCTGGGCGTTGATACCTTCGTGTATCTCCCGCAGTACGTCGGGGATGGCGGACTCGTCAATGCATTTCAGGAGGGGAATGGAGAATCCCCTTCTGTACAGTTTCTGCTCGAGAACAACATAGGAACACGCTCGCCGCTTTATTGTGGCTGCGTCGGCCTGGTTCGTCGGTAGTTCTCCCTTTGTAAGGAAATTATAGACCGGGGTCATCCAAGACGTGGCGTCCCCGATGGCGTGGACCTCGACCGTAGTCGAGGGTGGTTCGATGCTCGGCCGTGCCAGAGATTCCTGGATGACGGATTTATTCCCGCCTTTCTTTCGTGTGCTCGCGAGTTTGGACAATATGTCTGCCCTCGTGTTTTGCTCGCGGGGAACATGAGAGATTTCTGCTCGTACGAACTTTGCCATGTGTTTTTTGACTAAGTTCAAGTACTCAATGAGGTTGTCATTCTTGGCCTGGTAGCTTCCTTGTACTTGGGAAGAGACGAGCTGGGAGTCGGTGTAAATTTGAACTTCGCGGGCTCCTAGGTCCTCGGCTAATCTCAGTCCCGCGAGCAGGGCTTCGTATTCTGCCTGGTTATTTGATGTCGGGAAGGAGAGAACCAAAGAGTGCTCGATTACCACCCCTTCCTCGTTTTCCAGGAGGATCCCTGCGCCGCTTCCGGACGAGCTGGAGGCTCCGTCGACGAAGATGGTCCACTTGTGTTCTTTTCCCGGGGGAATGTCGTTAGAGGTCATCTCGGCGACGAAGTCGGCCAAGGCTTGTGCTTTCAGGGCTTTCCTGCTCTCGTACTGAATGTCGAATTCAGAGAGTTCCAGGGACCACTTAAGCATTCTGCCCGCCATATCTGGCCGACCCAGGAGTTGTCTCACCGGTTGATCGGTTCGCACGATGATGGTGTGTGCTAGAAAGTAGTGTCTGAGCCTCCTCGCAGCGTTGACGAGGGCCAGTGCAACCTTTTCTATCTGTTGATACCTGCTCTCGGGGCCTTGTAAGGCTTTGCTCGTGAAGTAGACAGGTTTCTGCCCGTCGGGAGTCTCGCGGACAAGAGCTGCACTGATGGCTTCGTTTGAAACTGCCAAGTATAGGTAAAGTGGCTCGTTGTCATCTGGTCGAGACAGCACGGGCGGTTGAGACAGGCTCTGCTTCAGATGGCGAAGTGCGTGTTCGCATTCCTCGGTCCATTCGAAGGCTGCTTCCTTTCGAAGGAGTTTGAAAAAGGGAAGGGCGTGCTGAGCGGACTTCGCGACGAAGCGTGAAAGTGATGTCAACATGCCGTTCATTATCTGTATCGACTTCTTCGAAGTTGGAGTCGGGAGGTCGGCGAATGCTTGGCACTTGTCGGGGTTGGCTTCAATGCCTCGTTCTGTTAGATAGAATCCGAGGAACTTTCCTGCCTTAACCCCAAATGTGCACTTCTCGGGGTTGAACCTCATCTTGCACTGTCTCGCTTGGGCGAAGACTGTTTTGAGGTGAGCTGCGTGATCGGTATCTGCTCGAGATTTGACGATCATGTCGTCCATATATACCTCGAGCATGTCGTCGATTTGTTTGTTGAACACTTTGTTCATCATGCGTTGGTACGTCGCGCCGGCGTTCTTTAGTCCGAAGGGCATTACGTTGTAGTAATAGTTGCCCGAGCTGGTCATGAACGCCGTGCAGCGTTTGTCGCCCAGGGCCATTGGGATTTGATTGTATCCCGAGTAGGCGTCCATGAACGACAAAGTCTTGTAGCCGGCCGAGTTGTCGACCAGCATGTCGATGTTAGGTAGAGGAAAAGCATCCTTCGGGCAAGCCCGGTTGAGGTCGGTATAGTCAACACACATTCTCCATTCTCCATTTTCCATTATTCTTTTTGACAAGTACAACATTTGACAGCCAGGTGGAATACCGGGCTTCAGAAATAAAATTTGCCTCTAAGAGGTCTTTTACAGCTTTTTCAGCAGCCTCCGTTTTTTCTGGAGACTGCCTACGCCTACGTTGTACTACGGCCTTGGCGGCTGGATCAATGGCGAGGTGGTGACAGGCGACCTCAGGGTCGAGTCCGGGCATCTCTGCAGCGCTCCAGGCGAAGAGATCAGCATTCTCGCGCAGACAGGCCTTGATTTGCTTTCTGGCCAAGTCGGGGAGGTCCTTGCCAATCTTCACTCCCTTGGTCGGGTCTGCTCCGAGGGGAACGAGCTCGAAATCGCCGTCCGGAATAGGTCGGAGGGGGATTTGCTCGCTGCTGGCCGGCTCGTCTTGGTCGAAGCGGGCGTCGAGGGCTATGGAGTCGACCTTTGGTGGGGCCTTCTGAACTTCTACCTCGGGAGATGCTCTGTCGGGCTCTTGCTTTGTCTTCTTGATGGGCCTTGTGCTGGGACCCACGTCGACAGTATCCCGTCCCCTTGAAGCGGCGTTGAAGCACCTGCGGGCAGCAGCGAGGTCACCCTGGATGGTGGCTACCCTCGCCCTCTTGGTATAGAACTTCATTTTTAGGTGGACAGTTGAGGGGACCGCTGTCAGCTCCGCCAATGTCGGCCTCCCCAAGATGCAATTGTACAGGGACGGGCAGTCAATGACGAGGAAGCGGACCTTCACCTGTCTTGTAGCCGTTCCTTCCCCGAACGTCACGAGGAGCTCGACATATCCCCAAGGTTTGGACGTCGAGCCGTTGAAGCCTTGAAGGTCCGAACCTATATATGGAGACAGATGTGAGTCGTCCAGTTGTAAGGTCCGGAACAGCTGAGTGTACATCACGTCGACGGAACTCCCTTCGTCGACCAGGATGCGATGCACGTCAAAATTGGCCATCTTTGCCCTTATCAGCAAGGGGATGACTGCGTTCGGTGCTCCGCCGGGGAGCTCTTCCAAGTAGAAGGTGATAGGCTCTGATCTGCCCCTCACCATTTCGAATGTCACAGTTTGTGGAGGAGCTTTGTCGACCAGTTCGTCCAACTTCCTCTTTGCTGAGTTGATGGTGAGGTCGTTGAACCCGCCCCCGTTGATGACCATGGCGGAGGGGAAGTATTCCCACCTGCTGTGTGTCGTCAGGGGCTCCTGCAGGAGCTCGGGAAGTTCGAAATCCTCGGGCCTGGTTACCGAGAAGGCGGTCTGGATTGGCACCGACTCGTCAGATGGTCGGGCATCTTCTTCGGGCTCCTTTGCCTCGCGGGCTTCACGACGGGGAGCGTCGTTTCTCCTGTACTGTGCCAGTCTCCCCCCCTTTGATGAGGGTTTCAATGGCGTCCTTCAGGTGGACGCAGTCCTCTGTCAAGTGACCATGACTCCTATGGTACTGACAGTATTTGTTTTTGTCTACTCCTGGCTTGGCAGGAGCTGGTCGGGGACGCTTGACGCCACCGTCTTTAAAATCTGTGCTTGCACACTCCGCCAGAATACGCTCGCGGGAAGCCGTGAGCGGAGTGTACTCAGTAAACCGGCCCGAGGGGCCCCTTTGTTCCCGGACCTCCCGGGGTCTGTCTTCCTTCCTCTTCTCTCCGGTGCGTCGGGGAGGAGGTTCTTGTCTCGAGCTACTTCCATGGTTGCGAGCCCTGGAGTCTCGTGCCCTGTTGGCAGCTTCTCTCTCCTCGTAGTCCATGTATGCTCGGGCTTTGTCGAGGAGAGCATCAAAAGTTGCAGGTGGCTCAATGCCCACAGCTTTCCTGAATTCTGTGCCGGGGAGGAGGCCCCTCTCCAGCAAGTACCTCTTCATATGGTCCGCGCAGGGGACCTGGATTGCTTCCCGGTTGAAGCGGTTGATGAATTCCCTCAAGGTCTCATCATGTCTTTGGATGATGGCCTCGAGGGCTGCCTCGGTCTTCGGGTGGCGACGAGAGGCCGTGAAGGAACTGATGAACTGATTCTTCAAGTTCCGCCACGAGGTGATGGAGCCCGGGGCAAGTCCTTTGTACCAATCCATGGCCGCCTTCCTGAGAGTTGTTGGGAAGAGACGGCACTTGATGGGCCCCCCGACATTGTGATAGTGGAGCATGGCTTCGAACCCGTCAATGTGGTCGACTGGGTCCGCCACTCCATCATACTCCTTTAGGTGTGGGGGCTTCTCCATGCCCGGGGGAATAGGTGCGTCCATGATGGCCTGCGACAGGGGACCGCGGGGGTCGTCCTCGTCGCTCCTTTCTGGAGAAAGAGAAGGGGTCCTGTAGTGATGTCTGGCACGCTGGTCGTGCTGAGATTCCCTCGAGCGTGATGCTCGGTGGTTGAAGGTCACACGCCCGTCTCTGTTGTGCCTCCTGTCGTGCCTTGATGGGTCGCGACTGGGCTCTTCGGCAGGGATGACGGGCTGTCTTTCATACTGGGGCCGCCTCTGCCTTGGTGGGGGAGAGGGGCTCCTAGAGTTCTCCCTGTAATGTCTCCGCGGGGGAGTAGGGTGTCGAACTTCTTCGACCCGAGGAGGTGGAGATGGTGGCCTTTGATGTCTCCTCGGGGGGAGTCGGTCATTTTCAAGTGCCCTTAGTCTTTCTCCTTGGGCAAATAGGAGGTAATTTGTTTGGTTGATGGCCGCGAACAGTGCCTGAGTCGTGGCATCTACCCCGGGAGGAACTGGAACTTCATGGAACCGGGCAGCTCTGCGGTAGGCGAGGGCTTCCGGGTCGTCTTCGAGTCTTGGAGGAGTTGTCGAGGAGGACGCAGTGTTCCCGTCTCTGCGGGTGGAAGGTCCAGGGGCGGTTGTCACGGGGACGGCATTGTGGCCGGCATCACTGGGATTGTCCAGGTGCCCATTCTTGTCCGCGGGACCGTTGTTGGTGTCGAGGACGCGGGTGTGTTGTTCTTCACGAGTTGGAGTAGCCATGACAGTGAATGGATTGAGCTTTGGTCTTTGAAACTGTTCGTTAGACGGGGAAGCTGTTTCCCACAGACGGCGCCACTGATCTGACCTGATCAGAAGGTTTGGACCGTCACGGCTTGCTCCGAGCTGAAGGCTTTTTGAACGGGGAGGGGGGGTACCTGCAAGGCACTCCGATGCTAAAGTCAGTGGGAGTACTAGCAGATAATAGAGTTGAGGTTGGAATGATCAATACCTGACCCTCTGGAAACAGAGGGTATTTATAGCCCCCAGCGCTGGGCCAAGGTTCCTTCATTGGGTCGGACGGATTTGGCCCAATGGAGGAACTGCCAGGTTCTACGTGGGTAGTGGGGACCAGCACGTGGTCCCCTTCCTGGATGTGCTGCATGAAGTGCGGGCGGACAGAGACGCGGTCTTTCCGGAGTATCGTTGGGGTAACGGTGGACTGAGTCTGCCCTAGCCAGGCAGCTCGAGATCATGTCGAGCTGTGCTGCACGGTGCCGAGCTCGACGCCATGACCTCGAGCTGAACAGCGAGTGTCGAGCTGGACGGCAGGACACAGAGTCGGACGGCAGGGTGTCGAGCATGACTTCACTGCGTGGGCATGGACATTGAGATGTCGAGGTGGACATCAGGGTGTCGGGCGTGACTTCACTGCGTGGGGCTGGACATTGAGATGTCGAGGTGGACATCAGGGTGTCGGGCATGGACGCGACCCCTTTGCCCAGTGTGGTCCTTAGTGAGTCCCTTTGGACTGGGCCTTAGTAATGCTTTTGGGCCTGTCGGGCCCAGTCCAGAACACACATAAACTTGAGAGTATTCTTATAATTGTATATCTTAGAACTCTCAAGTATCAAGGTATTTGTGTGTGTTGTATTATCTGTACCTCTGATTGTATATCAAGTACATCTTGTTGTAATCTAAATATTTTGTTTAAAACTTGGAAAAGTCTCATTCTAGTTTGATTGAGCAAAGAAGTCCTAGACAGTTAGTTTAGGCAAGGAAGTCTCTTTCTAGTTTGATCTAGCAAGGAAGTCATGAACAATTGATTTATACAAGGAAGTCTCTTTCTAGTTTAATTGAGCAATTAAGTCTTGGACAGTTCGTTTGGACAAGAAGTCTTTTTCTAGTGAGATTGAGCTTGAAGTCTTAGACTGGTGTGTCTAAGAAAATTGTAATCATCTACTGATTATAGTGAAAATCTCTTGCGTGACAAGGGGACTAGGCTACTCTCGTTATAGAGGAACTAAGATTCGTTTCATGTGCGATTTACTTATAACTTCTACACTTTAAATATTCGATTGATGTATACTGAAACTTAGAATCTGAACTTACTCAGTTTCAGAAGCTATTATTTGAAAAAGCTTAAATTATCAGTTATACAATTCCCCCTCCTTCTTATGTATTTTCTCATCTGTGATTCACAGATAAATAGGTGATCCAAAAAATTTCTACCTATTTGATAAGTTAGCGTTGAAAGGTTTTGATGGAGTGAGGATGATTCCAATATGATAATTCACTAGATCGGTAAAAAAAGTTTTTTTTTAAGGATCTACTATAAATTTATATGTTTCATATCTATAATATTTTTTATCTCTCTGACATTTTTTTACCTCGAAACATCTTCCTTTATGTCCTAGTTCATTGACAATCAGTAATACTCAGCTTTCAAAGTCATTTTCATCAGGGATCTTTCTCACAGATGGATTTCTTTCAAAAACATTATTTCCTTCTTCTTTTATCTAATTTAAATTAAAGATATATCAAAGATGTATGTTTTTTATTAATTTGTGATGACGGCTCACTTTTTGAAAACAATAGTTTGAGAGAGAAGTGTATTGAAAAGAATATGAGAATCGAGTAGTAGCCAAGATCAACACTTACTATACACTGAGTAATTGTTTTATACAAAGTTTCTAAAGTTGGAAACTAACATTAACTAACCAACTAAGTTAGTTATTCTTAATCAACTAACTATCAAACTCTAAGCTACTAGAAATTTGAATTAATCTCAACATTTCTTCTTAATTCAAACGTTCAATAGCTATAACTCTAAGTTTCCTTCTTAACTTTCTAAATTGCATTTTTTTATTGCTTTAGTAAACACATCAACCACTTTTTCTTCTATAGGATAGTACACAACATTTAACTTGTTCTTTCAGACTTGATCTCTTAGAAAATGGAATTTTATTTTTATATATTTTCTCTTCCCATATTCAATGAGATATTTTAATAGATTAATAGTTGATTTGTTATCTATCAGTAACTTAATTGGTTATTTATGTTTTTGTTGGAGCACAAGGAAGATAAAAGATAAAAAGAATATTTACTGACAGCTTCAAAAAAAAATTACAATGAATTACAATAACCTATTTCACTAGGCTATTTATACACACAAATTAAATTTAAAATAAATCTTCTACAAAGATATAAGAAGATCTAAGATTTATATCTTCTAACAAAGATATAAACAATCTAAAAGATATTCCTAAATATAAATTAATATCTAATTAAATCTAAATTAATTATAACACCATACCTTAATTTATATTTACCCAAAACTGACAACACCAATTCCATCTCTTAAACCAAGAAATTGATCAGTTTTGATAGCCTTTGTCAGAACATCTGCCAACTGCTTCTGAGTGCTACAGTGCACAACCTCTATTATTCCATTCTGAACTTGATTCCTCAGAAAATGATACTTGGTCTCAATATGCTTGTTTCTCCCATGCAACACTGGATTCTTGGCAAGATTGATTGCAGACTTGTTATCAATCATCAGCTTCAGAGGTTTATTCACCTCAATCTTCAGATCTTTCAGCAAGTTCAGAATCCACACAGCTTGACATGCAGTCAGAGCACCTGCAATATATTCAGCTTTACAGGTTGACAGAGCAACGACAAGTTGCTTCTTGGAACACCAAGAAATAGGACCTCCCAAAAATTTGAATAAGTACCCAGAAGTACTTTTTCTGTCAACTCTATCTCCGCACCAATCAGAATCAGAATAACTCAGAATTTCTAATTCGATCCTTTTTTTCATACGAAAATAACACTCCATATTTTCGAGTTTCCTTCACATACCTCAGAATCCTGATTGCAGCTTGATAATGGGACCACTTTAGTTTGCTCATAAATCTGCTAACCATTCCAACTGCATAGCAAATATCAGGTCTGGTATTACACAAATACCTTAGAGAACCAACCATCTATTTGAAGGTTGTAGCATCCACATCCTCTCTATCAGAATCGGAATCCAACTTCTGATTTGTATCAGCAGGTGTGATAGCAACCTTGCAATTTTCTAGCTCAAATCTCTTCAGAAGCTCTAGTTCATACTTCATCTGATGTAAAATGATTCCTTTCTCAGAGTATATAAATTCCATCCCTAGAAAGAAACTCATTTTTCCAAGATCTGTCATCTCAAACGCATTCATCAGAACTTTCTTGAACTCAGCTATCTCTTGTTCAGAACTTCCTGTGAGTAATATGTCATCAAGATATAAACAGACCAGAATCATATTACCTTCTGAAGTGTGCTGAAAATAAACACCATACTCCATCTCACACTTCTGAAACCCTTGTTCCTTGAAAAACGAATCAATCTTCAAGTTCCAAGCTCAGGGTGCTTGCTTCAATCCATACAATGCTTTGTGTAATTTGAACACCATCCCTTCCTAATTCTTTTTCTCAAATCCAGAAGGTTGTGAAACGTACACCTCTTCTTGTAATGGACCATTCAGAAATGCAGATTTTACATCTAAATGCATCAGAGGCCAATTCCTTTTAGCAGCTATTGCAATCACTAGTCTGATTGTTTCATGTCTCGCTACAGGTGCAAACACTTCAAAGTAATCCATCCCAGGCTTCTGTAGGAAGCCTCTTGCTACTAATCTCGCTTTGTGTTTGCCAATTGATCCATCTGGATTTAGCTTCTACTTGAAAACCCATCTGACGCTGATGTCTTTCTTGCCTTTTGGATGTTCTGTCAGCTTCCAAGTCTTGTTTCTCTCTATAGCATCAAGTTCTTCTTTCATGGCCTATAACCAAACTTGCTACTTAAGATCCTCTTTCGTACTCATGAGTTCAGAGTCTGCTAATATTGCACACTGAATAACTTCTCCTTTAGAGTCTACTTCAATGTCTTGCAACATGTCAAACTCTGCAAATCTTCTTGGGATGCTTCTGACTCTTTGTTGCCTCTGAACTGGACCTTCAGAACTTTGGACACTAGGACTTTCCCCTTCAGAAGCACTTGCTTCAACAATTGGACTTTCTCCATAACCTTGACTGTCTTCAGAGTCTGGATCACCATCGGAGTCAGAGTCAGAATCATCTTCTCCTTCTGTATCTTCTTCAGAGTCAGAGTCTTTACTAGCTTCAGAAACACGTATTTCTGACCTTTCTTCAGAAGTTCTGTCATCAGAGTCAGAACGAGACTTTTCCCAATTCCAAACTTATGATTCCTCTATAATGACGTCTCTGCTGAACTCAACTTTGTTAGTTTCTGGACAATAAAGTTTGTACAAACCTGTACTGTGATACCCCACCAGCAACATCACTTTACTTCTATCATCCAACTTCTGTCTTCTGGCTTCTAGGACATGTTTGTAACATACAGAACCAAATACCTTCAGATGACTAACACTTTTCTTATCTCCAGTCCACTTCTGAATAGGAACTATTTCCTTTAATTTCTTTGTTGGATATATGTTGAGCATATAACATGCAGTTGCAACAGCTTCTCCCCACAGAGTATGAGGAAGCTTCTTCTCTTTCAGCATGCTTCTCACCATATCTAACAAAGTACGATTTCTTCTTTCAGCAAGACCATTATGTTGAGGAGTATATGGAGCAGTAACCTCGTGCTCAATTCCATTCTCCTCACAGAAACTTCTGAATTCTGTGGAGTTATACTCACCACCACCATCAGTTCTAAGAATTTTCAGAGTCTGGCCACTCTGATTCTCAGCCTTCAGTCTGAACTTTTTGAATTCAGCAAACACCTCGTGTTTGAACTTTATGAGAGATACCCATGTCATTCTGGTGAACTCATCAACAAATGACACAAAATATTTATTCCCTCCAGTCGATGCTACTGGAAACGGACCACACACATCAGAATGTACTACTCCCAAGGCATGTTTTGCTCTTGGATCTACTTCTGATGCAAAGGGTAATCTTGGTTGCTTCCCTTCCATGCACACCTTGCATGACTTTTTAGGCTTCTTGATTGTAGGAATTCCATGTACCATATTCTTTGATTTCAGATGCCCTAAACTTCTGAAATTCAGATGACCAAATCTTCTATGCCACATCTCACTCTCCTTGACAACACTTGTTGCACTAAGACATTCAGAGTCTGCAGTTCTAACATTCATCTTGAATGTTTTGTTCCTTCCCTGTTCTGACTCCATAATCAGCTTTTGATTACAGTCATACAACTTCAGAAGATTGTCCTTCATGGTAACTGAAAAACCTTTCTCAACGAGTTATCCCACACTCATCAGATTGCTTTTCATGCCAGGTACATACCAAACATTCTGGATCACAACTGCTTTCCCATTGTTTAGAATGATTCTGACATTTCCCATACCTTTTGCATTGAGGTATTTGTCATCAGCACATCTAATCTTTGTACTCTTCCTACAGTCAAAGTCAACCAACCACTTCTTGTTTCTAGTAAGATGGTTTGAACACCCTGTGTCCATATACCACCATTCTGATGAATTCAGATCATCAGGTTCAGAAGCCAACAATAGCACATGTTCATCATCAGTGTCTCCTCTTGCTATATTTTCTTCTTCTGACTTACTTTCTTTGTTGGACCAACAATCTTTGGCATAGTGACCAAAGTTCTTACAACAGTAACACTGAACATTCTTCTTGTCAGACTTCTCCTTTCCCTTCTGCCTATCAGAGTTTGAAGCTTCTGACCAAGTCTGCTTCTAATGCTTCTTACCAGAAGTTACTTTCAGAGCCTGCTGCTTTACTTCCCTCTCAGAAGTTCTTGCAGTAATCCGCAACTCATGCGCCTCTAGACTACTTTGCAGCTCTTCAACTCTCATGGTGCTCAGATCTTTGGAATGTTCAATTGCTACAACAATGTAATTAAACTGAGAAGTTAAAGATCTCAAGATCTTCTCAATAATTACTTGTTCAGACAGAGTTTCTCCACAAGCTTTCATCTCATTAGTGATCAGAATCACTCTAGAGATGTATTCAGAAACCTTCTCGTTGTCCTTCATGTTGAGATTCTCATATTTATTTCTGAGAGACTGAAGCTTCACCTTCTTCACTGATGCATCACCACCGTAACATTTGACTAGTGTGTCCCACGTAGCCTTTGTTGTTTCAGAATCAGCAATCTTCTCAAACACATTTACATCCACACATTGATGGATGTAGAACAACGCTTTCTGATCTTTCTTCCTCAGCACCTTCTGTGCTATCTTCTGGTCCTCCGTTGCATCTGCTTCTAACAGATTATAGCCATTAGTAACAAGTTCTAACACATCTTGAGAGCCGAATAACACGCGCATCTGGATCTTCCAACGATTCCATTTTTTGCCATCAAATACTGAAAGCTTGGAATGAATATCGTCGTTTCCGTTCATCTTCTACCTTGTGAAATTTATGTAGAAACTCAATGAAAAATCAATGTTTCCCAAATTCCAGAGTTTCTAACCAGGAGCTCTTGATACCAATTGTCGGAGCACAAGGAAGATAAAAGGAAAAAGGAATATTTATTGATAGCTTCAAAAAAAAAGAATTTACAATGAATTACAATAACCTACTCCACTAGGCTATTTATACACACAAATTAAATCTAAAATATATCTTCTACAAAGATATAAGAAGATCTAAGATTTATATCTTCTAACAAAGATATAAACAATCTAAAAGATATTCCTAGATATAAATTAATATCTAATTAAATCTAAATTAATTCTAACAGTTTTATTGTCAAATCATTCAACAAGAAAAAAATCCAATTTTCTTGACAGACTATAACAACACCTACAACAAACTCAACATCACAACTAGATAAGACAACCACTTATTACTTCTTTGAGCACCATGGCACAGATGATCATAGAAACTCAAGCAAGTTTACATTTGTGTTTCTCTTATCAATCTTGTAACCACACCAATCAGCATTAGAAAAATCAACGAGTTCAAGCCTTTCGTGCCTTTTACCTAATGGAAACAAGAGAGCATAGTGTATTTTGTCATTATTGTATTTTGTCATTATTGTACCTTGTGATTCTTTTTGCACCAATGTAATGTTGTCTAAGAGAATTACTCATAAACCTACTCACTAGTCCTACTTAGAAGCTTATGTTTGGTCTAATTTTTCATAAGTATCTCGGTGATCCTACCGGTTGTTTCAACATGCTAGCATTTATCTTGTCTTCTTCATCTGCATGTGATTCTCCAAACTTCCAGTTTGTATCGCCTAGTGTGATTGTAGAGTTGCATTACAACATCTTGAATTTTGTCAATATTTCATTTACATACTTTTCTTAATGCATTATTAATCTCATTGAGGTTTCTAAGAATTTCATCCCAAGGAAATAAGTTACCTTGTTAAGGTCAATCATTTGGAAAGCAAGTTTCATCTTAGCTTTGAACAGCTAGATTTCTTTCTCTCAACTTCCTATTAGAATGAGGTCATATACATACATAAAGGTAAATAATCAGTAAACTTTCCCTTTATTTTCCTTTAACATAGACACTGTGTTCAAAATTACACTTCCCTGAATTCACTCTCCATGTAGAACTTGTTTATCCTTTTTTTCGTGGCCTTTGGTACTTATTTCATGACATACAAGGCTCTGCGCGACATGTATACTTTATCTTTTTTCCCCTTAACTACAAAACCATGAGGTTGTCTTATGAACACCTCTTTTTCTAAAAGGATATTTAAAAAATCTGATTTAACATCAAGGTGAAATAGAGGCCTTCCTCTATTGCAGGGCAAGGTAATTACTAGGATGATGATATCATGTCTTACCATAGGAGAAAAGACCTCATCATAACTTCCTTTTCTTTGTAAGAAACAATTTTCAACCATCCTAGGTTTGTGATTGACAATCTTCCCGTCAAGATTTACCTTGAGTTTGAACACACTTCTCACATAATAGGCTTTCTTACTGGTTAGTTTCTTCAAGAACTATATTCATCAATTTCTTTGTAGGACACCTATTTAAAATGTATGTTACAATTGTTACTGCATCTCCCAAAAACTCATGTGGTAGTTTTTTTGTTGCTTTATTATACTTGTATCCATATTGAGAATGATTTTATTACTTCTCTCTCTACCATACCATTGTGTTGAGGAAAGTGTGGAATTATGGATTCATTAATGATACGTTAGCTTGCACAAAAGGATTCAAAAATCTTTAAGGTGCACTCACCTCCCGTCAATTCTTAAGATCTTAATAGTCTTTCCACTCTGATTTTCCAGTATCACTAATTTTTAGAAAACATCCAAGGCTTCTCTCTTAGCCTTGATAAAAAATAGCCACAACATCCTAGAGAATTCATCAACAAAGGTGATGAAATACTTGTTACTACTACAACTAGATACTTCTAGTGGTCCACAAATATCTAATTGAACTACATGTAGTCCTTCCTTCGATCTCATAGGAAAACTATATTTAAAAGCTAGTATAGGTTGCTTCAATATCAACCATATGATAAGAGCCAAACAAAATGGAACAAAAATGAAAAGATGAAAACTTAATTTTAGGTAGATAATTTTGGAATATTACAACAGAAATTTGAAATTTATATAGATAATTTTGGAATATTACAATACAGGTTTTCGAGAGTCTGTCTCTCCACAATTTAAATTCTTTCTAATTTTCTTGAATGGTTTCCTAATTTTGATTTGCTTCTATTTATATTGCATTTAACATTTGTTCTTAATTGGCACAATAAATCTGAAGGGTTGTGACTGTTAGATTTCATGTTTTTTGGTTCCAAGGGTTGCATCCTTTCGGGTGGGTGTGTCTGTTCACCTCACGCCCCATGATTCGCATCTCTTGACCCTACACTCCTTGGGCATCGCTGCTTGCGGGTGTAAAACTTGGTGATGAGTGGCCTAGGCTTATCAATACCCCCGCATAAAAGACTCGCATTATCCTCAAGGTGATAATCTGGGAATACCTCTTATAATTTAGCCACAGATTCCCAACTATTTTCACTTGTAGGGAGATTCTTCCATTTAACTAAGACTTCCACGTTGCCAGGTTGTAATTCACGAATATCTAAAATAGAGTCTGGATAAACCTGTAATTCTTGATCCTCAAATAGCATAGGTGGTAAAGGTTGGGATTGGAAAGAGACATGAAATACTGGATGAATTTTACTGTGAGATGGAAGATCCAATTTATAAGCAATAACACCCACTTTTTTAGCACCTGGAAAGGACCATAAAATTGAGATGAGAGTTTTTCATTAATCGTTTTAGCCAAGGATCTTTTCCTGTAAGGTTGCATCTTCAATAACACCCAATCATCGATTTCATACTTTATATCTCGACAGTATTTGTTGGCATTTGCACGCATGACATCTTGGGACTTCAACAAATTCTCTCTCAGAGCCGCCAATAATTCATCCCGAGCAATTGTAAGTTTTTTTACTTCTTCAAGGCGGAAACGAATGGTGGATCCCTTAAGAATATGAGGTGGATCATGTCCATACAACACTTTAAAAGGGGATATTTTGCTTGAAGCGTTATAATTGGTGTTAACCCAGAATTCTGCTCAGGGAAGACAAGAGACCCATTTATTAGGCTTAGTACCTATTAAGCATCGTAAATAAACTTCCAAGCATCGATTGACAACTTCCGTTTGTCCATCCGTTTGAGGATGGTATGCCAAACTAAATTTTAGTTGTGTACACTCTGCTTCAAAAAGGGCTTTCCAAAAATTGCTTAAGAACAAAGGATCGCGATCCAAAACAATGGAAGACGGAAATCTATGCAATCTTACAATTTTCTGTAGAAAACCTGCAGCAACATCGGTAGCGGTATAAGGATGTCCTAATGGCATGAAGTGGGCATATTTGGTGAGCCGGTCAACCACCACCAGAATTGTATCCTTCCTCATGGATTTGGGTAGCCCTCCTATAAAATCAATCGAAATGTCTGTCTATACTTGAGTAGGAATTGGTAATGGTTGTAGCAGTCCTGCTGGTGATAAGTTATCAATTTTGTTTCTTTGACAGACTTCGCAAGTTGCAACAAAAAATTTTATGTCGGTTTTCATCCCTTCCCAATAAACTATATCTTCTACTCTTTTATAAGTCTTGAAGATTCATGGGTGTCCTCCTACCAAGGATGAATGGAATTCTTTTAAAATGATGGGAATTATGGAGGACGATTTGGAGAACACCAATTTATCCTTGTAAAATAGTTTTTGATCCCTTAACGTGTAGCCAGCATGAGACATGGGTTTGATAATTAGGTCTTGCATGGTTTTCTATAACTTGACATATTGTTTGACCTCTTGAGCCCATTCATCGAAATTGTGAATTTGTAAGACTGTCACGACATAATAAGAACTTCTCCTGAATAGGGAATCAGCGGAAGAGTTTTCCTTCCCTGTTTTATACTATATTTCAAAATCATATCCTGCTAATTTGGAAATCTATTTGTATTGTTCCTCACCGATCATCCTCTGATCTGTCAAAAATTTCAAACCTTTTTGGTCCGTTTTAATAATAAAACGGTTTCCCAACAAGTAATGTCGCCATTTCTAGACAGCTTTTACGATTGCCTTTAATTCGCAATCATACACTGATTTCCTCTAATTCCTTTGTGATAGGGTAGCACTCCAAAAGGCTAGGGGTCTTCCTTCTTGAATTAGAACAGGCCCTAGTCTGATTCCGCAAGCATTCGTTTCAACCACAAAAGGCTTTGAAAAGTTTGGTACTGCTAATGTAGGCAAATTGGTCATGGGTTGCTTTAGTTGTTCAAATGCAAGTTGTGCCTCTGAACTCCATTGGAAGGAATTTTTCTTCAACAGGTTGGTCAATGGCCTTACTATTCTTCCATAATCATGAACAAACCTCCTATAATATCTAGTAAGGCCTAGGAATCCCCTTAAGCTAGTGACATCTTTGGGTGAAGGCCATAACGTCATTGCTTCCAACTTCTTAGGATATACGGATACTCCTCCAGCAGAAATGACATGTCCCAGATATTCCAAGATATCTTGGAAAAATGAGCAATTCTTGTCGATGATCTTTAATTCATTTTGTTGGAGTAACGTTAATACATTATGCAAATGTTGCTTGTGTTCTTCCATAGAAGATCTGTATATTAGGATATCATCGAAGAATACGAAAACGTATTTTTCGAGTACTGGCCTTTATACTTCATTCATTAATGATTGAAAAGAATAAGGTGTGTTAGTAAGTCCAAATGGAAGTACCATAAATTCATAATGACCTTCATGTGTTCAGAAAGCAGTTTTTGCAATATCCTCTTCCTTCATTCTGATTTGGTGGTATCCAAATCTTAAATCCAGTTTTGAAAAGATGTTTTCCCCTCCAATTTCATACAACAACTCTTCAATCATCGGGATGGGAAATTTGTCGAGAATAGTGATTTTATTCAAGGCCCTGTAATCTACACAAAACCTCCAACTACCGTCTTTCTTTCTGACTAGGATGACAGGACTAGAATAAGGACTCGTAGATGGTTGGATGATTCCCGCTTCTAACATCTCCGCAACCAATTTTTCAACTTATGTTTTTTGATAGTGAAGATATCTGTATGGTCTGATATTCGGTATTTTGGCTCATTCTTTAAGGTGAATGGCATGGTCTTGATGCCGATGAGGAGGAATTCCTTCTAGGGGTTCAAAGATGGAAAGGAAATCATGTAACACATCTTTTAATTCTGAAGGGATTGAACCCTTCCAATCTATCTCTGCTTGAATATGAGGATAATCGATAAAGAACTCTTCTCCTTGCTACAAAGATTTCAACATAGAATTAAGTGAGGTATCTTTCTTTGAGAGTTCTGGTTCTCCCTTTAAAATCACCTTTCTGCCATTAATCTTGAAACCCAATGTTAGTTGTTCAAAGTTGGCACTAATCTCTCCCAAAACCACATCCACGCCTCCGAGGCAAAACAAGAAGAACTGTTATTGTACTTGTACTTCTTGCACTATCAAGGGAACCTTTCTACATACTCCTTTAAATTTGATTTTATGACCATCTCTGACTTCTACAATGTATTATGGAGTGTCTTCTGCCTCTAATTTTAATTTCCCACCAGTTCCTTCGAAATGAAGTTGTGGGTGGCGCCGCAGTCTATCAATAATATGACTTTGTTATCATCAATACTTCCCCAAACCTTTAAGTATCACGAGAATTAAATCTCATAATACTATTCATGGATAATTGGGGAATTTATCCAAATTCTGGTTCAGGCCCCTCTTTAAAGTTTTCAACATCATCTTCATCTATTACTAACATTATCCAAAGTTGTTTATTTCTGCATACATGAGAAGTGCTTCATTTTTCTTCACAACGAAAACATTCTTCTTTATTCCTCTTCACTTGAAGTTCTACTTCAGTTAATCGTTGAAACCCTCTAGGTCGATTATTGTTCTCTAGTTTGTTCATGAATACTATGCCCGCAAAATAATTAGAAGGGCCATTACTTTTTCCTCCAACTTTCTGACTAACACCATAAGTAACAGTCTTCGAATAGGATAGAATTTGATACGAGTTGTTGAATTTTGAATTTGAGTTAGAAGGAGCATTCAGTCCCAACTTCCAAATTGCTCTATTTTTTTGTTTGAACATTAATGCCTTCTTGTCCATGATTGAAAAAGTGGGTGGTTCTTAGAGTTTAGTTTCTGCCCCAATGTCTTCCTTTAATCCGTTCACAAAAATTTCCTTTAAATGTTCTTCATCGACATTTTTCAGCATACCTGCAAACTTTTCAAATTGTTCAACGTACTCTTCTGTGATACGGTGGCAGAATCGACTGTTTAATACTGGTTTTGCATTTTGTATTCGCAAATTTTGCGGTAAGCAAGAGTCTCCACCGTCTTTTCTTTTATCCAACAAAGGAAAGGGTGAAAAGAACAGAAAAAGACCTTTTCGAGAATTTTCTGAGTAAGGGGGATAGATTATGGAAAGGGAAGGTGTTAGCACCCTTTTCATCCGTGATTTTCCACAAGCTCTTAGAGGTTTGCTCATTTTAAAAATACCTTTGTGCTTTGTGTTTGAAAATGTTTTAAAAATTCCTTAGTACAACGAACTTTGTAATGTTTCTCGGGATAGTGGAGAAAGTATACAAAGTGTTTTGAATTTTTTTTTAAAAAGTAGTGTTTGTGTAAGTGCAAAATGTTTGAGCAAACTTCGAACAACTATCTACTTTATTACTCGAAAATGGTCGTTCTTTTCCTCTTTTCCTTTAGGCAATGTTATCCTACTATTAGTGAGTAGGTAGCCTTATCGTTGGATGTTGAGGGACAATCAAAGGGACGTTACAGTCATGAAGGCAACTTGTGGAGACGCTTTAGCAATTCTCTTTTATGGACTAGATCATTTATCGAAAAGGCAACTGTAGGATCATCGAGGGACTATGATCTTTTGATTTATGGGTCTTTGCTAAAACGTTCTTGCCTCATGACTGTTTTATTTCTTAAAGGAAATCAAAGTGGAATACCCTAGAGGTGCTCGTGTGCAATTGTGTTTGATTCAGTTATTTTTTCCTTTTTGTTAAGTTTGCTAACATTTGATTATTAGTCTTTCCATACACGCCTAGTTACTAACAGTTAATATGTACAGAAAATAAAGTGCGTAAAGCGTAAATCTAGACTATTACATGGCTTTCCGGGAGGGGGTATTTACAATGTACAAAACTTGGGGGAAAGTAAAATAAAGAAAGCGATAAAAAGTTTTGCTTAGTTTATTACATACCAAGATACAGTTACATTATCATAAAAATGCTAAAGTAAAATAAACGCGCGCAGGATAAAACAATACGTCTATGAATCTAAGAAAAATTCTAAGTAAATAAAAATCTTTTTTGTGTTGTTTTTAATTTAAGAAAATAACTAAATTAATTATTCTAAAGTCTATTTAGAAAATTAACTTAAGAAAAATAAACTAAACTCTTTTTGTGGTTTTTTATATTTATGAAAAGAAATATTAAATCTAAATTAAGTCCTAAATTCTAGTTCATTTTAAATTAAGAAAATAGTTAAAATTTAATTAATTAATTAATTAAAGGAATTAATTATTTTAATTAAAAAAAAGTCTAAGCCTAATTTTTTGTGAGTTTTTTTTTATTATTTGCTTAATTAAGTAAAGAAGATAAAAGAAATTAAAACATTACAAAAAAAACTAGATGGGCCTGAGATAGTAAAAAAAGTGGGGGTGTGGTTGTTGAATTCGCTGGCCCATGAAGGGAGAGGCCCAGATTTTCTTCTGGATCCAATGTGGATTGGTCTTGATGACACATGGTGAGCCCGCAGATGGAGTGCGCTAGATCTGATCAGATGGACATTTGATGGCACATGTCTGATGGTGTATAATGCACATCTAGCTACGGGGAGCACCGGATCTGGATGAAACAAGTTAGAAAATATTAAAATGGAGCTTACTAAGGCGTTTTGTGATGTTTCAGGACTTGGTAATGATTACAAAAGCTTCAGGGATCCTCCAGGAATGTATTTGGATCTTTTGTTTGGACTGAGAAATGCTGGACCTAGAATGCGAATTTTACAACTTTGATATTTTTTGTAAATTTTGTAGAGCTTTTCCAGGCTGTATATCATGTGTTAAAGCTTGATAATGTGTCTTTTAATAGAGAGGATGGAGGAGACAAGAGAACAAAGGTAATAACAACCATAAACATGTGTTTTAAAAGCCATGAATGATGTTTTGTAACTTTGCCAAAGACATGGAATCTTGTCCTTTTTGAATTTGAATGAATGTGGAAATTTCTTGTATGAAATTTTATGGGCCTAGGTTGTCCAAAACATCAACCCAAATCTCAAATCCCATTTCCAATTATTTTATACATTTTCTTTTATATTTATTTGAAATAAATTAAAATAAATATGAATAAAATAGTTAGAAAATTCAAGGCATGGTAAGAATAATTTTAGAGGTCCTCTATAGGCTTAGGAAGATGTTTGAAGTCCAAGAAATTAAGTCATTGACCTAAAACTTCAAGTTTGCTCAATGCATAATTCTTGAAACTTCCCAAATTTTCTCAACTTGGGCAAGCCATAACTTGTTCAATTTTTATCTCATGATAATGATCTTGGAGTTTTTGGAAAGCCCAAGATGTCTAATTCAACCCCTCTTTTGATCTTTTGCATTTTAATATTTTATCTTGATGTAAATGGTCTTGACAAAAAATGCCTTTTGTTGACTTTCTGAAAATGACATGTAATGTATAAGCTTGTATCTTTCAAATGGTGCATTTCTTGGACTTTAGGGATGTAGAGAAGTTGTAGGGAATTGGATTATCTTCAAAATGAGCTTTTTTTTGGAAAAAAATGGATGAAGTATGAGAAAGTTATGCCTGGTAAAAGTTCAGTTGACTTTTCCTATAGAAATCCTAATTTGCCACTTTTGACTTTTTATGGGTTATGAGCATTTCTTGAGGAATCATGATCAACCCTTGATAAAATGATGGATATCAATTCAAAATGTTGATGTTGACCAAAAATCTTGAAGTTTTACTGTACATGGGCCACGGTTGACTTTTGACCTATCATAGTTGACTTTCCAATACTTGAGCAATTGACTGAGCAAACTTGTTGTTTAAGGCATGAAATTTGGCATGGATGATCTTGAGGACATATTAGGACAATGAAGAACATTTGGGATCCTTGGAGATCAACCATATTGATGAAAATTGAAACCCTAGTTGGAGGTTCATTGCCTTTGGAGGAGAATTGTCTGGTCAATTCTTAGTCATTCTAAGGCAAGTTGGGGACCTCAATGGGCATGTGGTGAATAAAATGAGAGGAAAAATTTTAGGGTACAACAGCTTCCCTGTTCAATCTTCTCAAACCTAAAGATTTAGATTGACTTGTTTGCCTTTCGTAATCTGAAGGTGGAAGATGATTGAACACTAGAGTGCCCAGAAATTTGCACTCGTCCGAAGTGAGACTATTGGTAAATAATATTGGGAATAGGCTTACGGATGCCATTTGGAAAAGATGACAGAATACTGTCAGAGATGGGCTTGAAGTTGGATTGGTTAAACCTTTCCTATAAATAGTAACTGGGTTCTAAGGGATCTCAATATCACTGACCTTTCCGACAAGTTTCGTTCGATAGGCGACTGACTCGTAACCAAACAAAACTCAGGAGTCAAGTCTCAATGAGTGTAGCATCGAGTATCTGCTGACTTTGGGAATACACCAAAGACGGCCATCTCGCTACGTCCTAATGGCCAAGTTGTTCATTTGAAGGTTATAACGTCAGTTGACGCTTCATGACACCATGCAGCGGCCCCGTGTTCTCCTTGATTAACTCAAGGGTTATCGGTACCAACCAAAGTATCGCATCAACATAGCCATCACTTCAACCGTGTCGGTATACCCCGCATAGTTTCCACGATCTATTGCTACTTACCTAAAAGGTTTCCCCAGATCCGGGTGTAGGATCTATAGTACCCAAACAAATACCCTTAAAAGTAAAGCAAACAAACAAACAAAGAAGCAAAAATGATCTAGGTCCTAAGGTAAACCCCACTTTATAATTATATCCTCAGCAGAGTCGCCAGTTATGTGATATGGTGGTAGAACCGACTGTTTAATACTGGTTTTATATTTTGTATTTGCAAATGTTGCGGTAAGCAAGAGTCGCCACCGTCTTTTCTTTTATCCAACAAAGGAAAGAGTGAAAAGAACAGAAAAAGACCTTTTCGAGAATTTCCTGAGTAACGGGGGTAGATTATGGAAAGGGAAGGTGTTAGCACCCTTTCCATCCGTGGTTTTCCACGGGCTCTTAGAGGTTTGCTCATTTTAAAAATACCTCTGTGCTTTGTGTTTGAAAATGTTTTGAAAACGCCTTAGTATGGTGAACTTTGCTATGTTTCTCGGGATAGTGGAGAAAGTATATAAAGTTTTTTGAAATTGTTTTTGAAAAGTAGTGTTTGTGTAAGTGCAAAATATTTGAGCAAACTTCTAACAACTATCTACTTTGTTACTCGAAAAGGGTTGTTCTTTTCCTCTTTTCCTTTAGACAATACTATCCTACTATTAGTGAGTAGGTAGCCTTATCGTTGGATGTTGAGGGATAATCGAAGGGATGTTACAGTCACGAAGGCAACTTGCGGAAACGCTTTAGCAATTTTCTTTTAGGGACTAGATCATTTACCGAAAAGGCAACTGTAGGATCATCGAGGGACTATGATCTTTTGAGTTATGGGTCTTTGCTAAAACGTTCCTGCCTCATGAATGTTTTATTTCTCAAAGGCAACCAAAGTGGGATACTCTAGAGGTGCTCGTGTGCAATTGTGTTTGATTCAGTTATTTTTATCTTTTTGTTAAGTTTTCTAACATTTAATTATTAGTCTTTCCATACACGCCTAGTTACTAACAGTTAATATGTACAGAAAATAAAGTGTGGAAAGCGTAAATCTAGACTATTACATGGCTTTCGTGGAGAGGGTATTTACAATGTACAAAACTGGAGGGAAAGTAAAATAAAGAAAGCGATAAAAAGTCCTACTTAGTTTATTACATATCAGGATACAGTTACATTATCATAAAAATGCGAAAGTAAAATAAACGCGCGCAAGACAAAACAATACGTCTAAGAATCTAAGAAAAATTATAAGTAAAGAAAAATATTTTTTGTGTTGTTTTTAACTTAAGAAAATAACTAAATTAATTATTCTAAAGTCTATTTAGAAAATTAACTTAAGAAAAATAAACTAAACTCTTTTTTTGGTTTTTTATATTTATCAAAAGAAATATTAAATCTAAATAAAGTCCTAAATTCTAGTTCATTTTAAATGAAAAAAATAGTTAAAATTTAATTAATTAATTAATAAAATTAATTATTTTAATTAAAAAAAGTCTAAGCCTAATTTTTTTGTGAGTTTTTTTATTATTTGCTTAATTAGGTAAAGAAGATAAAAGAAATTAAAACATTACAAAAAAAAAACTAGATGGGCCTGAGATAGTAAAAAAAAAGTGGAGGTGTGGTTGTTGAATTCGCTGGCCCATGAAGGGAGAGGCCCAGATTTGCTTCTGGATCCAATGTGGATTGGTCTTGATGGCACATGGTGAGCCCGCAGATGGAATGCGTTAGATCTGATCAGATGGACATCTGATGGCACATGTCTGATGGTGTATAATGTACATCTAGCTACAATGAGCACCAAATCTGCATGAAATAAGTTAGAAAATATAAAAATGGGGCTTACTAAGGTATTTTGTGATATTTCAGGGCTTGGTAATGATTGCAAAAGCTTCAGGGAGCCTCCAGGAATGTATTTGGATATTTTGTTTGGACTGAGAAAGGCTGGAACCTAAAATGCGAATTTTACAACTTTGATATTTTTTATAAAATTTGATAGAGCTTTTCCAAGATGTATATCATGTGTTGAAGCTTCCTAATGTGTCATTTATATAGAGAGGATGGAGGATACAAGAGAACAAAGGTAATAACAACCATAAACATGTGTTTTTAAAGCCGTGAATGATGTTTTGTAACTTTGTCAAAGACATGGAATCTTGTCCTTTTTGAATTTGAATGAATGTGGACATTGCTTGCACGAAATTTTATGGGCCTAGGCTGTCCAAAACATCAACCCAAAGCTCAAAGCCCATTTCATTATTTTATACATTTTAGTTTATATTTATTTGAAATGAATTAAAATAAATATGAATAAAATAGTTAGAAAACACAAGGCATGGAAAGAATAATTTTATAGGTCCTCTATAGGCTTAGGAAGATGTTTAAATTCCAAGAAATTAAGTCATTGACCTAAAACTTCAAGTTTCCACAATGCATAATTCTTGAAAGTTCCCAAATTTTCCCAACTTGGGAAAGCCATAACTTGCTCAATTTTTATCTCATGATGATGATCTTTGACTTTTTGGAAATCTCCAGATGTCTAATTCAACCCCTCTTTTTATCAATTTTGCATTTGAAGATTTTATCTTGATGTAAATGGTCTTAATAAAAAATGCCTTTTATTGACTTTCTGAAAATGACCTGTAATGTATAAGCTTGTATCTTTCAAATGGTGCATTTATTGAACTTTAGGGCTGAAGATTAGTTGTAGGGAATTGGATTATATTCAAAATGAGCTTTGTTTTGGAAAAAATGGATGAAGTATGAGAAAGTTATGCCTGGTCAAAGTTCAATTGACTTTTCCTATAAAAACCGTAATTTGCCACTTTTGACTTTTGATGGGTTATGAGCATTTCTTGAGGAATCATGATCAACCCTTGATCAAATGATGGATATCACTTCAAAATGTTGATGTTGACCAAAAATATTGAAGTTTGACTGTACATGGGCCACAATTGAGTTTTGACCTAGCATAGTTGACTTTCCAATACTTGAGCAATTGACTGGGCAAACTTGTTGTTCAAGACATGAAATTTGGCATGGATGATCTTGAGGACATATTAGGACAATGAAGAACATTTGGGATCCTTGGAGCTCAACCATATTGATGAAAATTGAAACCCTAGTTGGGGGTTCATTGCGTTAGGAGGAGAATTGTTTGGTCAATTCTTAGTCATCCTAGGGTAAGTTGGGGACCTCAATGGGCATGTGGTGAATAAAATGAGAGGGCAAATTTTAGGGTACAATATCTTTCATCGCTTCTTCTTGTTTAATTTCAAGGAGGGAAGCAAAAGGGTTGAGTGTGGCTGAAGTTTGGAACCTTTCAAGAATGGAAAGTTTGAAATCTTCTCATCCAATATCAAAATTGCATTTCTTCCACCATTGGAACCAAGATAACACCTTTCCCTCTAGAGCCACCATAACCGCTTGGATTTTCTCTTCTTCTAGGATGTCCCTCATTTGAAATAAGCGTTCCAATTTATTTATCCAGCCATAAGCATCAGATTTTCCATCATATATGGGGATTTTCAATTTTTTCCAACGTTCTGTTGTTATTTCTCCGGTGTAGACCTTGGTTGAATGTTCTCCATTGATGGAACCTTTGGGTGTGCCATCTTCTGAATGCTTGGATAAATTTTCCATCATGGCTTCTAGGTGTGTAAAGCGTGTTTTAAATTGTTGTCGTTCTGCATCTCGGTTTTGTCGGTCAGCCATCAACATTTCCAAAGTTCTCCCCATTGTATTTGGATTTTCAGAATTAGATCGAGTTGTCACTATAGTTGAAAGCAAAGCACCTGGACAATGCTCTGATACCAATTGATAAGAGCCAAAATGGAACAGAAATGAAAAGATGAAAACTGAATTTACGTAGATAATTTTGGAACATTACAATTGAAATTTATGTAGATAATTTTGGAATATTACAACACAGGTTTTTGAGAGCTTGTCTCTCCATAATTCAAATACTTCCTAATTTTCCTGAATGGCTTCCTAATTCTGATTTGCTTCTATTTATACTGCATTTAACATATGTTCTTAATTGGCACAATTAATATAAAGGTTTGTGACAGATAGATTTCATGTTGTTTGGTTCCAAGGATTACATCCTTTCGGTGGATGTGTCTGTTTACCAAGGATCACGCCCTCTAATTCACATCTCTTAACCCTACACTCCTTGGGCATCGCTGCCTGCGGGTGTAAAACTTGGTGATGGGTGGCCCAGGCTTATCACCATACAATACATGAACTTCCATGAATCTATATCTTAATAACTCCTATCACCATCCCTTTGGAATTAAGTTGACTCAAGATTTTGTAGTTTAAATGACCTTACCTCTTGTGTCATAACTCATCTTCTTGCTCATGTGTTGTTGCAGCGGAGCACTTCGCATTTGCATTTTGAATACATGTCTTAAAAGTCCTGTTTCTTGACAAACAAAATTTCATAATTAGCCTCTTCTTAGAGTTAAACAACTTCAAATAGTAATTCTGCATGATCATTAAATAATCTTTCTGTATCAAATGTCCCAAAGTCCTCAAGTTACATTTCATGTCAGGAACAAACAACACATTCTTGATCAATGTTGTTTTCCCATATTTCCTTTCTATAGCCACATGTCACATGCCTTCTTCTAAGATATATTTTTTATCACCCATTTTGATGTTATTTTTCTTCCTTGCATCAAAATCAAGAAACCAATCCTTCTTTCCTGTCATGTGATTGTTGTAACTAGTATCAAGGTACCAAATTTAAGAATTTGAGGTCTCGACATTAGTTTTATCCATAAGCATAACAGTACCAGAGTTTTCTTAGGCTTACTTTGGTTCTTGAAAAAACCTACACCATATTTATACTAAGTTTTCCTTGGTTCTTCTTCCATTTTTTCTGCTTGTTTCTTTTTTCTTGAATTTTGTCAAGAGTACATGTCCTTATTTCTTATCAATTTCCCTTTTAGCTACCTTCATTTCATGAACTTCAAGAGTAATTTGTAAGTCTTTAATCTTCATGATATTCAAATCCTTTGTCTCTTTGATGGTCACCACTATGTGATTAAAGAAAGGATTCAAGGTTCTCAAGATTTTCTCAATGATCTTCAATTCACTAAGAAATTTATCCCAATACTTCATTTGGTTTGTAAGAGTTGGTAATCTTGAGATATAAATACTTATTTTCTCATCATTCTTCATCTACAATAGCTCAAGTTCCATCTCAATGATCACAACTTCGCCTTATTGAATTTGGAATCACCACCATAGTACCTTTCCAATTTATCGTGTGCGGCATTGGAACTTGTTTCACTAGAGATCCTTTCAAAGACCTTTGAATTCACACTTTGATAGATAAGAAAAAGAACATGATAGTCTCTTTTATTCTCTTTGAAAGTTTTTATTTGCACTTGAATGTTTAGGAAAAACTTTCAAACTCGTTTCCACCATATCACAAATATCTTGTGCACCAAAAATAACTTTCATTTAAGTTAATCAATTATCCCAATTCTTTCCTTCAAGAACTAATAAATATGCTGCAAAATTTCTATAATCTACCCTGACTTAATTCACTTGCAATCACTTGAATCCTTAGGATCATTGTTGTTTTTATACAAATTTGTTAGGGACAACAGTTCAAGAGAGAAGAGATTAAGAGAGAAGAGTATTGAAAAGAATATGAGAATTGA